>OW121743.1:61954680-62554680 GCA_933228675.1 Stomorhina lunata
AAAAATTTTCGAAAAATTTTCCTATAAATAGTCAATTTTCGAAAAATTTCCTATAAATAGTCAATTTTCGAAAAATTTCCTATAAATAGTCAATTTTCGAAAAATTTCCTATAAATAGTCAATTTTCGAAAAATTTCCTATAAATAGTCAATATTCGAAAAATTTCCTATAAATAGTCAATTTTCGAAAAATTTCCTATAAATAGTCAATTTTCGAAAAATTTCCTATAAATAGTCAATTTTCGAAAAATTTCCTATAAATAGTCAATTTTCGAAAAATTTCCTATAAATAGTCAATTTTCAAAAAATTTCCTATAAATAGTCAATTTTCGAAAAATTTCCTATAAATAGTAAATTTTCGAAAAATTTCCTATAAATAGTCAATCTTCGAAAAATTTCCTATAAATAGTCAATTTTCGAAAAATTTCCTATAAATAGTCAATTTTCGAAAAATTTCCTATAAATAGTAAATTGTCGAAAAATTTCCTATAATAGTAAATTTTCGAAAAATTTACTATAAATAGTAAATTTTCGAAAAATTTACTATAAATAGTCAATTTTCGAAAAATTTCCTATAAATAGTAAATTTTCGAAAAATTTCCTATAAATAGTAAATTTTCGAAAAGTTTCCTATAAATAGTCAATTTTCGAAAAATTTCCTATAAATAGAAAATTTTCGTAAAATATCCTATAAATAGTAAATTTTCGAAAAATTTCCTATTAATAGTAAATTTTCAAAAATTTTCTTTTAAAAAGTCAACTTGGAAAAATTAATGGTAAATTTTCGAAAAATTTCCTATTAAAAGTCAATTTTCGAAAAATTAGTTATAAATAGTCAATTTTTGAAAAATTTCATATGAATTCTGCTATAAATAGGCAATTTTCGGAAAATTTCCTATAAAAATTGTAAATTTAAAAACTTAGGAAAATATTACTATAAACATTGTAAATTTTCAAAAAATTTCCTATAAAAATGGAAAAATTCCAATAAAAATAGTAAATTTTCGAAAAATCTCCTTTAAAAATAGTTCATCCGAAAAAATTTCTAAAAATTCAAGAAAAATTTCTTTTAAAATATTAGTTTTAGAATAATCATACAAATATAGGATATTCTAAAAATTTCTCTATTCCAAGCCATTTTACTATTAGTATTGAATTTTTTGTATAAGTACATAGATCGTCTTTTGTGTATCTTCAAGTGTTTTAATCTTTTTGTAATTCATAATTAAAAAAAATTCTAACACTGAAGATATCTTGAATCATTATTTTAAATAAATAAATAAATACAAAACTTTCTTATCTATTTAAATCAAATATTAAATTTTAAACCAAAAAGTTTTGTTCTAAAGTTATAAGCCCAAGTAAAATATGCGTAGAAAGAAAAATAAATAATTTAATAATCTGTGTTAAATTTATGCAAATATTTTCTTCATTAATCTCTAGAAAAACATAAATACATAGCATATGTATGTGTGTAAAATACATGTAAAACAGATAAAAAATATTATATTTACATAAAATATACACTCGCATGTGAAAGTATTATGTAGGGTAAAATTAAATATGTCCTGTCAATACATACGAGTATGTTATTTGCATAGACATACACACACCTTTAGTCATTTACATGTGTAGTTAGTTATTTTGTGTTTGTTATTTATGCAGGTGATAATTGGAAATTTCTAACCCTAAATAAATCTTATTTTGACATTTTTCAAATCACACACAGACACATACACATGGCGTTAACACATACAAATATTGTTGTGCAAATACATAAATAAACTAAAATAAACATGCAAATCTAGTGAAAGGATACATCGAAAATTAGGAGTATAAATATTTGTTGCTTGTATTGTATATATGGGTATAAAATTCAATAGGCTCTCAGAAATCGAAAAGGTATAAAATCAACATATTTCCTCGGTCTTGCCAAGAAAATTAAATGAACAAGGAATTTATCAGAATAAATGTTTGGTTAAACTTACATGTAAGGTTTTGTCATAAATTTAGGAATTATTTTAAAGATTGATAATCTAAGATATTTGTCTCTAAATAAATACCATAATGTTGAGGTTAAACTTATATATAATTTTGTATTTTTTGAAATGACAATAAAGCAGATTTAAGATTAATATAAATTGATATTTGATGTTTAGAATTTTCATACATAAAGTTTTGTAATGGTAATTTGATTTTAAATATTTTTATAGGAAATTTTTCAAAAATTTCCTATTTTTATTATAGGAAATTTTTCAAAAATTTACTATTTTTATTATAGGAAATTTTTCAAAAATTTACTATTTTTATTATAGGAAATTTTTTTAAAAATTTACTATTTTTGTTGTAGGAAATTTTTCAAAAATTTATTATTTTTATTATTGGAATTTTTATAAAAATTTACTATTTTTATAGGAAACTATTTAAAAATTTACTTTTTTTATAGAAAATTTTTTCATTTTTATAAGAAATTTTTCAAAAATTTACTATTTTTATAGGAAATTTTTCAAAAATTTCCTATGTTTATTGGAAATTTTTCAAAAATTCTCAATTTTTTAATAAATTTTTCAAAAATTTCCTATTTTTATAGGCAATTTTTCAAAAATTTCCTATTTTTAAAGGAAAATTTTCAAAAATTTCCTATTTTTATAGGAAAATTTTCAAAAATTTCCTATTTTTATAGGAAAATTTTCAAAAATTTCCTATTTTTATAGGAAATTTTTCAAAAATTTCCTATTTTTATAGGAAATTTTTCAAAAATTTCCTATTTTTATAGGAAATTTTTCAAAAATTTCCTATTTTTATAGGAAATTTTTCAAAAATTTCCTATTTTTATAGGAAATTTTTCAAAAATTTCCTATTTTTATAGGAAATTTTCAAAAATTTCCTATTTTTTATAGGAAATTTTTCAAAAATTTCCTATTTTTATAGGAAATTTTTCAAAAATTTCCTATTTTTATAGGAAATTTTTCAAAAATTTCCTATTTTTATAGGAAATTTTTCAAAAATTTCCTATTTTTATAGGAAATTTTTCAAAAATTTCCTATTTTTATAGGAAATTTTTCAAAAATTTCCTATTTTTATAGGAAATTTTTCAAAAATTTCCTATTTTTATAGGAAATTTTTCAAAAATTTCCTATTTTTATAGGAAATTTTTCAAAAATTTCCTATTTTTATAGGAAATTTTTCAAAAATTTCCTATTTTTATAGGAAATTTTTCAAAAATTTCCTATTTTTATAGGAAATTTTTCAAAAATTTCCTATTTTTATAGGAAATTTTTCAAAAATTTCCTATTTTTATAGGAAATTTTTCAAAAATTTCCTATTTTTATAGGAAATTTTTCAAAAATTTCCTATTTTTATAGGAAATTTTTCAAAAATTTCCTATTTTTATAGGAAATTTTTCAAAAATTTCCTATTTTTATAGGAAATTTTTCAAAAATTTCCTATTTTTATAGGAAATTTTTCAAAAATTTCCTATTTTTATAGGAAATTTTTCAAAAATTTCCTATTTTTATAGGAAATTTTTCAAAAATTTCCTATTTTTATAGGAAATTTTTCAAAAATTTCCTATTTTTATAGGAAATTTTTCAAAAATTTCCTATTTTTATAGGAAATTTTTCAAAAATTTCCTATTTTTATAGGAAATTTTTCAAAAATTTCCTATTTTTATAGGAAATTTTTCAAAAATTTCCTATTTTTATAGGAAATTTTTCAAAAATTTCCTATTTTTATAGGAAATTTTTCAAAAATTTCCTATTTTTATAGGAATTTTTTCAAAAATTTCCTATTTTTATAGGAAATTTTTCAAAAATTTCCTATTTTTATAGGAAATTTTTCAAAAATTTCCTATTTTTATAGGAAATTTTTCAAAAATTTCCTATTTTTATAGGAAATTTTTCAAAAATTTCCTATTTTTATAGGAAATTTTTCAAAAATTTCCTATTTTTATAGGAAATTTTTCAAAAATTTCCTATTTTTATAGGAAATTTTTCAAAAATTTCCTATTTTTATAGGAAATTTTTCAAAAATTTCCTATTTTTATAGGAAATTTTTCAAAAATTTCCTATTTTTATAGGAAATTTTTCAAAAATTTCCTATTTTTATAGGAAATTTTTCAAAAATTTCCTATTTTTATAGGAAATTTTTCAAAAATTTCCTATTTTTATAGGAAATTTTTCAAAAATTTCCTATTTTTATAGGAAATTTTTCAAAAATTTCCTATTTTTATAGGAAATTTTTCAAAAATTTCCTATTTTTATAGGAAATTTTTCAAAAATTTCCTATTTTTATAGGAAATTTTTCAAAAATTTCCTATTTTTATAGGAAATTATTCAAAAATTTCCTATTTTTATAGGAAATTTTTCAAAAATTTCCTATTTTTATAGGAAATTTTTCAAAAATTTCCTATTTTTATAGGAAATTTTTCAAAAATTTTCTATTTTTATAGGAAATTTTTCAAAAATTTCCTTTTTTTATAGGAAATTTTTCAAAAATTTCCTATTTTTATAGGAAATTTTTCAAAAATTTCCTATTTTTATAGGAAATTTTTCAAAAATTTCCTATTTTTATAGGAAATTTTTCAAAAATTTCCTATTTTTATAGGAAATTATTCAAAAATTTCCTATTTTTATAGGAAATTTTTCAAAAATTTCCTATTTTTATAGGAAATTTTTCAAAAATTTCCTATTTTTATAGGAAATTTTTCAAAAATTTCCTATTTTTTATAGGAAATTTTTCAAAAATTTCCTATTTTTATAGGAAATTTTTCAAAAATTTCCTTTTTTTATAGGAAATTTTTCAAAAATTTCCTATTTTTATAGGAAATTTTTCAAAAATTTCCTATTTTTATTATAGGAAATTTTTCAAAAATTTACTATTTTTATTATAGGAAATTTTTCAAAAATTTACTATTTTTATTATAGGAAATTTTTTTAAAAATTTACTATTTTTGTTGTAGGAAATTTTTCAAAAATTTATTATTTTTATTATTGGAATTTTTATAAAAATTTACTATTTTTATAGGAAACTATTTAAAAATTTACTTTTTTTATAGAAAATTTTTTCATTTTTATAAGAAATTTTTCAAAAATTTACTATTTTTATAGGAAATTTTTCAAAAATTTCCTATGTTTATTGGAAATTTTTCAAAAATTCTCAATTTTTTAATAAATTTTTCAAAAATTTCCTATTTTTATAGGCAATTTTTCAAAAATTTCCTATTTTTAAAGGAAATTTTTCAAAAATTTCCTATTTTTATAGGAAAATTTTCAAAAATTTCCTATTTTTATAGGAAATTTTTCAAAAATTTCCTATTTTTATAGGAAATTTTTCAAAAATTTCCTATTTTTATAGGAAATTTTTCAAAAATTTCCTATTTTTATAGGAAATTTTTCAAAAATTTCCTATTTTTATAGGAAATTTTCAAAAATTTCCTATTTTTATAGGAAATTTTTCAAAAATTTCCTATTTTTATAGGAAATTTTTCAAAAATTTCCTATTTTTATAGGAAATTTTTCAAAAATTTCCTATTTTTATAGGAAATTTTTCAAAAATTTCCTATTTTTTATAGGAAATTTTTCAAAAATTTCCTATTTTTATAGGAAATTTTTCAAAAATTTCCTATTTTTATAGGAAATTTTTCAAAAATTTCCTATTTTTATAGGAAATTTTTCAAAAATTTCCTATTTTTATAGGAAATTTTTCAAAAATTTCCTATTTTTATAGGAAATTTTTCAAAAATTTCCTATTTTTATAGGAAATTTTTCAAAAATTTCCTATTTTTATAGGAAATTTTTCAAAAATTTCCTATTTTTATAGGAAATTTTTCAAAAATTTCCTATTTTTATAGGAAATTTTTCAAAAATTTCCTATTTTTATAGGAAATTTTTCAAAAATTTCCTATTTTTATAGGAAATTTTTCAAAAATTTCCTATTTTTATAGGAAATTTTTCAAAAATTTCCTATTTTTATAGGAAATTTTTCAAAAATTTCCTATTTTTATAGGAAATTTTTCAAAAATTTTCTATTTTTATAGGAAATTTTTCAAAAATTTCCTATTTTTATAGGAAATTTTTCAAAAATTTCCTATTTTTATAGGAAATTTTTCAAAAATTTCCTATTTTTATAGGAAATTTTTCAAAAATTTCCTATTTTTATAGGAAATTTTTCAAAAATTTCCTATTTTTATAGGAAATTTTTCAAAAATTTCCTATTTTTATAGGAAATTTTTCAAAAATTTCCTATTTTTATAGGAAATTTTTCAAAAATTTCCTATTTTTATAGGAAATTTTTCAAAAATTTCCTATTTTTATAGGAAATTTTTCAAAAATTTCCTATTTTTATAGGAAATTTTTCAAAAATTTCCTATTTTTATAGGAAATTTTTCAAAAATTTCCTATTTTTATAGGAAATTTTTCAAAAATTTCCTATTTTTATAGGAAATTTTTCAAAAATTTCCTATTTTTATAGGAAATTTTTCAAAAATTTCCTATTTTTATAGGAATTTTTTCAAAAATTTCCTATTTTTATAGGAAATTTTTCAAAAATTTCCTATTTTTATAGGAAATTTTTCAAAAATTTCCTATTTTTATAGGAAATTTTTCAAAAATTTCCTATTTTTATAAGAAATTTTTCAAAAATTTCCTATTTTTATAGGAAATTTTTCAAAAATTTCCTATTTTTATAGGAAATTTTTCAAAAATTTCCTATTTTTATAGGAAATTTTTCAAAAATTTCCTATTTTTATAGGAAATTTTTCAAAAATTTCCTATTTTTATAGGAATTTTTTCAAAAATTTCCTATTTTTATAGGAAATTATTCAAAAATTTCCTATTTTTATAGGAAATTTTTCAAAAATTTCCTATTTTTATAGGAAATTTTTCAAAAATTTCCTATTTTTATAGGAAATTTTTCAAAAATTTCCTATTTTTATAGGAAATTTTTCAAAAATTTCCTATTTTTATAGGAAATTTTTCAAAAATTTCCTATTTTTATAGGAAATTTTTCAAAAATTTCCTATTTTTATAGGAAATTTTTCAAAAATTTCCTATTTTCATAGGAAATTTTTCAAAAATTTCCTATTTTTATAGGAAATTTTTCAAAAATTTCCTATTTTTATAGGAAATTTTTCAAAAATTTCCTTTTTTTATAGGAAATTTTTCAAAAATTTCCTATTTTTATAGGAAATTTTTCAAAAATTTCCTATTTTTATAGGAAATTTTTCAAAAATTTCCTATTTTTATAAGAAATTTTTCAAAAATTTCCTATTTTTATAGAAAATTTTTCAAAAATTTCCTATTTTTATAGGAAATTTTTCAAAAATTTCCTTTTTTTATAGGAAATTTTTCAAAAGTTTCATCTTTTTATAGGAAATTTTTCAAAAGTTTATTTTTTTATAGGAAATTTTTCAAAAATTTCCTTTTTTTATAGGAAATTTTTCAAAAATTTCCTATTTTTATAGGAAATTTTTCAAAAATTTTCTATTTTTATAGGAAATTTTTCAAAAATTTTCTATTTTTATAGGAATTTTTTCAAAATTTCCTATTTTTATAGGAAATTTTTCAAAAATTTCCTATTTTTATAGGAAATTTTTCAAAAATTTCCTATTTTTATAGGAAATTTTTCAAAAATTTCCTATTTTTATAGGAAATTTTTCAAAAATTTCCTATTTTTATAGGAAATTTTTCAAAAATTTCCTATTTTTATAGGAAATTTTTCAAAAATTTCCTATTTTTATAGGAATTTTTTCAAAAATTTCCTATTTTTATAGGAAATTTTTCAAAATTTTCCTATTTTTATAGGAAATTTTTCAAAAATTTCCTATTTTTATAGGAAATTTTTCAAAAATTTCCTATTTTTATAGGAAATTTTTCAAAAATTTCCTATTTTTATAGGAATTTTTTCAAAAATTTCCTATTTTTATAGGAAATTATTCAAAAATTTCCTATTTTTATAGGAAATTTTTCAAAAATTTCCTATTTTTATAGGAAATTTTTCAAAAATTTCCTATTTTTATAGGAAATTTTTCAAAAATTTCCTATTTTTATAGGAAATTTTTCAAAAATTTCCTATTTTTATAGGAAATTTTTCAAAAATTTCCTATTTTTATAGGAAATTTTTCAAAAATTTCCTATTTTTATAGGAAATTTTTCAAAAATTTCCTATTTTCATAGGAAATTTTTCAAAAATTTCCTATTTTTATAGGAAATTTTTCAAAAATTTCCTATTTTTATAGGAAATTTTTCAAAAATTTCCTTTTTTTATAGGAAATTTTTCAAAAATTTCCTATTTTTATAGGAAATTTTTCAAAAATTTCCTATTTTTATAGGAAATTTTTCAAAAATTTCCTATTTTTATAAGAAATTTTTCAAAAATTTCCTATTTTTATAGAAAATTTTTCAAAAATTTCCTATTTTTATAGGAAATTTTTCAAAAATTTCCTTTTTTTATAGGAAATTTTTCAAAAGTTTCATCTTTTTATAGGAAATTTTTCAAAAGTTTATTTTTTTATAGGAAATTTTTCAAAAATTTCCTTTTTTTATAGGAAATTTTTCAAAAATTTCCTATTTTTATAGGAAATTTTTCAAAAATTTTCTATTTTTATAGGAATTTTTTCAAAATTTCCTATTTTTATAGGAAATTTTTCAAAAATTTCCTATTTTTATAGGAAATTTTTCAAAAATTTCCTATTTTTATAGGCAATTTTTCAAAAATTTCCTATTTTTATAGGAAATTTTTCAAAAATTTCCTATTTTTATAGGAAATTTTTCAAAAATTTCCTATTTTTATAGGAAATTTTTCAAAAATTTCCTATTTTTACAGGAAATTTTTCAAAAATTTCCTATTTTTATAGGAAATTTTTCAAAAATTTCCTATTTTTATAGGAAATTTTTCAAAAATTTCCTATTTTTATAGGAAATTTTTCAAAAATTTCCTATTTTTATAGGAAATTTTTTCAAAAATTTCCTATTTTTATAGGAAATTTTTCAAAAATTTCCTATTTTTATAGGAAATTTTTCAAAAATTTCCTATTTTTATTTGAAATTTTTCAAAAATTTCCTATTTTTATTTGAAATTTTTCAAAAATTTCCTATTTTTATAGGAAATTTTTCAAAAATTTCCTATTTTTATAGAAAATTTTTCAAAAATTTCCTTTTTTTATAGGAAATTTTTCAAAAATTTCCTATTTTTATAGGAAATTTTTCAAAAATTTCCTAATTTTATTTGAAATTTTTCAAAAATTTCCTATTTTTATTTGAAATTTTTCAAAAATTTCCTATTTTTATAGGAAATTTTTCAAAAATTTCCTATTTTTATAGGAAATTTTTCAAAAATTTCCTATTTTTATCGGAAATTTTTCAAAAATTTCCTATTTTTATAGGAAATTTTTTCAAAAATTTCCTATTTTTATAGGAAATTTTTCAAAAATTTCCTACTTTTATAGGAAATTTTTCAAAAATTTCCTATTTTGATAGGAAATTTTTCAAAAATTTCCTATTTTTGTATTAAATTTTTCGAAAATTTACTATTTTTATAGGAAAGTTTTCAAAAATTTCCTATTTTTATAGGAAAGTTTTCAAAAATTTCCTATTTTTATAGGAAATTTTCAAAAATTTCCCATTTTTATAGGAAATTTTTAAAAATTTCCTATTTTTAAAGGAAATTTTTAAACATTTCCTATTTTTATAGGAAATTTTCAAAAATTTCTTATAATATATAATTTTTGAAAAATTTCCTATAAAAATAGGAAATTTTTGAAAAATTTCCTGTTTTTATAGGAAATTTTTGAAAAATTTCCTATTTTTATAGGAAATTTTTCAAAACTTTTCTATATAAATTTACTTCTTAAAATTATTAATTTTTATTTTGTAAAAGATTTAATAAAATTTAAAATTGTCACATTTTTTTCGCTTTTGTTTTTATTTAAATAACTTTCGTTGTTTTTTGAGCCCTTGCTCCAGCATATACTCTTTGTTTAAATCCTATTTATTTAGTAAATTATTACTATTATTTTAACTATATTTTTTGTTTGCACTTGATATTATCATATTTATTTTATTTATCTCTTCATAAACACAAAAACTAATGTCTAATCCTATTTTAATAAAATTTTATATCCTCTTTATGCAACGGATAATATCCATATATTGTATTATAATAAACTTTAATAAAATTTCGTGCTAAACCAATTTTAGAAATTTTTTTAAATTTAAATATATTGCAAAAATTCTAACATTAGACTCATTCATATTCATAGAGATAATGCAAATTAGTGCATGTATGTGTATGGTATATTTATGTGTATATGTATATGTAAGTATAAAACGACAAACTCCGGAATACAATTTACCCATCTGACCATAACTAATATTATTTATAGGGTCCTACACCGAACCTTTTTATTTTAATACCCATAAATTACCATTGTACTTTATATAGTTTATGCACTATAAAGGCTGGCCAGCAAATTGACTTAAGTGATAGATTTCAAAATTATTTTTAAAGCCGTTTTACACATTTTCTAAAGCAATATCTTCGTTAAGATTTTGTTGATTTTAATTGTATGTTTACAAATTTTGAAAAAGTAATAAATTTCATATATTAAATTTGTCTACTCAAGAATAATTCCTGTTTCTATCAATTTTTACATATTGCATTAAATTAAGTAAATCTATCCAAAAAGCGCATGTACTTTTACCAACATTTTATAGCTTTTGGCATAGAACTAGAAAGTTATTGTTGAGACCAAAAATAATGCATACTATGGGATTTTTGTTAGGAAATTACAAAACCAGATGAGTTGGAAATGGATGATAAATTTATTTAGGAAAGTGGAGATACATATAACCAATGGCTAAGTTCAATGTATTAAGTAAATTGACAATTTATTGAAAATTTTTAGAAAATTGACTATTTATAGGAATTTTTTCGAAAATTGACTATTTATAGGAAATTTTTCGAAAATTGATTATTTATACGAAATTTTTCGAAAATGGACTATTTATAGGAAATTTTTCGAAAATTGACTATTTATAGGAAATTTTTCGAAAATTGACTATTTATAAGAAATTTTTCGAAAATTGACTATTTATAGGAAATTTTTCGAAAATTGACTATTTATAGGAAATTTTTCGAAAATTGACTATTTATAGGAAATTTTTCGAAAATTGACTATTTATAGGAAATTTTTCGAAAATTGACTATTTATAGGAAATTTTTCGAAAATTGATTATTTATAGGAAATTTTTCGAAAATTGACCATTTATAGACAATTTTTCGAAAATTGACTATTTATAGGAAATTTTTCGAAAATTGACTATTTATAGGAAACTCTTCGAAAATTGACTGTTTATAGGAAATTTTTCGAAAATTGTCTGTTTATAGGAAATTTTTCGAAAATTGACTATTTATAGAAAATTTTTCAAAAATTTACTATTTATAGGAAATTTTTCGAAAATTGGCTATATATAGGAAATTTTTCGAAAATTGACTATTTATAGGAAATTTTTAGAAAATTCACTATTTATAGCAAATTTTTAGAAAATTCACTATGTATAGCAAGTTTCTCGATAATTGACTATTTATAGAAAATTTTCTAAAATTGGCTTTTTATAGGAAATTTTTGCGAAAATTGTATTTATAGAAAACTTTTCGAAAATGTACTATTTTTAGCAAATTTTTTGAATAATGACAATTTATAGGAACTTTTTAGAAAATTCACTATTTATAGAAAATTTTTTGAAATTTGACTATTTACAGGAATTTTTTCGAAAATTGACTATTTAGAAGGAAATTTTAAGAAAATTATTTTTATAGGAAATTTTTCAAAAATTTCCTATTTTTATAGGAAATTTTTCAAAAATTTCCTATTTTTATAGGAAATTTTTCAAAACATTCCTATTTTTAAAGGAAATTTTTCAAAAATTTCCTATTTTTAAAGTAAGTTTTTCAAAAATTTCCTATTTTTATAGGAAATTTTTCAAATATTTCCTATTTTTATAGGAAATTTTTCAAAAATTTCCTATTTTTCAAAAATTTTCTATTTTTATAGGAAATTTTTCAAAAATTTCCTATTTTTATAGGAAATTTTTCAAAAATTTCCTATTTTTACAGGAAATTTTTCAAAAATTTCCTATTTTTATAGGAAATTTTTGAAAAATTTCCTATTTTTATAGGAAATTTTTCAAAAATTTCCTATTTTTATAGGAAATTTTTCAAAAATTTCCTATTTTTATAGGATATTTTTCAAAAATTTCCTATTTTTGTAAGAAATTTTTCAAAATTATCCTATTTTCATAGGAAATTTTTCAAAAATTTCCTATTTTTATAGGAAATTTTTCAAAAATTTCCTATTTTAATAAGAAATTTTTCATAAATTTCCTATTTTAATAAGAAATTTTTCAAAAATTTCCTATTTTAATAAGAAATTTTTCAAAAATTTTCTTATTGTAATAAGAAATTTTTCAAAAATATCCTATTTTTATAAGAAATTTGTGAGAAATTTCCTATTTTTATGGGAAATTTTCCAGAAATTTCCTATTTTTATAGGAAATTTTTCAAAAATTTCCTACTTTTGTTGGATTTTTTTTTTCAAATTTTACAATTTTTATAGGATTTTTTCAAAATTTTAACATTTTTATAAAATTTATATGTTTAATTTAATATTGAATAATTTTGAACACTTTCATCCTCTGGAACTTTTTTTGCTGTTAATAATTGCATTGACAGACTATTTTTGTACAAACAAAAGTGTAGCCCATTAAATTAACGCCTTTACCAACTTTTCTGTAGGCCATAATGTAGATTGGCTTGTTTGGTTATTTGGCTAATGATTATAGAACAACGTTACCCACATCACCTCACCATCATGAGGCCACTACCAGCAAGTACCCAAAAGGAAGACCAAGCAACCGCTGCTCTTGTTAATGTTGAGAGCAGCAACAGCACCATTACCACTATCATTACTCTTGCTTTTAATGCAATTTGGATTTCTGTATTGTTCCAGTTTTAAACATTCAGTGGCAGTGACAGTAGCTGCCTGCACTAATAGGATATTGGTCAGCTTGTGGTTAACAAA
The DNA here is from genome assembly GCA_933228675.1 of Stomorhina lunata. Classification (NCBI taxonomy): domain Eukaryota; kingdom Metazoa; phylum Arthropoda; class Insecta; order Diptera; family Rhiniidae; genus Stomorhina; species Stomorhina lunata. The sequence goes on from OW121743.1 coordinate 61,967,758, forward strand.
TAATAAAAATGCATTATCAGCGACAGTTGGACGTAAGTAAGAGAGGGGATAGAAATGCAGAGGCAGGAACTGATAGCATTTATATTAAAAACAAAAGAGTTATTTAGCATGTGATATATGTTTGAATGTAGATAATTGTGAAATTATTTTTTGCCATCTATTGCTTTCAAACTAAAAAGGCACTAATTATGCAAATGCTATAAATAATTATAAAATATTTATTCTGGTTGAGGTCAAACTGTTCTATATTTTTTCGAAAATTAAGAGAACAAAAAGATTTTATTTCTATGATTTATTCTCAACAAATGAAATAAAGAACAAAATTAATTCTAAATTCAATGGTTCGAACAATTGAAAATATTTCTGAAGGTATAATTAGGACATTATGAGACAGGAAATTTAAATTTTGAAATAGCGATGAATAAAATAATGAAAATAATGAAAAGCCTACCAGAAAAATAAATTGAAATATAAATTACTTTTAATGAAGTTTAGAAAATCTTCCCCAAAAATCAATATTTCTAGTAATATAAAAGCCTTTGAGTATACTTAATATTTAATTGAAATATTAAGTATACGCTCTCTGCTTGTATTTTCCCATCTTTATTTAGGGAAATTGTGTATTTGATTACTAAAATCATTGCAGTGTGTAAGCAATCAATCAATAAATTTATAAATAACTTATTTTGAACGTCTAGCAATTGACAGAACCTCACCACAATAATCACGACCTCCAGCTGTCTTTATAACCAATAGCCCTGAGACTTTGCAGTTTTAAGTTTCTGTTATTGTTCGTCAAATCAAATAGTTGTCACCATCACTTTAACAACAATTTCTCATACATATATACATAATACAAAGACTACAATTATCGTTGAAAACTATAAACTGATGGGGTTAACCCACTGTGAGGTAAACGAACAAATATTTTCTGTGTATTTCGGTAAATCAACAAGCTCTAAAATCTATTACAATAAATTTAAATTTACATTTTAATATAGCGAAATTATTTTATATTTCAGAACCAGAATTTTCATATCCTCTAGCCATGGGTTAATCACCATAAACTGGCAATCAGCCACAATCAATTACTATAATCCAACAAAACTTAGTTGCTTTCGATTGATATTTAATAACAATAATAGTTTATATTCGTAGTTAGCTGGCACGCCGAAGGAAAAATTTCAGCCTAAAAGCTTTATAAACATAGCATATATGTATATCAAGGAAGAATGATATATAGATACATAAGAAGGGATATCGATAGCCAAGTATACAAATAAACGATTATTTACAGAACTTGATACTATGTCTAATAAACACTTAGCTATTATGTCTTTAAATATTATGAACATTCTTGTACATTATCATTCTTCGACAACAGTTTACAAAAAAAAAAAATAATGAAAAGAAAACATGACTAGTCTTGTTGTATTCTAATATGTACAATAAATGATTTAAATCTTAATCGTTGTCTATATCTTTATATATAATCATAATCTTAGTCTATGTCTTATTCTATGTCTTAGTCTATGTCTTAGTCTATGTCTTAGTCTATGTCTTAGTCTATGTCTTAGTCTATGTCTTAGTCTATGTCTTAGTCTATGTCTTAGTCTATGTCTTAGCCTATGTCTTAGTCTATGTCTTAGTCTATGTCTTAATCTATGTCTTAGTCTATGTCTTAGCCTATGCCTTAGTCTATATCTTAGTCTATGTCTTAGTCTAAGTCTAAGTCTATGTGTTAGTCTATGTCTTAGTCTGTGTCCTAGTTTATGTCTTGGTCTATGTCTTAGTCTATGTCTTGGTCTATATCTTAGTCTATGTCTTAGTATGTCTTAGTCTATGTCTTAGTCTATGTCTTAGTCTATGTCTTAGTCTATGTCTTAGTCTATGTCTTAGTCTATGTCTTAGTCTATGTCTTAGTCTATGGCTTAGTCTTAGTCTATGTCTTAGTCTATGTCTTAGTTTATGTCTTAGTCTTTGTCTTAGTCTATGTCTTAGCCTATGTCTTTGTTTATGTCTATGTCTTATTCTATGTCTTAGTCTATGTCTTAGTCTATGTCTTAGTCTATGTCTTAGTCTATGTCTTTGTCTATGGCTTAGTGTATGTCTTAGTCTATGTCTTAGTCTATGTCTTAGTCTATGTCTTAGTCTATGTCTTAGTCTATGTCTTAGTCTATGTCTTAGTCTATGTCTTAGTCTATGTCTTAGTCTATGTCTTAGTCTATGTCTTAGTCTATGTCTTAGTCTATGTCTTAGTCTATGTCTTAGTCTATGTCTTAGTCTATGTCTTAGTCTATGTCTTAGTCTATGTCTTAGTCTATGTCTTAGTCTATGTCTTAGTCTATGTCTTAATCTATGTCTTAGTCTATGTCTTAGCCTATGCCTTAGTCTATATCTTAGTCTATGTCTTAGTCTAAGTCTAAGTCTATGTGTTAGTCTATGTCTTAGTCTGTGTCCTAGTTTATATCTTGGTCTATGTCTTAGTCTATGTCTTGGTCTATATCTTAGTCTATGTCTTAGTATGTCTTAGTCTATGTCTTAGTCTATGTCTTAGTCTATGTCTTAGTCTATGTCTTAGTCTATGTCTTAGTCTATGTCTTAGTCTATGTCTTAGTCTATGTCTTAGTCTATGTCTTAGTCTATGTCTTAGTCTATATCTTAGTCTATGTCTTAGTATATATCTTATTCTTTGTCTTAGTCTTTGTCTTAGTCTATGTCTTAGTCTATGTATTAGTCTATGTCTTAGTCTATGTTTAGTCTATGGTATAGTCTATGTCGAAAAATTTCCTATAAAAAAAAGTAAATTTTTGAAAAATTTCCTATAAAAAAATAGCAAATTTTTGAAAAATAAAAAATAGTAAATTTTTTTAAAATTTCCTATAAAAAATAGTACATTTTTTAAAAATTTCCTATGAAAAAATAGTAAATTTTTGAAAAATTTCCTATAAAAAATAATAAATTTTTGAAAAATTTCCTATAAAAAATAGTAAATTTTTGAAAAATTTCCTATAAAAAATAGTAAATTTTTAAAAAATTTCCTATAAAAGATAGTAAATTTTTGAAAAATTTCCTATAAAATATAGTAAATTTTTGAAAAATTTTCTATAAAAAATAGTAAATTTTTGAAAAATTTCCTATTAAAAAATAGTACATTTTTGAAAAATTTCCTATTAAAAAATAGTAAATTTTTGAAAAATTTCCTATAAAAAATAGAAAATTTTTGAAAAATTTCCTATTAAAAAATAGTAAATTTTGAAAAATTTCTTATAAAAAATAGTAAATTTTTGAAAAATTTCCAATAAAAAATGTATTTTTGTAACTTATTCTCCCCTCTTCACCTTTTGTAAATACTTTTCCTCCTATCCTTTCTCTATTGTATATATTTTTTGTTTAGTCTTAAGCTATTTTTAAGTATTTATAAGTATAGATATATGGGCATGTTCTGCAAATCACTTCCCCATGATTTTGAAATCACATGAAATTCAAAAAGGCTGTAATTTCTATAATTGTTGAAATTTTCAGAGCATTTATCAATAACCTTCTAGACCTTCTTCATCTTAACTGCACTGAGTTATAAAAGTGTCAAAATAATTTATGAACAATGAATAATTCGACTTAGAAAATTTATGTGATCTCAAAATCATGTGGAAGTGATTTGCAGAACATGCCCGATAATCATAAATTTAATAGTATCCTTTTTTCCATTTTTGGGGAACTTTAAATAATATAATATTTAAATAAATTTTGTAAAATAATTGTATTACACGTAACTTAATTAGTTATTGTGCCATGTTAATATTTTAAAAATTATCTTAAAGAGTGTTCTAAAAAAAATATGCATTTACTATTTTAGACAAAATTTATCCATAGTGCAAGAAATAATTTATTTTTTGATCAAGTTAGTTTCTATAGATATGTCAGATACTATTATTTTAGAAATTATTAATTTTCAATTGTTATTTCAATCAAAATGGACTGCGAAAAAAAGTTCGTGAAAATATAATTAAAACTTTTCAAAAAAATCCGTCATGGACTTTTAAAAAAATAGCTAAAAATTTGAAAGTTGACCCTCGAACGGTTTCTAATGCCATCAGACGGTATAAGAAAAATCTGAGCATTGAAAGAAAACCTGGATCAGGGAGGAAAAAAGGTCCTACAGATATTAGTAAGGCAAAAGAAGTCGAGCGACTCTTTCGAAGAGCGCCTAACAGTTCTTTAAGAAAAGCAGCTCGTACGGTGAAATGTTCTACGAATTTTGCACATAGAGTCAAATCTTATGCTGCACAGTGGTTTACGGACGCTTTTTTTTGGAAATAATTCTTTAACTTTTGAACGACTGGAGATATTTGAATGAAATTTGACATGGTGATAGTCAAGGAGTATTCGAGTTGGTTTTTAAAAGCACTGGTCCATGAGGGGTCGGGAGAGTGATTGATGGACCTTCAAAGTTGGTCACCTCGGGTGTTCGACTTTTTTAAAAATTCGCCAAAAATCCATTTATGTATGGATTGAAAAGAAATTTTAAACTTAAGTTGTCCTTGAGAAGATCTACAAAAAATACGCTTAAATGTGTAGGTTATCTCCTTTGGATTTCGAGATATTTGGGTAAAAAGGAATTTTTAGGTTGATTTTTTACCTCTTTTTTTAAGCTTTTTTTGATCTGGTGGACGCATCTGAGGACCAAAAATTTTTTAAGAATATTCTTTAAATTTGTAATAAAATTCTGAATAATTTTTGTGCAAGTTAGTTATAGAAATCTTCTTTTGTTTAAAAGTTAAAAATATTCAAAGTTGAAACTTACAAAAAATTTCGCTTTTTTTTTAGTTTTTCCCCAAAAGATAGCTATATTTTTTCACTAATAAAAAAATATTTTCTTAAGAAACATAAAAAGATTTTTAAAGTTTTTAAAAGAAAACATAATGAGAATGCGTATAAAACAAATTTCTTGCTAATTGGACTTTTGGTCCTCGCACATGTCCTCTCCAAAAAATGGCAATTTGTAAAAAAAAAAATTAGTTTAAACAAAAATTTCTCAAAAGGCAAAGCACCGATTTGAAAAAAATTATAATGTTCATATTTTCCAATATATCTGTTATTGATTAGAAAAGTTTTTTCTGAAACGCGCTGCAAATAGAGACAGTGTTGCCATATTTGTAAAAAAAACTCATTTTTTGAAACACCTTTTTCCCCAGTTGGGAATTGGGGAATTTTTAAGTTAAAATTGGGAATTTTTTTTAGTCTATTGCTTTTACATCTTATTGGTCTACATTACTACAAAATTTCATTGTAATATCTTTATCCATGTCATTTCCACAGAATATCAAAGATTAAAAATATTTTCCTTAAAAAAGCAGAAAAACAATTTTTTTTTGTTTTACGATACAAAGTGTAAAAAAAGTAACGCACTTAAAAAAAACTTTTACTTAGTGCTAATCTCCTAGTCTTTCCCGATCTAATGATACTAAACATGTATATAAAGCATTAATACCGAGTCTTAAAAAACTCTGAAAAGTTTGGCCCCCGTAGCATTTTTACACTGTTTATTTAAATATAAGTGATGAATTTGTGCATATAAAGTTAATTATCATACTCAAATATTTCACTATTTTTAAGATGACAATGATCCTTCGCTAATAAACAAATATTTTCTTCAAAAAGATATAAATAGTTTTTTATTTTTTTAAAGAAAACATTATAAGAATGACTTAAAAAAATTTTATTCGATTTTGCCTTTTGTTCCAAGCTAAAAAATAAAATTTTAGTAAAAGATTCTAAATAAGTAAGTACGAGTAAGGCACCGATTTTGATAACAGTGTAAAGGTAATATATCCATAATTTGTAGCAAAAGTTTAATTAGAAGAGTACTTTTATAGTAACAGTGTGACAATTTATTTAAAATAAGATTTAAAGGCATTTTTCCGGTATTTAAAATTGGTGTATTTGAAAAAATTGCAAAATTATGTTAAGGTTATAAAATGTTTTTTAATGTGAAAGTTAATGCAATAGGTAAAAATTGTTACAACTTGGGTTTTTCATAATGGTCAGAAAGGATATGGTTACTCACCTCCATACAGGTAGGTTTTACGAGACGCACATATTGGTTGAGTTATATATGCACCTATTTTTAGAGGTAAAAAATACATTAATTCATTGATTTCTTTATTATTCTTTGGATACAGGTATATATAAAAAATGTTTTTTTTTAATATAAAAAAGAAAGTTTTAAATGTAACTGCTATTAACAGTTAAAACATCATGGCTATAACATTGGAATTTAAAGTGTTGTGCGATATTCTTTTTGAACAACCAAGCAGTTCGAGAGCAGAAAAAATTAAAATAATCATGCGATATGCTAAAAGTCAAACTAACTCCATGATTCTCAATAGTGAGGAAGACAAAGTCGTAAAATTTGTAAAGTTATTTGAACTTAAAATTAAGTCGGTTAATTACTGTTTAAAAAGATTTGAATCTAAATTTAAAGACTGGCTGAAGGACTCAATTGAGCTTAAAACTTCTGGTGCTGGAGCCCCTCTAAAAAACTATGATGATCTCGGAGAAAGATCTAAAAAGATGCGATTATCCGAAGTTCTTTCTACTCATTCGGATACTGAAATCAAAGATTCCTTTAAGGAAGTGCTCAAACGAAATAATCAACCAGCTGAAGCTAAACAAATAGCAGATATTCTCCCAGAGGCTTCTCCTAAACGTCTTAAGCGAATTATTAAGAGTATACCAACTCCTTCTTCTCAATCAGAATTTTCGGAGGAAGAAGCACTTGCTCTTATGCTCGAGTTGAAATTGAGTAAAAATAAATATATTAAACTCTGTAAGGCATTACGAGACAAAGGACACTCAATTTTACCAGGATATAATGCGTTATTAAAAACCAAAAAAAACTTAATACCAACAAACGTGATAGGAGACGAAAGTGCATCTGTGGATTTATCAAAATTATTGGAAAATACGGCATCAAGGCTGATATCTACTACATTGTCTGAAGAAGAAGCCAAGAAACTTGACAACAAGGACTTAACTTTAATATGTAAATGGGGATGTGACGGTTTATCTGGATTACCGGAATACAAACAATCAACATCTCATCAGAACACAAATGACTACAGAAGCGTTTTTATGGCATCCCTAGTACCACTAAGATTAAGAAAGAATCGTTCTGAACCATCCACATCAAAAGAGCGTACTGAATATGTGTGGGTTAACACATCTCCAGGATCAAAGGCATTTTGCAGACCGATCAGATTCGAATATTTAAAAGAAAATGCAGCAAGCACAAAAAATTGGGTTGATGATATCAAATATTCAATAGACAATTTGAGTCCAGTCTGCATAGACATACATGGATATTTGATTAATGTAAATTTTGAGCTTCAATTGACAATGATAGATGGAAAAGTAAGCAACGCTATAACGGAAACCCATTCAACTTGGAAATGCTCATTATGCGGAAAGAAGAAATCGGAATTTCTACAAACTTCAGAAGATGCATCAGCTAGTACTGCAATTAATCAAGAGGTTCTGGAATTTGGTATATCGCCCCTACATGCACGTATCCGATTTTTAGAATTTATGCTACATATAGCATATGATCTGAAATATAGGAATATACCTGATAATCAGCTAAAATCCGTGAGAAATAATAAGGAACTGATTGAAATGAGATCCAGTGAAAAAAAAGGATTCAGGAAGAATTCAAAACTATGACGGGTCTAAACATAGACAAACCACTTGTAGGATATGGCAGTACAAACGATGGTAATACGGCCAGGCGATTCTTTGAAAATTATGAAACAACTTCAAAGATTACTGGAATTGATAAGGAAGTTCTTCGTAAATTTTACGTAATATTATCGGCAATAAATAGCAAATATCAAATAAATGCTGAAAAATTTCATTGCTATGCCCTCAACGCGTTAACTCGTATACGACATTTGTATCACTGGAAAGAAATTACACCAACAGTTCATAAAGTCCTTCAACATGGTCGTGAAATAATTGAATCAAATCTTCTCCCACTTGGTGAACTGACAGAAGAGGCCCAGGAAGCGCGGAATTCAGATTTCAAGTATATCCAACTATTTAATACCAGAAAATGCTCAAGAAAATCGCAAAATCAGGATCTAATAAATTATCTCTTGTTGTCTTCTGATCCTGCTCTATCAACGATAAGAAAGAAATGGTGGAGCAGTTATACAAAAACTTCTGAAAACGAACACCTGGAAGAGGTTCTTGATATAATAGATTGTACTGATTATTTTACTGAAAATAAAAATTAAGTAAATAACTACTTTTATATAAATATGTAATAAAAACTGTAAGTTTAAACTTTAACTACAAATACTTCAATAAAATGTATTTCACCTTTTAATATAAGTACAAATTATTTACATTTTGATATTTCATAAATCCTCATGATATTTTCTTTAAAAAAATAAAAAAATATTTGTTTGTTATCGAAGGATCATTGTCATCTTATAGTGAAATATTTGAGTATGATTATTAATTTTATATGCACAAATTCATCACTTATATTTAAATAAACAGTGTAAAAATGCTACGGGGGCCAAAGTTTTCAGAGTTTTTTAAGACTCGGTATTAATGCTTTATATACATGTTTAGTATCATTAGATCGGGAAAGACTAGGAGATTAGCACTAAGTAAAAGTTTTTTTTAAGTGCGTTACTTTTTTTACACTTTGTATCGTAAAACAAAAAAAAATTGTTTTTCTGCTTTTTTAAGGAAAATATTTTTAATCTTTGATATTCTGTGGAAATGACATGGATAAAGATATTACAATGAAATTTTGTAGTAATGTAGACCAATAAGATGTAAAAGCAATAGACTAAAAAAAATTCCCAATTTTAACTTAAAAATTCCCCAATTCCCAACTGGGGAAAAAGGTGTTTCAAAAAATGAGTTTTTTTACAAATATGGCAACACTGTCTCTATTTGCAGCGCGTTTCAGAAAAAACTTTTCTAATCAATAACAGATATATTGGAAAATATGAACATTATAATTTTTTTCAAATCGGTGCTTTGCCTTTTGAGAAATTTTTGTTTAAACTAATTTTTTTTTTTACAAATTGCCATTTTTTGGAGAGGACATGTGCGAGGACCAAAAGTCCAATTAGCAAGAAATTTGTTTTATACGCATTCTCATTATGTTTTCTTTTAAAAACTTTAAAAATCTTTTTATGTTTCTTAAGAAAATATTTTTTTATTAGTGAAAAAATATAGCTATCTTTTGGGGAAAAACTAAAAAAAAAGCGAAATTTTTTGTAAGTTTCAACTTTGAATATTTTTAACTTTTAAACAAAAGAAGATTTCTATAACTAACTTGCACAAAAATTATTCAGAATTTTATTACAAATTTAAAGAATATTCTTAAAAAATTTTTGGTCCTCAGATGCGTCCACCAGATCAAAAAAAGCTTAAAAAAGAGGTAAAAAATCAACCTAAAAATTCCTTTTTACCCAAATATCTCGAAATCCAAAGGAGATAACCTACACATTTAAGCATATTTTTTGTAGATCTTCTCAAGGACAACTTAAGTTTAAAATTTCTTTTCAATCCATACATAAATGGATTTTTGGCGAATTTTTAAAAAAATCGAACACCCGAGGTGACCAACTTTGAAGGTCCATCAATCACTCTCCCGACCCCTCATGGACCAGTGCTTTTAAAAACCAACTCAAATACTCCTTGACTACCACCATGTCAAATTTCATTCAAATATCTCCAGTCGTTCAAAAGTTACACAATTATTTCCAAAAAAAAGCGTCCGTAAACCACTGTGTGCTGGACTGAAGACATACAAAGTCCAAAAGGTTCCAGATCGCAATGCTATAAAGAACTTAGAAGCAAAAAAACGAGCGAAAAAATTGAAGTCTGATTTTATAAAAAAATACACCTGTTGTGTGATGGATGATGAAACATACGTACTGGCAGACTTTTCTCAACTTCCAGGTCAAGATTTTTATGTTGCTGATAAACGGGGCAATGTTCGGCAAGAGTTTCGCACAAAAAAACAAACAAAATTCCCTAAGAAGTTTATCGTGTGGCAAGCTATTTGCAGTTGTGGCAAAATAAGTAAAGTATTTGTGGCATCTGGCACAATAAACACAGAAATTTATATAAAGGAGTGCCTACAAAAACGGTTGTTACCCTTTTTAAGAGAGCACAGAGTGACTACATTTTTTTGGCCCGATTTGGCATCATGCCATTATGGAAAAAAGGCACTTGAGTGGTACTCAAAGAATAATGTCATTTTTGTACCACGAGAGGCAAATCCACCTAACTGTCCAGAACTTCGGCCTGTGGAAAGGTATTGGGCTCTGGTAAAAAAGGAATTGAAGAACACAGGAAAGATTTCCAAGAACATGTCCGATTTTAAGCGCAGGTGGAACACATGCTCCAAAAAGGTATCAGAAGCAACTGTAAAATCTTTAATGGGAGGGTTTCCGAAAAAAGTCGACAATTTTGCAAAACCCGAGTACTAAGTAAACATTTTAATGCTAAATGATTTTGTATAATATGTCATTATATTTGCGTATTTTGTAGAGTTTTTATATTAAAAGGTTTGATTTTTATTTAAGAAAATCCAACTACAAATTTTATTTAGAGCACTCTTTAGTCCTAGAAAAATACAAATGTATGCAGGGAAATATAATTAGTATTAAAATAGTATTAGAAAAACAAGTATAAAAAGAAATTTATGGAAATAAAAAAAACTTGAACTTAAAAACCTATTAAAAAATAGTAAATTTTGAAAAATTTCTTATAAAAAATAGTAAATTTTTGAAAAATTTCCTATAAAAAATAGTAAATTTTTGAAAAATTTCCTATAAAAAATAGTAAATTTTTGAAAAATTTCCTATTAAAAAATAGTAAATTTTTTGAAAATGTTCCTATAAAAAATAGTAAATTTTTTGAAAATGTTCCTATAAAAAATAGTAAATTTTTGAAAAATTTTCCATAAAGACAGTAAAATTTTGAAAAATTTCCTACAAAAATAGTAATTTTTTGAAAAATTCCTTTTCAACTGTTAACAAATTTTAATTTCCATATAAGAAATTTTTAAAAAATTCCACGTAAAATTTGAGAATGAAAAATTATATTAAAATAGAGAATTTTCTAAAACCAGAGAGATCGCTGCAGCTATTTTAAAGTATATAGTTACGTACATGGGCTATTTTTTATAGTATTGATTATTAGAAATTTTAGTATTAGTTTGCTATAAAAATATGCACACGAAAATAAAGCAGTAAATTATACTTCTTCTTAAAAATGTTTGAATTATCTGTTCAACAATGAAACTCTTTTTTGCTGTTGATTTTCTATAAAAAAATTATTTATATTAATTTTTGTTTTACTTGTCCTGCCATTATTGTTTTTCATCATCGACTTGTCTCATTGTCGGAGCTATTCTTGTGCATTATCCTTTTCTTTTTATTGTCCTTGTTGTCCTCATTATTATTTACCTTTTATGCCATTTTATTGTTTTGCCGCCACTCAACAATTCTCTTTTAAATATTTAAAAGAAAATGTGAAAAAATAAATAATTAAAGAAAATTTTAGTAAAATGGAAATATAGAAACCACAATAGTAATTAAAAATATAAGTCAACATTAACTTATATGAAATTGCAATAAAGTTAATGACATATCATTAAATATTCCCTCAATGTCAAAGTAAAGTTAAAGCAAATAAACTTTGACAGAAAGGGCAGAAAAAATGGAACAAATATACAATAATAATTATATCAACTCCAGAAATAATAAAAATACACTCACGAAAAATTGGTTGTTAAATAAAGAGCTTATATTTATAGGAAATTTTCTTACAAAATGGCAAATGGAAATAAAGTCCAAAAGAATTATATTTTCTACCTTCCATTTACTTTGGGTGTAACTGAAAGTAAAATGCCAACAATCTTAACTTAATTGATGATGGAAAAGCAGTTTTCCTTAGTGCTCGTTAAAAATGTGAAAGTGTAATGCCGTCAAAAGTCAAAGTTGGTAAAGCATAACTTGTCTACACAAATTAACGTATTTATTGAATAAATTATATTCATCAGTTAACGGGAAAAAGAAATAAGCGAAACCAACACTAACACTTAAATACTACTTTGCCTTTTTTCCTACACAGACAGACGTAATAAATTATTTAAATGAAATAAACGTATAATGTTAATGTGTTTGTTGGTAAATATACAAATACATTTTTTATGTATTTTCTGGTACAAAAAAGTATTGTAGAAATGAAAGACGTCAGCAAAAAGAAACTAAGGAATTATTATTATTATTTTTTTTTTTTTTTTTGAAAGAAATTTAAATAAGTTTTAGTTACTTATTGCATAAGTATACTGTAAATTTAATCAATAGAAATCTATTTATAGAATTTTTTAAAACTTACTATATTTACAGACAATTTTGCAAAAATTTACTATTTTTGTAGGAATTTTACAAATTTTATATAAAATTTTTAAGAAATTTACTACTTCTGTAAGAAATGTTTCAAAAATTTACTATTTTTATTAAAAAACTTTCAAAAGTTTACTATTTTTATAGGAAAATTTTCATAAATTTACTATATTTATAGGAACATTTTTACTATTATTTTTCTAAACCTTCTTATTTTTATAGGCAATTTTTCAAAAATTTCATATTTTTAGAGGAATTTTTTTTTAAATTTCTTAATTTTATAATCAACTTTTTAAAATTTTCATATTTTTATAGGAATTTTTTGAAAAATTTCATATTTTTATAAGAACATTTTCAAAAATTTCATATTTTTATAAGAAAATTTTCAAAAATTTACTATTGTGAAACGAAAATTTTCAAAAATTTACTATTTTTGAAACTTTAAAAAAAATTTCTATAAAAATATAAAATTTTTGAAAAATTTCCTATAAAAATATGACACTTTAATAAAATTTTCTACAAAAATATAAAATTTTTGAAAAATTTCCTATAAAAATAATAAAATTTTAAAAAAACTTCCTAAAAAAATAGTAAATTTTTGAAAAATTTCCCCCAAAAATATTGAATTTTTGAAAAATTTTCTATAAAACTAGAAAATTTTTGAAATACTTCCTACAAAAATATGTCATTTCTGAAAAATTTCCATGAAATTTTTTAAAAATGTCGAATTTAAATATAAAATTTTTGAAAAATTTCCTATAAAAATATCAAATTTTTGAACAATTTCTTATTAAAATATGAAATTTTTGAAAAATTTCCTATATAAATAGTAAATTTTTAAAAAATTACATATAAAAATATGAAATTTTTGAAAAATTTCCTACATAAATAGTAAATTTTTGAAAAATTTCCTATAAAAATATGAAATTTTTGAAAAATTTTCTATAAAAATATGAAATTTTTTGAAAAATTTCCTATTAAAATATGAAATTTTTGAAAAACTTCCTATCAAAATATAAAATTTTTGAAAAATAATATAAATAAAAAGGGAAATTTTGAAAATTTTCCTATAAAAATAGGAAATTTTTGAAAAGTTTCATATAAAAATATGAACTTTTTGAAAAATTTTCTATTAAAATAAGAAATTTTTTAAATTTTCCTATAAAAATATGAAATTTTTTAAAAATTTATTATAAAGGTATAAAATTTTTTGAAAATTTTCCTATTAAAATATGAAATTTTTGGAAAATTTCCTACAAAAATATGAAATTTTTGAAAAATAAAATAAATAAAAATAGTATTTTTAAAAAATTTCCTATAAAAATAGTAAATTTTGAAAAATTTCTTATAAAAAATATAAAATTTTTGAAAAGTTTCATATAAAAATATTAACTTTTTGAAAAATTTTCTATAAAAATATGAAATTTTTAAAAAATTTCCTATAAAAATAAAAAGTTTTTGAAAATTTTCCTATAGGAATAGTAAGCTTTTGAAAACTCCTATAAAAGAAACAGCTTTTGAAATATTTGTTAGAAATAGTAAATTTTCTTATAGAAATAAGAAATTTTTTAAAAATTTTCAACCAAAATAGTAAATTTTTGAAAAATATACTATTAGTAGTAAATTTTTGAAAAATTTCATATAAAAATATAAAATTTTTGAGAGGGTTTCTTATAAAAATTTGAAATTTTTGAAAAATTTCCTAAAACATATGAACTTTTTGAAAAATTTCCTACAAAAATAAGAAAAATTTTTAAAAAATTCCTATTAAAATAGTAAATTTTTGAAAAATTTCGTATAAAAATAGTAAATTTTTGAAAAAAAAAAAATTTACTACTAATAGGAAATTTTTCAAAAATTTACTTCTAATAGGAAATTTTTTCAAAATTTACTATTTTTTTAGGAAGTTTTTTTAAAATTTTTTTTATTTTTATAGGAAATTTTTTCAAAAATTTTATATTTTTGTAGAAAATTTTATTAAAGTTTCATATTTTTATAGGAAATTTTTCAAAAATTTTATATTTTTATAGAAAATTTTTTAAAGTTTCATATTTTTGTAGGAAATTTTTCAAAAAATTTTATATTTTAATAGAAAATTTTTCCAAAGTTGCATATTTTTATAGAAAATTTTTCAAAAATGTCATTGTTAAAAACGGAAGTTTTTTTGATAGGTAAAATTTACTATTTTTATAGGAATTTTTTTTAAATTTACTATTTTTATAGGAAATTTTTCTAAAATTTCATATTTTTATAGGATTTTTAAAAATGTCATATTTTTATAAAAAGTTTTTCAAAAATTTCATATTTTCATAGGAAAATTTTCGAAAATTATATATTTATATAGGAAATTTTTCAAAAATTTAAAATTTTTTAATATAAAATTTTCAAATTTTAATATTTTTATAGGAAATTTTTAAAAAATTTACTATTTTTGTAGAAAATTTTAGAAAAATTTCATATTTTTATAGGAAATCTTTAAAAAATTTACTACTCTTATTTTAAATTTATCTAGTTTTATAAGAAATTTTAAAAAAATTTACTTTTTTTATAGAAAATTGTCAAAAATTTACTATTTTTATAGGATATTTTATAGGAAATTTTTCATAAAATGACTTCCTATAAGACCCTATACTACCTTAACCTTATTTATAATGCTATAAAAATATACTATCGAATGTTAATTTATGACATTAAAATAATTTAAATTTTAGATTTAAATTCTTTAACCATAACTTTTTCTTTAATGCAAAAAAAAAAAAAAAAAAATAAACAAACAGTCTCAAGGAATGTATGCAGTTGTATGTATGTATGTATGTGTTTAATGGTTTCTATGAAACATGTGTTTTCGCTTTAGCTTTTTATAATATTTTCAACTACAATAAATCAAAAACATATTTTCCATATTTTCTATTATCTATGTACATAAATACATATGTATGTGCATGAATGTGTGAATGTTGGTTTTCTATGGTTTAAAAAACTGTATTCTTGATTTTTTTTGTAGCTCATATTTAGTTCTTGTAGTTTATTGTTCTCTAGGAGAACGTGACTTGTTTTGTGTTCTTAAAAAATTTAAAAATACATTTTGGTTTTTTATAAATAAAATTTATAGTGAGATGTATATATATGGTTACAAGAGTATATTCATCTAGTATATAATATTAAAGAAAGGTTTATTGTATTTCTTTGAAAGCCTTTGGTATATTGTATTAAAATTTCTGTCAAATGCCATAGACTTATTGTGTCAATAAAACATATAAAATTCTTACTCAGACAATATTCAGGCTAATATTTATGTACTTCTTAGAATATAAATTCATATAAAATAATTCTTAAAATTATTAACATATTTATTTGTTTTATAAAATGATACCAATGCAATTGTAAATATATGATAGTTTACGTACGAATACCTTATATACCTTATACCTTCTATAAAAAGGATTATGAAGAAAAACGTAAAAGTTAACCAAACTTTTTTTTATAATGATCGGCAACTTATCTATACAAAACTATGAGTTTTCTATTGAGAAGTTTTCCCCTTAAAATTTGTGACATAAAAGTTCTAGATCACATTTGCACAAATTTTTTTACATTCATTTAATAAAGTAGTATTTTGAAAAATTCAACAAAGTTTTCTATTAAAAAGTTGGGGAAAATTTTCAAAAACTAACTACTTTTATAAAAAAATTTTAAAAAATTTTCTATTTTGAAAGGAAATTTTTCAAAAAATTTTTTTATTTTTATACGAAATTTTTAAAAAATATTCTATTTTTATAGGAAATTTTTCAAAAATTTTCAATTTTTATAGGAAATTTTTCAAAAATTTTCTATTTTTATAGGAAATTTTTCAAAAATTTTCTATTTTTATAGGAAATTTTTCAAAAATTTTCTATTTTTATAGGAAATTTTTCAAAAATTTTCTATTTTTATAGGAAATTTTTCAAAAATTTTCTATTTTTATAGGAAATTTTTGAAAAATTTTCTATTTTTATAGGAAATTTTTCAAAAATTTTCTATTTTTATAGGAAATTTTTCAAAAATTTTCTATTTTTATAGGAAATTTTTCAAAAATTTTCTATTTTTATAGGAAATTTTTCAAAAATTTTCTATTTTTATAGGAAATTTTTCAAAAATTTTCTATTTTTATAGGAAATTTTTCAAAAATGTTCTATTTTTATAGGAAATTTTTCAAAAATTATCTATTTTTATAGGAAATTTTTCAAAATTTTTCTATTTTTTTAGGAAATTTTTTAAAAATTTACTATTTTTATAGGAAATTTTTCAAAAATTTTCTATTTTTATAGGAAATTTTTCTAAAATTTTCTATTTATTTTTTATAGGAAATTTTTAAAAAAATTTCTATATTTATAGGAAATTTTAAAAAAATTTTCTAGTTTTATAGGAAATTTTTCAAAAATTTTTTAAAAATTTTTATAGGAAATTTTTCAAAAATTTTATATTTTTATAGGAATTTTTTCAAAAATTTTATACTTTTATAGGAAATATTTCAAAAATTTTATATTTTCATAGGAAATTTTTCAAAAATTTTATATTTTTATAGGAAGTTTTTCAAAAATTTTCTATTTCTATAGGATATTTTTCAAAATTTTTCTATTTTTGTAGGAAATTTTGTTTAAAAATTTTCTATTTTTATAGGAAATTTTTCAAAAATTTCCTATTTCTTTACAGGAAATTTTTCAAAAATTTCCTATTTCTTTATAGGAAATTTTTCAAAAATTTCCTATTTCTTTATAGGAAATATTTCAAAAAATTTGCTATGTTTATAGAAAATTATTAAAAAAGAAAAATTTTTCAAAAATTTACTAGTTTAAAAAAAAAATTTTTTTTAAATTTACTTTTTTTATAGGAAATTTTTTAAAAATTTACTTTGTTTATAGGAAATTTTTCAAAAATTTACTTTTTTTTATAGGAAATTTTTAAAAAATTTGCTATTTTTGGTATCAAATTTTTTAAAAATTTACTTGTTTTTTTTGCAGGAAATTTTAAAGTTGAACCTAACATAAAACGATTTTTAGAGAAAACAAAGAAAATTTTCAAAATCTGTTTTAATTTGAAATAGTTTGAGACACACATAATAAAATGCTTATACTTAAATATATACAATGTATGAAATATAGAAAATGAACAATTATAGAAAATAACTTTTTCCTACACATTCTTCTTCTCCCTGAACTTCATAAAATGCCTTTAAACTATACTCGTTTTAATAGGAATTTGTTTTATATAATATTTTTTTAGTGTTAATAGTTTCGTGAGTTTGTTTAGGGTCAATATATAAATTTATATATGTTCATACAAAACACACACATTCAAATACATGTGCAGAAGTACATACATAACCAAACCTTAACTTGCTTTAATGTCTGTCCTTCACTCTTTGTACATATACATATCTGTATCTCCCTGTGTGTGTGTTATTTTGTATTTATTAAGTCTATTGTGAGGTTATATCCTTACCACAAAGCTATTAAAAAACTTTATCTGTCCAGCAACTTTTAGTTATTTTTCTTTTTTTTTTTGTGTAGTTCAGTTTTTCTCACTTGCTTTAGTTTTGTTCTGGCATTGTTGTTTTTGTTACTTTCCTGGCCTTGCTTGTGTTAGTATGGAGAAAAATAAATATGGAAACTAACTTGACTCAACTAAACTAACGAACGGAACACAAAGTTTTATTTATATTTCCATCATGTTATTTTCAGTTTTAGTTTATTGCATTAAATCAAATTGTGGTTTTATGCATTTGCCTGAGTTAACAATTTTTAACTTAGGACTTATTAAAATTTACTAACTTATAAATATTGTGTGTGACCATTATTTAATATTTTATATTTATTTAGAGCAACGCATAGCAGCAGTTACAGGCAAGACAAATTTAAATTTATTTAAATAAAACAATGTTAGTTACACAAACTTTATCGGACAGAGAGAAGACCTCAATTAAAGCGAACATCGAAGTTTTGTAAAAAAAAAGCAAATTGTTGTTGAAAAGTATTAGATTAGGCTAAATTTGTTGGGAACTTGAGCATAAAATATAGATAATTTTCTTAAAGTTAATATTTTTATATACAATTTTTAAAAAAGTTACAATTTTTATAAGAAATTTTTCAAAAATTTCTTTTTAAACAAAACTTTTTAAAAATTTATTATTATAGGAAATTTTTCAAAAATTTACTATTTTTATAGGAAATTTTTCAAAAATTTACTATTTTTATAGGAAATTTTTTCAAAAATTTACTATTTTACAGGAAACTTTTCAAAAATTTACTATTTTATAGAAAACTTTTCAAAAATTTACTATTTTTATAGGAAATTTTTCAAAAATTTTACTATTTTATAGGAAATTTTTCAAAAATTTACTATTTTTATAGGAAATTTTTCAAAAATTTACTATTTTTATAGGAAATTTTTAAAAAATTTACTATTTCTATAGGAAATTTTTCAAAATTTTACTATTTTTATAGGAAATTTTTAAAAAATTTACTATTTTTATAGGAAATTTTTTAAAAATTTACTATTTTTACAGGAATCAAAAAAAAAAAATTTACAATTTTTATCGAAAATTTTTAAAAAATGTACTATTTTTATAGGAAATTTTTAAAAAATTTACTATTTTTACAGGAATTAAAAAAAAAAATTTACTATTATTATCGAAAATTTTTATAAAATTTTTTATTTTTATCGAAAATTTTTATAAAATTTTTTATATTTATTGGAAATTTTTATAAAATTTTTTATTTTTATAGGAAATTTTTCAAAAATTTACTATTTTTATAGAAAGTTTTTCAAAAATTTACTAATTTTATAGGAAATTTTTCAAAAATGTCCTAATTTTATAGGAAATTTTTCAAAAATTTTCTAATTTTATAGGAAATTTTTCAAAATTTTCCTAATTATATAGGAAATTTTTTTTTTTTAATTTTATAGAAAATTTTTCAAAAATTTCCTAATTTTAAAGGAATTTTTTCAAAAATTTTCCGTTTTTTATAGGATATTTAAAAAAAATTCCTATTTTTATAAGAAATTTTTCAAAAATTTCCTATTTCTATAGGAAATTTTTCAAAAATTTCTTATTGTTATAGGATTTTTTTCATAAATTTCTTACTTTTATAGGAAATTTTTCAAAAATTTTCTGTTTTTATAGGAAAGTTTTAAAAAATTTACTAATTCTATAAGAAATTTTTTATAAAATTTTTATAGAAAATTTTTTATTTTAGTAAATTTCTAAAAAATTTACATTTTCTTAGGAATCTTTTCAAAACCTTACTATTTTTATAAGAAATTTTCAAACATTTCCTATTTTATAAAAAATTTTTCAAAAATTTACAATTTTTATAAGAAATTTTTCAAAAAATATATACTTTTTATACGAAATTTTCAAAAAATTTCTTATTTTGAAAGGAAATATTTTAAAAATTTATAATTTTTATAAGAAGTTTTTCAAAAATTTCTTATTTTGATAGGAAATTTTTAAAAAATTTAATATTTTTATAGTAAATTTATCAAAAATTTCATATATGTATAGGGAACTTTTCATCTTATTTTTATAGGAAATTTTTCAAAAATTTCTCATTTTTATAGAAAATTTTTCATAAATTTTTTTTTATAGGAAATTTTTCAAAAATTTCTTATTTTTATAGGAAACTTTTCAAAAATTTACTATTTTTATAAGAAAGATTGTTTAAAGGTTTACTGTTTTTATAGGAAATTTTTCAAAAATTTACTACTGTTATAGATAATTTTTCAGAAATTTATAATTTTGATAGGAAACTTTTCAAAAAATTTTAAAATTTTCCATTTTTATAGGAACTTTTTCGAAATTTATTATATTATCTAAGAGTTCCCTCATATTTTCAGCTGATGGATATAATTTAATGTTCTTTGAAAAAAAAAAACAGTAATAAAGCAACCTTTTAAATTTTAAAAATCCTATATAATGCAATTTTCTTTTACATGCTCTATTTATCGCTAAACAAAAACTTAAACTTCACTAGGGATTTTCAATTTAATATACTGTTCAATATAGAGCTATAAATTTTCAAAAGTATCTATATCATTTCTCTATTGTCTCCTCTGGTGTTTATGGTCGGTAATATTGATGTTATACCATAAAAAATAACATTGACTTCAATGACAAAAACCACACACAGAGGAAAAATCTAATACCAAAAAAAAAAAAAAAAAACAAAGATAAACATAAATAATGTGACCAAAAAAAGTCAATACAATCCTATAGATACACATACGTTTCCAATAAAAGGTCTTCAGCAAGACTTAGTAATATCCTCTCTGTTTTATGTGTATATGTAAGTAAATATCAACAGAATTATATACATTCACATAATTTTGTGGTTATAAATACAATATCTACATATCATTTTCACTGCTGGATTTTATTGATGATATATTTATTTAGCACCTCCTTATTTATTTATTTTTTCTGCTTTTTACGACCACATTTTCAACTTTTTTTATCCATATAATTCCTTTATAATAACAATCATTTGTTGTTTTTATGTTGTCTGTTTTCTTTCTACTATTAGCCCTGGTATTATCCTTTTTTGACATTTATAAGGAAATGGTCATCTTTTGATAGCTTTTATAAATAAGAATTTCTGTCAATTTTGAATATATCGAGCGTGTGGTATCATTTATTTCCTTCACATATAAAAGACATACAATCATAAAAATAAGTGTAGGTGTATTTGTGCAAAACCCACATACATATGTTTAAGTGAAAATTCTCTTTAATATATTTATTTTTATGCTTTTCATTTTTATGTTTTCCCCCTTCGTCTTTTCGTATGTTTATGACTTTCAATTCATTTCTTGTTGGCCATTAATAAGTGATAAATATTGAAGGCATTGGTGATGAAAAAATAAAACTTTTCATAATTTATTTCCTTCTGCATACGATTGCATGAGTTTTATTGTAAGAGCAAATATTGTTATTAAACTATGAATGTATTGGAAAATATGTTTTGGTGTTATGTGGCTATAAGTAGGACATAAATATTTGGGTTTATTATTTTCTTTATAGCCATAATTTTTGAGCCCTTTTTCACGATGAGTGAAGAAAACTTCAAAATTTTTCTTCCCAATTGTAATTCTGCTACAAAATTTGAATTTTTGCTAAAACTATATATACATTTTTTTTATATTTTTATAGGAAATTTTTCAAAAATAAACTATATTTATAGAGAATTTATATTTATAGGAAATTTTTCAAAAATTTACTATTTTTATAGGAAATTTTTCAAAAACTTACTATTTTTATAGGAAATTTTTCAAAAATTTACTATTTTTATAGAAAATTTTTCAAAAATTTACTATTTTTATGGGAAATTTTTTAAAAATTGACTATTTTTATAGGAAATTTTTCAAAAATTTCCTATTTTTATAGGAAATTTTTCAAAAATTTCCTATTTTTATAGGAAATTTTTCAAAAATAGGAAATTTTTGAGAAATTTCCTATAAAAATAGAAAAATTTTGAGGAAATGTTTCAAAAATATACTATTTTTATAGGAGATTTTTCAAAAAATTAACTAAGGAAATTTTTCAAAAATTTACTATTTTTATAGGAAACTTTTCAAAAATTTACTATATTTAAAGGAAGTTTTTCAAAAATTTACTATTTTTATAGGAAATTTTTCAAAAATTTATTATTGTTATAAAAAAATTTTCAAAAATTTATTAGTTTTATAAGAAATTTTTCAAAAATTTATTAATTTTATAGGAAATTTTATAAAAATTTAATATTTTTAAAGGAAATTTTTGAAAGATTTACTATCTATATACGATTTTTTTCAAAAAGTTACTATTTTCACTATTTTTATAGAAAACTTTTCAAAAATGTACTATTTTTATAGGAAATTATTCAAAAATTTACTACTTTTTTATTAAGTTTTTAAAAAATTTGCTATTTTCTTTTGGAAATTTTTGAAATATTTACTATTTTTATAGAAAGTTTTTAAAAAATTTACTATTTTTATAGAAAATTTTTAAAAAATGTTACTATTTTTATAAAAGATTTTTCAAAAATTTACTTTTATTAAAGGAAATTTTTAAAAATTTACTAATTTTATAAAAACATTTTTAAAGGAAAGTTTTCAAAAATGTACTATTTTGATGGGAAGTTTGTAAACAATTTACTATTTTTTGGGAAATTTTTTATAAACTGATTATTTGTATAGGAATTTTTTAAAAAATTTACTATTTATATAGGAAATTTTTCATAAATTTCCTATTTCTATAGAAATTTTTAAAAAAGTAACATTTCGCATGAAACGAAATATTGCAAAGTAATTTAATGTTCTAATGGAATAGCAAGAAAATCAACTATTGTATAATTTATTCAGGCGAATCCTGTAAACTAACAGAAATTCTACTGGTTTAATAAGATATAACATTTCAACCTAGTTTTTTTTCAACTTTGATCCCTTACTCCTTGGCCCACTTACAATCTATTTTTAAAATTAGTCATTTTATTCTTTCTTCCATTAACTTAGTTTTTTTGTTTTTTTTTTGCAGATTTCCAAAGCAGATACCGTGTAAAGGTCAGTATCAAATAAAATCTAAATTTAAAAGCACTTCAAAGTAAATAAATAAAACAAACGAATAAAACAAAATTTAATAGAAATGTCTTATTTGTTTAAAACTTAAGTAGGCAGACTCGGGATAAAAATAAACAAAATCGAAATAAAATATAACAAAATTAATTGAAATGAAATGGAGATTGTATCATATTCCAAAACTAAATTATCTTTGTACTATTTGTATTGAAAACAAAACACAGAGATATACTAGTATAAAGAAAAACTTTCCAGATAAATGTTTATTTTCGTATTCGAAAACCATTCACGCTTGTGTGACTTATACACAAATTAATAATTCATGAGTAATGAAGATGAAATCAATGGGAAAGTAAACAGGAAACTTTCCTTTTAATGCTTTAAAATTGAAAATTGTTAATGGTTAGGTTTTAGGAGAGTTGGAGAAGCTTAAAATAGATTATGTATAGAAAGTTTGGCAAATGATACCAAATGGTTTTATTTGTAATCAAATTAAGAGTTTAGTAAAGGTGTAAACAGACTTTTAAAGAAAAAGAACTTTTTTAATAATAACAATGAATTTTGAAGTTGTAGAAAGTAGAAAATTTATTATTCTTACAGAAAAATTTATTAAATTTCCTACAAAGTAGAAATTTTTTGAAAAATTTCTTATAAAAATATATTTCCTATATTAATAGAAATTTTTTTAAAAATTTCCAATAAAAATAGAAAATTTTTGAAAAAATTCTAATATAAAGACAAAATTTTTGAAAAATTTCTAAAAGAAATAGAACATTTTTGAAAAAGTTCCTATAAAAATAGGAAATTTTCGAAAAAGTTCCTGTAAAAATAAGAATTTTTAAAAAATTTCCTAAAAAAATAGAAAATTTTTGAAAAATTTCTTATAAAAATAAGAAAATTTTTGAAAAATTTCTTATAAAAGTAGTAAATTTTTGAAAAATTTCTTATAAAAATAAGAAAATTTTTGAAAAATTTCTTATAAAAATAAGAAAATTTTTGAAAAATTTCCTATAAAAATAGTAAATTTTTGAAAAATTTCCTATAAAAATAGGAAATTTTTGAAAACGTTTCTATAAAATTAGGAAATTTTTGAAAAATTTCCTATAAGAATAGTAAATTTTTGAAAAAATTGCTATAAAAATAGAAAATTTTTGAAAAATTTCCTATAAAAATAGGAAATTTTTGAAAAATTTCCTATAAAAATTTTTAAAAATTTCCTATAAAAATAGGAAATTTTTGAAAAATTTCCTATAAAAATATTAAATTTTTGAAAAATTTCCTATAAGAATAGTAAATTTTTGAAAAAATTCCTATAAAAATAGAAAATTTTTGAAAAATTTCCTGTAAATATAAGAAAATGTTTAAAAAATTTCCTATAAAAAAGTTAATTTTTGAAAACTTTCCTACAAAAATAGTAAATTTTTGAAAAATTTCCTATAAAAATGGAAAATTTTTTAAAAATTTCTTATAAAATAGGAAATTTTTTAAAAATTTCCTATAAAAATAGGAAATTTTTGAAAAATTTCCTATAAAATAGGAAATTTTTGAAAAATTTCCTACAAAATAGGAAACTTTTGAAAAATTTTCAATTAAGTAGGAAATTTTTGAAAAATTTCCTAGGAAATTTTTGAAAAATTTCCTATAAAATAGGAAATTTTTGAAAAATTTCCTAGGAAATTTTTGAAAAATTTCCTATAAAATAGGAAATTTTTGAAAAATTTCCTCTAAAATAGGAAATTTTTTAAAAATTTCCTCTAAAATAGGAAATTTTTTAAAAATTTCTTATAAAATAGTAAATTTTTGAAAAATTTCCTATAAAATAGGAAATTTTTGAAAAATTTCTTATAGAATAACAAATTTTTGAAAAATTTCCTATAAAATAGGCAATTTTGGAAAAATTTCCTATAAAAATAGGAAATTTATGAAAAATTTCCTATAATAATAGAAAATTTTTAAAAAACTTCCTATAAAAAAAAATTTTTGGAAAAAAATTTTATATAAAAAATTTCCTATAAAATATAAAAATTACCTAAAAAAAGAGAAAATATTCCAAAAATTTCCTATAAAAGTAGAAATTTTATAAAAAAAATTCTTATGAACATAGAAATTTTTTTAAAAAATTTCCTATAAAAATAGAACATTTTTTAAAAATTTTCTAGAAAAATAGAACATTTTTGAAAAATTTTGTATAAAAATAGAAATCTTTTTTTTTTAATTTCAAAAATTTTCTATTTTTATAAGAAATTTTAAAAATGTTTCTATTTTTGTATGAAATTTTTAAAAAATTCTCTATTTTTATTTGAATTTGTTTAAAAATTTTATATTATTAACCGAAAATTTTCAAAAATTTTCAATTTTTATAAGAATTTTTTTTCAAAATAATATGAATTTTATAGGATTTTTCTATATTTTTGACAGCAAGTTTTTTATAAAATTTCTTTTTAGTGGAAAATTTTCTATTTTTATAGGAAATTTTTAAAAATCTTTCTATTTTTATAGGATTTTTTTTAATTTTTTCTGGTTTTATAGGAAATTTTTTAAAAATTTTCCATCTTCATAGGAAATTTTTAAAAAATTTTCTATTTTTATAGGAAAATTTTCAAAAATTTTCTTTTTTGTGGGAATTTTTAAAAATTTTATACCTTTATGGGATTTTTTTAAAAAATTTATATTTTTATAGGAAATTTTTCAAAAATTTTCTTTTTAAAAAAATTTTCTATTTTGAAAGGAAATTTTCAAAAATTATCTACTTTTATAGGAAGTTTTTTAAAAATTTTCTATTTTAATAGGAAATTTTTCAAAAATTTTATATTTCTATAGGAAATTTTTCAAAAATTTTATATTTTTATAGGAAATTTTTCAAATGTTTTCATATATTTTATTTATTTTTTAATTTTTAAAAACCTTTCTATTTTTATAGGAAATTTTAAAAAAATTTTATATTTTTATAGGAAATTTTTAAAAAAATTTCTATTTTTATTGGAAATTTAAAAAAAAAATTTATATTTTTATAGGAAATTTTTAAAAAAAATTTCAATTTTGATAGGAAATTTTTAAAACTTTTCCATTTTTATAGGAAATTTTTGAAATATTTCCAATAAAATTAGTAAATTTTTTCAAAATGTCAAAAATAGTAAATTTTGTAAAAATTTCCTATAAAAAGTAGAAAATTTTTGAAAAATTTTCTATAAAAATAGTATGTTTTTGAAAAATTTTGTTTAGAAATATTAAATCTTTGAACATTTTTTTTTTACTTATTATAAATTTTTGAAAAATTTAATATAAAAATAGTAAATTTTTGAAAAACCTCCTATAAGAATTTCCTTTAAAAAATGTTTAATTTATTTCTTCAATTTTACCCAAGAAGATGATAAGATTCCAATTAATCTCAAGTACAATTTTCTTCTATTTTAAAAATTGTTAGATTTAAAACTGAAGTTTTTGAATAGGAACCCATAAATTGATTTAATAATTTTATTAAGAGAAAAAGAAAATATTACTATTTCTCTAATACACTTTCCATATTTTCCTATTTGTTAAGCTTCATTTAACAAAATACTGTAATCCTTATTATAATTTTATCATTAAGTATCTGTATATCTGTTTGTTATTGCTATCATTTTATTTGGAAAACTTTGGAAATTTTCATTCAATAATCCCTTATAATGGGGCTACAAAATCTTGTTTAAAGCTTTTTAGGTTTTACTAAGTATGAACAATGTGTAAGAAAACAAAAAAATTTTGAATATGAAAATGAAATTATTGAAGAACATTGAACGTCAAGCTGTTTAAACAACAAAGACAATATGGAAGTGAAAGCAGGAAAGGCATACTGTTATTAAGTGAAAGTCAATAGATCCTAAAATATGGAGTTTTTATTAAGGATTCGAACACGGTTGAGTTATAATACCTACACACTCACAACTCATTCAAGTATTCTGAACATCATGTCGTATGATTAATATTTAACAATCATACGCAGAGGAGTACCATATTATATGCAATCCCGTATAGTAACTGTCTTAAGATATGAAAAATGTGATCTGAAGTAAATGTGTTTCTCCAGAAAAACGCAAAGTGCCTTGGTTTGTCCTTCCTAAGACAATTTCATGTCATGTCATACTACAAAACATATTTTCTCATGTCAAAAAAAAAAAACAAAATCCTTTAAAATTTCTCACATTATTAAGACACTTCATTGTGTGTGTTTCTTTTAAACTAAAAAAATTAGACAATAGAAATTTAAAAATAAAATAAGAAGATATCATACAAATTTGGGTGTTTCCTAATTTGTTTTTTTCTTAACCAATATCATTTAGAGTAATACGGGTAATCTAATACAAAAGCAAACACACAAAGCGTCAATAAAAAAAAAACTAAATTAAATGTTTTCTAAAATAAAAAAAAAACAGTAAAAACCACACATATACAAACTCATTTGCACAGCAAACAAATTTCTAAACGAAATTCAATATAAATTTTATGTCACCATCATAAAAAATCAAATGATTTTGGTGATGATGTAGAAAATGAAAAAAAGGAAGAAAAATCACATAAACATTTATAGTTAAATTGACACACATACAGAGAGAGGTGTGCTTTTAAGTGTAAACTGTGTGTGTGTGTATGTTTGAGAGTGATTTTCAAAAGAATATTTAAAAATTGATTTTCTAACATACAAATAGTGAATAGAAAAAAACTGATAGAGTTTAATTTTGCACCTGGTGTGCAGACATGAAAAAATTCCTATTTACTGTAAAGACTTAAGGACTGTGATCACTAAAAATTTTATAACTATAAAAAATTTTTAAAAAATATCTATAAAAATAGTATACTTTAGAAAAATACTTTACAAAATTTTCTCAAAAATTTACTATTTTTATAGGAAATTTTTAAAAAATTTACTATTTTTCTTCGAAATTTTTCAAACATTAACTATTTTTATAAGAAATTTACAAAAATATTATATTTTTATAGAAAATTTTCAATAATTTACTATCTTTATAGGAAATTTTTTAAAAATTTCTTACTTTTAAAGCATTTTTTTTTTAAATTGACTATTTTTATAGAAAATTTTTCAAGAATTTATTTTTTAATATAAAATTTTTCAAAAATTTTCTAGTTTTATAGGAATCTTTATAAAAATTTACTATATTTAAAAAAATTTTTTTATGAAATTTTTCAAAAATTTATTATTTTTATAGAAAATTTTTCAAAAATTTACCATTTTTATAGGAAATTTTTCAAAACTTTGCTATTTCTATAGGAAATTTTTCAAAAATTTACTATTTTTATACGAAATTTTTCAAAAATTAACTATTTTTATAGGAAATTTACAAAAATTTACTATTTTTATAGAAAACTTTCAAAAATTTACTATTTTTCAAGCAAATTTTTTAAAAATTTACTTTTTTTATAGGAAATTTTCAAAAATTTACTATTTTTCAAGCAAATTTTTTAAAAATTTATTATTTTTTTAGGAAATTTTTCAAGAATTTACTTTTTTTATAGAGGAATTTTTACAAAAATTTACTATTTTTATGGGAAGTTCTTCAAAAATTTACTTTTTTTATAAGACATTCTTAAAAACTTTACTATTTTAATAGGAAAATTAAAAAAAAATACTATTTTGATAGGAAATTTTTTAAAAACTGACTATTTTTATAGAAAATTTTTCAAAAAAAAATTATTTTTATAGGAAAGTTTTTAAAAATTTGCTATTTTTATAGGATTTTTTTCAAAAATGTACTATTTTTATGGGAAATTTTTAAAAAATTTACTATTTCTATAGGAAATTCTCAAAAATTTATTATTTTTATATGAACTTTTTCAAAAATTTATTATTTTTATATCGAATATTTTTCAAAAATTTCCTATTTTTGTAGAAAATTTTTGAAAAATTTTATATTTTTATAGAAAATTTTTCAAAAAATTTACTATTTTCATAGCAAGTTTTTGAAAAATTGACTATTTTATAGGAAATTTAAATTTTTTTTTGTTTTTAAAAGTTTACCTTTTTAATAGGAAATTTTTCAAAAACATTCTATTTTTTTACGATTTTTTTTTAAATTTACAATTTTTACAGAAAATTTTTCAAAAATTTACTATTTTATAAAAAATTTTCAAAAATTTACTATTTTTATAGGAAATTTTTCAAAAATTTAATATTTTTTATCAAAAATTGGTTACTTTTTTAGAAAATTTTTCAAAAATTTATTATTTTGATATAAAATTTTTTAAAAGTTTACTATTTTTATATAAAATTTTTCAAAAGTTTACTGTTTTTGTAGGAAATTTTTTAAAAATTTATTTTTTTTATAGGAAATTTTTCAAGAACTTACTATTTTTTTATAAAATTTTTCAAAAGTTTACTATTTTTCTTTATTTTCAAAATCTTATGCTTTTTACAGGAAATTTTTAAAAAAAATTATTTTTTTAGGGAAAATTTTTCAAAGAGTTACTTTTTTAATAGAAAATTTTTCACAAAATTTCTATTATTATAGAAAATTTTTCAAAAATTTACTATTTTTATATGAAATTTTTCAAAAATTTACTATTTTTTAAAAATTCACAATTTTTGTAGGAAATTAAAAAAAAATTTACTAGTTTTTGGGAATTTTTTTAAAAATTAACTATTTTGATAGAAAATTTTTCAAAAAATTACTTTTTTCATAGGAAATTTTTCAAAAATTTACTATTTTTATAGGAAATTTTTCGAAATTTATTTCTTTTATAGGAAATTTTTCAAAATTTTACTATTTTTATAGGAAATTTTTCAAAAATTTACAATTTTTATAGGAAAATTTTCAAAAATTTACTATTTTTATAGAAAATTTTTCATGAATTTACTATTTTTATAGGAAATTTTTCAAAAATTTAATATTTTTGTAGGAAATTTTTCAAAACTATCTATTTTTATGCGAAAATTTTCACAAATTTGCTATTTTTATAGGATAATTTTCAAAATATTACTATTTTTATAGAAAATTTTTCAAAAATTTGCAATTTTCATACAATGTTTTTTAAAAACTTACTATTTTCATACAAAATTTTTGAAAACTGTACTATTTTCAATTACTTCAAAAATTTACTATTTTAATAGGAAATTTTCAAAAATTTTTGAAAAATTTCCTATAAAAATTGTAAATTTTTCCTATAAAAATAGAAAAAAAAATAGAACATTTTTTTATAAAATTAGTAAATTTAAAAAAAATGTCCTACAAAAATTTATTATTTTTATAAAAAAAAAAAATCAAAAATTTACTATTTTCATACAAAATTTTTAAAAAGTATACTATTTTCATACAAGATTTTTCGAAATGTACTATTTTTGAAGGAAATTTTTTCAAAAATAGTTATATTTTTATGGGACAATTTTAAAAATGATATTTTTTTGAGAATTTTTTTTTTAATTTTCCAGAGCAAAATTTTTCAAATAGTAAATTATAATAAATTTTTGGAAAATAAATATTTGAAAAATTTTTTTATAAAAATTGTAAATCTTTTAATATAGTTTCACAATATTCAAAATAAATTATGCCATAGAATTGGTCTAAGTCTTTTGTAAGGAGTTTTTTGAGACCAATCTTCTAAAATTTAAATCTTTATTTCAAAAATATTTCATCATTTGACTATAGGTTCTTTGATTATTCTAAGGATCTTATTCAGTTTATTTCTTTCCTTGTTTCTAGCATTTTTATGTTTTTTTGCAACTTCATGTGCTCGAAACGAGCACATGCAAACATGCTCGGATATGCATGAATTTCTGTTTGTATTTCTATACATTATTTAAATATCGTAACGCTGTTATTTCTTCATCTCCACTCATTCTACTCTAATACATTTGCTGCTAAACCATGATATCCCCCCCGTTAGGAGCGACAACGTAACGGTAACTGTAATAACAGCATCTTCTGTGTTAAAATGTTAGTTGTCGTATTAGCGTCAGCTGTTCAAACTAAAAGATATTCAAACATTCAAATTTATCCTGCTGCTGCTACTCTTCTACTTATACGTTTGAATTACTCCCTTTTCAAATTTTTAAAGTATTTGTATTTCTTTGATGTGTGTGTTTGTGTGTGTGTGTCTATGAGGGTGTGTTTACAAAAGTGTTTGTATTTATTTGAGTCTTTTCAAATAAAGATTCATTTTATTTAATATTTGAAATCCTTTAGCATAGAAAAGGAAAATGCAAATAAAAAATATTTGTGTAGTACTTAGATAAGTTTTTGTTGTTGTTCTATTTGATTGACTTTAGCATTTTAAGTATTCCCGGTTTGTATACAAATCATGATAATATAATTTGAATAAAATTTATTCTGAAAAAGTGTGATCAAGGTTTGTCTTACATTCTTTTCATTTCATTTTCTATTTACCTTTTGACAGATTATTGCTCTGGCAAAACAAATTTCAAAAGTCATTAAATTTTAAAATTTAAGATTTATAAAAAATCTTTAACTAAAAAAAAACTTGTAGAAAAAGATAAACGACTAATAGAAGTCCAAAAAAAATTATAAATGATAAAATAATTAAAAAGTAAAAATCTCATATAGTCTCCAGGCTTCCAACTCACAATTTTTTATTACTTTGTTACTAGACTTCTTACTTAGAAATGTTCATAAAATTTTAACTTCACTCCAAGAAATAAAATTTAATCAAATCTAAAGTTGGACTTCAAAACCTATTAACCTAATATTCTTTAATACCTAGTCAAAAGCTGTTAACTGTTGAACAATTGATAAAGGATTTTAACAAATATTTCGAGTTCTCTACCTAATGTTGCACACAAAGATCAGGCGATAGTCATCTTGTCTTCAAATTTTATTTGTAGCATTAAATTTTTTTTTTTCTTAAAAACGGTTATAAATAAACCCGCATTTTGTGTTTTGCTCAAAATAACTTTTGATAGCACTTAACAATTAATCATTGTCAAGTGAACGTGTTAAGGGGGAGACATTTTAAAGAATATTAATTTATTATTTTTTGAGAAAGTGTTTGTTTGTTATTCTATTAAAAATTATTCTAGCGGAAATAAAAGGGGTGATAATAACAAATTTTTATAAAGCAAAAGGTTTTTTGATGTAGTTGCACCCCAGATAAAATGTCGATTATGTGGATATGTTATGCAGCGTAAATTACGAAAAAGACTTATAAATATCTAAAATGTGGACAAGGTCATAAACTAACCCCCACACATAAAATAAGACAGAGATCAATATAAAGAAGATATCGAATAAAATACTTAAAACTCGGGCATACCTATATATCTATAGACAAACACCTAAAATAAGATATAGACTAAGACATAGACGAAGACATAAATTAAGACATAGACTAAGACATAGACTAAGACATAGACTAACACATAGACTAAGACATAGACTAAGACATAGAATAAGACTAAGACATAGACTAAGACATAGACTAAGACATTGACTAAGACATAGAGACTAAGACATAGACTAAGACATAGACTAAGACATAGACTAAGACATAGACTAAGACATAGACTAAGACATAGACTAAGACATAGACTAAGACATAGACTAAGACATAGACTAAGACATAGACTAAGACATAGACTAAGACATAGACTAAGACATAGACTAAGACATAGACTAAGACATAGACTAAGACATAGACTAAGACATAGACTAAGACATAGACTAAGACATAGACTAAGACATAGACTAAGACATAGACTAAGACATAGACTAAGACATAGACTAAGACATAGACTAAGACATAGACTAAGACATAGACTAAGACATAGACTAAGACATAGACTAAGACATAGACTAAGACATAGACTAAGACATAGACTAAGACATAGACTAAGACATAGACTAAGACATAGACTAAGACATAGACTAAGACATAGACTAAGACATAGACTAAGACATAGACTAAGACATAGACTAAGACATAGACTAAGACATAGACTAAGACATAGACTAAGACATAGACTAAGACATAGACTAAGACATAGACTAAGACATAGACTAAGACATAGACTAAGACATAGACTAAGACATAGACTAAGACATAGACTAAGACATAGACTAAGACATAGACTAAGACATAGACTAAGACATAGACTAAGACATAGACTAAGACATAGACTAAGACATAGACTAAGACATAGACTAAGACATAGACTAAGATATAGACTAAGACATAGACTAAGACATAGACTAAGACATAGACTAAGACATAGACTAAGACATAGACTAAGACATAGACTAAGACATAGACTAAGACATAGACTAAGACATAGATTAAGACATAGACTAAGACATAGACTAAGACATAGACTAAGACATAGACTAAGACATAGACTAAGACATAGACTAAGACATAGACTAAGACATAGACTAAGACATAGACTAAGACATAGACTAAGACATAGACTAAGACATAGACTAAGACATAGACTAAGACATAGACTAACCAATATACTTAGACATAGATTAAGACATAGACTATGACATTTTATCCTATGAAGGTTAAATATTTTTTCTGAAAATTCATTGAAATTTTTTAAAACTCTCTTATTTATACCATAAAAGATTTGCAATTATAAGTGTATGTGTATAAGTCCTTAAATTCTTTATAAGAGAATTTATATTGATTATTATGTAAACTTATTAGTAAATACTTTATGATGAATTCAATAATTTGCCAGTCCTTTCATAACTATTCCTTTTACTTGGATAATCATCATCAACGAAAAATATTTAAAAATATTTTTTATTGCCATTTTTCATTTTCCTGAAAAATTACATCAAATGATTTAAATCGTTAAGTAGCAACTTCAAAAAATATGCATAATCACCACTTACCCTTCACACAAATTTTCATTTCGTTTATGAAAACCAACTGTTACGAAGGCAACCGCAGACTTCAAAAAAAATGAGTACGAGTTTGGTAGTCAATGTAATTATTAGTATGTGGAAAAAGAGGAAAACTGCCAGCATCAGTTGGATTAATTATGATAATTTTCGCAAATATTTTATGAAATAGTTATGCAGTTGCGTTTGAGCTGAAAAAATTTCTTTTATAAGTTCCAACAGGTTTTGCAACTTTTGAACCTGTAATAAATCCATCATAATGAATTGCAAACGCATCAGCTGGTATATATAATTTTTAATAAATTCATAGTTATTCACTCAAAATACAGATACATCAACATAAACGCTCACTCAAATATGAACGATACACATACAGTGAAATGTATGGGAAAATGGTAAAAATTGTAATATACATATATCAATATCTGTTTATATATCAGACTCTCAGTTTATTTTATAACACAAAAATTAACCAAGACTAACAATGAGATACAAAGACTAAAAAATA
The DNA here is from genome assembly GCA_933228675.1 of Stomorhina lunata. Taxonomy (NCBI): domain Eukaryota; kingdom Metazoa; phylum Arthropoda; class Insecta; order Diptera; family Rhiniidae; genus Stomorhina; species Stomorhina lunata. The sequence goes on from OW121743.1 coordinate 62,002,146, forward strand.
GAGTAAGACATAGACTAAGGCATGGACTAAGACACAGACTAAGACATAGACTAAAACATAGACTAAGACATAGAGTAAGACATAATCTAAGACATACCTAAGGCATGGACTAAGACACAGACTAAGACATAGACTAAAACATAGACTAAGACATAGATTAAGACATAGATTAAGATAAAAACTAAGACATAGACTAAGATATAGACTAAGACATAGATAAAGACAGAGACTTAGACATACACTAAGACATAAACTAAGACATAGACTAAGACATAGAATAAGACATAGACGAAGACATAGACGAAGACATAGATTAAGACATAAATTAAGACATAGACTAAGACATAGACTAAGACACAGACTAAGACATAGACTAAGACATAGACTAAGACATAGAATAAGACATAGACTAAGACATTGACTAAGACATAGACTAAGACATAGACTAAGACATAGACTAGGACATAGACTAAGACACAGACTAAGACACAGACTAAGACACAGACTAAGACACAGACTAAGACACAGACTAAGACACAGACTAAGACACAGACTAAGACACAGACTAAGACACAGACTAAAACATGGACTCAGACATAGACTAGGATATAGACTAAGACACAGACTAAGACATAGACTAAGACATAGACAAAGACATAGACTAGGGCATAGACTAAGACATATACTAAGACATAGACTACGACATAGACTAAGACATAGACTTAGACATAGACAAAGGCAAAGACATAGACTAAAGTGATATTTGCTAAAGGTTTCAAATATGAAGATCTCTTTTGTTTAAAAAGTGTGAAATGCTGACATGTGTCCGTTCATATACTTGTACTTATTCATACATTATGCGTTTTATGTGTTTAACTATACATAAAAACCAATGCATCATTTACTAAACACTTCTGGTTTAGTCATTATATAAAATGTTGGGTTCGCAAACAGTATGGGAAAAAAACTACAGTCCATAAAATAGACAAAGGTTTCAAATGATAAATTCATTATTAATGTTCCTAATTTTCACTTTATTCGAATCATAAAATTATACTTATTCTCATGACTTAATTAGCAACTTACAAGAGTTATAATTTAATCCGCTTCTATTTGCTCTTCACTGTTAGATATTTGCATAAAATTCTTTTTATCAACTGAAGTACCAAAACTATAACTAGTGCCAACATCACGACCATCATCACTACCGCAACCGTACCACACTAACATATAAAATATATAAAAGTCACAACACGTCATTCATAAATTCATAAATATGTATAAAAATGCACCAGCTGTTGGAACATATACACATGTAGCCACAAATATACACTCTTATACAAACTTTGCTAAATTATATGAATTTATCTTTATACTATAAACGAGTAAAACATGAATGATATCTGTTCCCAATATGTTTGTTCAATGCACATATTCGTAAGTACAATAAAGTTGCAGCTGCAGATGAAGCTCAAAATGTTAACGGTGCCGTTGCTCCAATGTTAATGGCGATGGGGACGATGTAATTTCTGGCTTCTAGAGTAACTTAGTACTACCTATATCAATTTAAACGTTTACTTTCGCTATTAATGCTGGGGTATTAAAATTTTTGAATATTCATTAAAATTGTATAAACATGATGAAAATAATGAAAAATAAAAACGTATTTTTCGTATACATATTTTTCTTCAACATTTTGTTTAAAAAGTAAAACTTTTTGAATATTATATAAATAATGGTCACCTTTATAAATTTAAAGCAGAATATAATCTACCATTATAACCATTAATTTTTATTATAATTTTGTAATTTTTGTATATAATCATGTCAATTGGTCATATCTTAAATACAGAACAGCAGCTACTTTAAATAAAAATAACAGCATAGAGAAAAGTTGACGATAGGAAGACTTTTCTATAGAAAAGTTGACGATAGGAAGACTTTTCTATAGAAAAGTTGACGATAGGAAGACTTTTCTATAGAAAAGTTGATGATAGGAAGACTTTTCTATAGAAAAGTTGACGATAGGAAGACTTTTCTATAGAAAAGTTGACGATAGGAAGACTTTTCTATAGAAAAGTTGACGATAGGAAGACTTTTCTATAGAAAAGTTGACGATAGGAAGACTTTTCTATAGAAAAGTTGACGATAGGAAGACTTTTCTATAGAAAAGTTGACGATAGGAAGACTTTTCTATAGAAAAGTTGATGATAGGAAGACTTTTCTATAGAAAAGTTGACGATAGGAAGACTTTTCTATAGAAAAGTTGACGATAGGAAGACTTTTCTATAGAAAAGTTGACGATAGGAAGACTTTTCTATAGAAAAGTTGACGATAGGAAGACTTTTCTATAGAAAAGTTGATGATAGGAAGACTTTTCTATAGAAAAGTTGATGATAGGAAGACTTTTCTATAGAAAAGTTGACGATAGGAAGACTTTTCTATAGAAAAGTTGACGATAGGAAGACTTTTCTATAGAAAAGTTGACGATAGGAAGACTTTTCTATAGAAAAGTTGACGATAGGAAGACTTTTCTATAGAAAAGTTGACGATAGGAAGACTTTTCTATAGAAAAGTTGACGATAGGAAGACTTTTCTATAGAAAAGTTGACGATAGGAAGACTTTTCTATAGAAAAGTTGACGATAGGAAGACTTTTCTATAGAAAAGTTGACGATAGGAAGACTTTTCTATAGAAAAGTTGACGATAGGAAGACTTTTCTATAGAAAAGTTGACGATAGGAAGACTTTTCTATAGAAAAGTTGACGATAGGAAGACTTTTCTATAGAAAAGTTGACGATAGGAAGACTTTTCTATAGAAAAGTTGACGATAGGAAGACTTTTCTATAGAAAAGTTGACGATAGGAAGACTTTTCTATAGAAAAGTTGACGATAGGAAGACTTTTCTATAGAAAAGTTGACGATAGGAAGACTTTTCTATAGAAAAGTTGACGATAGGAAGACTTTTCTATAGAAAAGTTGACGATAGGAAGACTTTTCTATAGAAAAGTTGACGATAGGAAGACTTTTCTATAGAAAAGTTGACGATAGGAAGACTTTTCTATAGAAAAGTTGACGATAGGAAGACTTTTCTATAGAAAAGTTGACGATTGGAAGACTTTTCTATCGAAAAGTTGACGATTGGAAGACTTTTCTATAGAAAAGTTGACGATAGGAAGACTTTTCTATAGAAAAGTTGACGATAGGAAGACTTTTCTATAGAAAAGTTGACGATAGGAAGACTTTTCTATAGAAAAGTTGACGATAGGAAGACTTTTCTATAGAAAAGTTGACGATAGGAAGACTTTTCTATAGAAAAGTTGACGATAGGAAGACTTTTCTATAGAAAAGTTGACGATAGGAAGACTTTTCTATAGAAAAGTTGACGATTGGAAGACTTTTCTATCGAAAAGTTGACGATTGGAAGACTTTTCTATAGAAAAGTTGACAATTGGAAGACTTTTCTATAGAAAAGTTGACAATAGGAAGACTTTTCTATAGAAAAGTTGACGATGGGAAGATTTTTCTATAGAAAAGTTGACGATGGGAAGATTTTTCTATAGAAAAGTTGACGATGGGAAGATTTTTCTATAGAAAAGTTGACGATACGAAGAGTTTTCTATAGAAAAATTTACGATAGGAAGGCTTTTCTATAGAAAAGTTGACGATAGGAAGAAAGTTCTCCGAAAAGTATGCAATGGTGTTTTGCTATAACAAAATCTATGTGGCGTATGAATAATATAAATTGAACAAGTTAATAGAATTCTTGTAAATTTTTTAAAGAATTTTGTGAACCAACTTATGAAATAACCTTTTAATCCAACTTATTTAAAGTAGGGTGTTGAAATTTTCATTTCTATTTATATTAACACATTACGTTATACTCTTTGTTTAGTTTTTTTTTTTTTGTCCAACAATCCCCGCTGATAATACTTAGTAACAACAAACAAATTTGTTAAAACAAAAGAACTAAAAAATAAAGACTGGGAAAATATGTATGTATATGAAAAGGACAAAACAATACATGTGAAAAAAATATTATAGTTGAACAAAATTTTTTTTTTTGGTGGCTGAGTGTCTTTCTTTATGGTTGTCAGCACTTACCAAAACACCACTTCAGTTAGTTTATCTTTATCATACATATGTATACATAAATTAACAGACATATACCCTCCACAAGGAAAATTTCCATACATGTGTATATGTGTGTGTATAAAAATTCATATTTTTAGCAGACTTACACCTTTATAAATTTGCATGTGGGAAGCAGTCACGATCTTGTATGTATAAAACCTGTCTTTGTGTATGAATATTTGCGATGAGTACTTGTAGAGGAAAGTATTTTATAAGTCTAAATACTCTAAAATAATAGCAGCGACACTAAGAAAGAGGTTTTGTATGTGTGTATATGTAAATATCCGTGACACTATAAATATACCAAACAGCCACAAACTATAAGTGTATTTGTTGTTGAAAGCTCAGCATAAAACACACTCTTTCTCCAAACAATTCATTATTTTTAATATTATTTTTTATGTCTCTTCATTTTACTTCTCTCTAAACAAGTGGTTTCAGCTGCAGCTTGTGGTGGTTTCTGTGGCGACATGTCATAAGCATTTTATTATAATGTGAAATGATGGGAATTAAAATATAAATTATAATTATGAAAATAAATATGAATTATGAACCCGGAACATTTTGCACAAGAAGAAAAGAAATTTTAAACTTTATTTTTTTGTTTGCCTAAAGAAATAAAAAATTTTATGAATTCTAAGGCTTTTGAATGTACTTAAGAATAAGGGGTTAATTATAACATGTAAATAATTGCTTTGAGCTTTTTTGAGGTTGAGATTTTTCTGTAATTATTTCAGGTGTGATTTAACGAGTGAGTAATAGGTAAATGGATATTAATTAGCGTTAGCAGTTTTACAATAGGAAGGTTAATATGTATTAATACAGATAAACACATTTCATACTGACACACTTTAATACAAACTTATTTTTACGATAACTTTTCCAAAGGAAACTTATTCCAACGACAACTTTTCCATAGAAAAATAATCCCAACGACAACTTTTAAATAAAAAATTTATCAAAACGACAAATTTTTTATAGAAAACTTATAATAACAACTGTTTTGTGAAAAAAAATATTGTTCGGTCTACTTTTTTACAGAAACTTAACTCAACGATTGCTTTTCTATAGAAAGAAAGTTTCCAAAAACTCTGCAATCAGTCAAGTTTATAAAAAGGACTCATCCCATCATCCACTTTTCTGTAGAAAACTTATCCTATCCTTTTCTATATAATACTTATTCCATCGTCAACTTTTCTATAAAAATAACTTCTTATCGTAAACTTTTCTATAGAAATGTCAACCTATCGTCAAATTTCTATACGCAATTCTTCCTATCGTCAACTTTTCTATAGAAATGTCTTCCTATTGTCAACTTTTCTATAGAAATGTCTTGCTATCGTCAACTTTTCTATAGAAATGTCTTCCTTACGTCAATTTTTCCATAGAAATGTCTTCCTATCCTCAAATTTTCTATAGAAATGTCTTCCTGTCGTCAACTTTTCTATAGAAATGTCTTCCTATACTCAACATTTCTATAGAAATGTCTTCCTATCGTCAAGTTTTCTATAGAAATGTCTTTCCATAGTCATATTTTCTATAAAGATGTCTTCCTGTCGTCAACTTTTCTATAAAAATGTCTTCCTATCGTCAACTTTTCTATAGAAATGTCTTCCTATCGTCAACTTTTCTATAGAAATGTCTTCTCATCGACAACTTTTCTATGAAAATGTCTTCCAATCGTCAACTTTTCTATAGAAATGACTTCTTATTGTCAACTTTTCTATAGAAATGACTTCCTATCGTCAACTTTTCTATAGAAATGTCTTTCTATCGTCAATTTTTCTATAAAAATGTCTTCCTATCGTCAATTTTTCTATTGAAATGTCTTCCTATCGTCAACTTTTCTATAGAAATGTCTTCCTATTGTCAACTTTTCTATAAAAATGTCTTCCTATCGTCAATTTTTCTACAGAAATGTCTTCCTATCGTCAACTTTTCTATAGAAATGTCATCCTGTCGTCAACTTTTCTATAGAAATGTCTTCTTATCGTCAACTTTTCTATAGAAATGTCTTCCTATCGTCAACTTTTCTATAAAAATGTCTTCCTATCGTCAACTTTTCAATATAAATGTCTTCCTATCGTCACCTTTCTATAGAAATGTCATTTTCCTATTGAAATGTCTTCCTATCGTTAACTTTTCTAAAGAAATGTCTTCCTATCGCCAACTTTTCTATACAAATGTTTTCCGATTGTCAACTTTTCTATAAAAATGTCTTCCTATCGTCAACTTTTCTATAGAAATGTCTTCCTATCGTCAATTTTTCTATAGAAATGTCTTCCTATCGTCAACTTTTCAATAGAAATTTTTTCCTATCGTCACATTTCTATAGAAATGTCATTTTCCTATTGAAATGTCTTCCTATCGTTAACTTTTCTATAGAAATGTCTTCCTATCGTCAACTTTTCTTACAGAAATGTCTTCCTATCTTAAACTTTTCTATAGAAATATCTTCCTATCGTCTACTTTTTTATAGAAATGTTTTCCTATTGTCAACTTTTTGATAGAAGTGTCTTCCTATCGTCAACTTTTCTATAAAAATGTCTTCCTATTGTCAACTTTTCTATAGAATTGTCTTCCTATCGTCAACTTTTCGATAGAAATGTCTTCCTATCGTCAACTTTTCTATAGAATTGCCTTTCTATCGTCAACTTTTCTATAGAAAAGTTTTCCTATCGTCAACTTTTCTATACAAATGTCTTCCTATCGTCAATTTTCCTACAGAAATGTTTTCCTATCTTAAACTTTTCTATAGAAATGTCTTTCTATCTTAAACTTTTCTATAGAAATGTCTTCCAATTGTAATTTTTTTGATATAAATGTCTTCCAATCGTCAACTTTTCTATAGATATGTCTTCCTATCTTCAATTTTTTAATAGAAATATCTTCCTGTCGTCAACTTTTTTAAAGAAATGTCTTCCTATCGTCAACTTTTTTATAGAAATGTCTTCCTATCGTCAACTTTTCTATAGAAAAGTCTTCCTATTGTCGACTTTTCTATAGAAATGTGTTCCTATCATCAACTTTTCTATAGAAATGTGTTTTTATCGTCAACTTTTTTATAGAAATGTCTTCCTGTCGTCAACTTTTCTATAGAGATGTATACTTTTTGTCAACTTTTCAATAGAAATGTCTTCCTATCGTTAACTTTTCTATTGAAATATCTTCCTATCGTCAACTTTTCTATAGAATTACCTTTCTATCCTCAACTTTTCTATTGTTAACTCGTCCCCCCAAATGTTCTATATCGTGCATTTTTCTATAGTTAACTTTTGTTTTGAAGTCTCTTCCCATCGTCTACTTGTGTATTGAAATGTCTTCCCATAGTCCACTTTTTTATAGAAATATCTCGTCATCGTCAACTTTTCTATAGAAATGTCTTCCTGTTGTAAACTTTTCCATAGAAGTGTCTTTAAATCGTCAAATTGTCTGTAGAAATGTCTTCCCATCGCCTTCTTTTCTATGAAATATTCTTCATATCTTTAACTTTTCTATAGGAACTATTCATTCTGTCAACTTTCGTATAAAAAAAACTTGTTATTGATTTTCCCTTTAGTTAGGGATAACCAAAGTTCTGTAAAGCCTCTTACTTCTATCGTAATGCTCTAAATATTTTATAGTGTATCCATTTTCCCATTAGCTTTCGCCAACATTTAATTCTATTGTTAACAATATTTTTATACTCGCTCATTATGTAAATTTCAAAATAGCAAAAAATAAAAATCTTTCATACAAAGGAAAACAGCTCCCTTTTGTGGTTTTATATTTTATGACAAAACTGTGTTTTTGTCTTCTGTCTGCTTTTCGAAAAGCTTTTTTTCGCTGACAATAACAACAATAATGGCTTTCAGCATTTTCAATCGCTGTTGTGGTGGACTAAAATGCGTTTTTTAGGGCAGTAATATTTTTGTAATGAAAAGTTAAATATCTAGAGTACCAAAATGAAAAAAATATTAAATTTAGTTTTTGCTTTAAAAGTTTAATAAAGATTTTAATAAATTTATTATTGGGTTTTAAGGCAAAATATTTTCTTTATTTTCATTTTTTTGTCTATATAATTATTGAGTGATCATTGCGATTTTTTATGAATTTTTAGTAAACATTTTTTCCGCATTTTATTATTCTGTACTTTCATTTTCCTCAAAATTTTTTTTTGTTTCATTTGTTTTTTCTGAAGGAGCGGAAAAAACTTTTCTCATTTTTAGTTTTTATTTTGTCAATAAATGTCTTGTCGATTGCTGAAAAATTTTGTTTGAAGCGAAAAGTATCTGTTTTACTAGAGAAAGTTGTAAAAGTATGAGTCCAATAATATTTCTAACAAACTTTATTTTATCCCTAAAGTTGTTCCTTTACTTTTTTATATTTTCTTTTTCTCAGTCTTGTTTATGAAAGTATATTTAGGAATAAGAATAAAGATGGCTTTAAGGGCCAATATCAATGATTTTCAAAATACTTCAGCTGCAAATTGTCAATATACTTATTTTATTCTTTATCTATATAAATTTTGATATTATTGATATTGTATTTATTGTAGTTGCTACTTATTATTAGATAAGTTTTTGTAACATAAGAAAAGTTGCTAAAGATAAGACAGCAGTGAAAGTCAAGTAAGAGCGAAAACTTGGTCATAGTAATGAAAAAGCATATGGGAAAATTACAAGAAAATTCATTTTTGTATTATATTTCACAAGATTGACGATAAAATAAAAATCGATTATAAAAAAAACCAAACAAATAGTTCAAATATAGGTTATAATTACATTTAGTCATTTAGAGACAACCATTTTCTTAATTTGTATATAACTTTTATTCACAAAACTCTTTAAAATGACAAGTTTTTATTAAAAATTTCTAAAATTCTTGAACTTTTCTATAGAAATATTTCGCTTGGACAAATATTCTTTCAGAAAATCAAATCAAAACAATTTTCTATAAAGAATTCTTCTCATTAACAATTTTTAAATAATTAAACTTTTCAAAATAAGCTTCCCCACTTTTCCATACAAAACTCTTCCCATAGTTAAATTTTCTATATAAAACTCTTTCTATTGTCCTCTTTTCTATAAATAACTCCTCCCATCGTCCACTTTTCTATAAAAAAAAAACTCTTTCTATCGTCAACTTTTATATAAAAATGTCATCCTAGCAACTTTTCAACAGATATGTCCTCATATCGTCAACTTTTCTATATATAAGTCTTCCTATCGTCAACTTTTCTACATACATACATGTCTTACTATCGTCAACTTTTCTATTGAAATGTCTTAATAGCATAAATTTTTCTAAAGAAGTGTCTTTCTATCACCAACTTTTCTATAGAAATGCCTCCCTATCGTCAACTTATCTACAGAAATGTCTTATTTTCGTCAACTTTTCTATAGAAATGGACTAGTATAATCAACTTTTGAAGAGAAATGTCTTCCTATCGTCCACTTTTTTATAGAAAGTTCTTCCTATCGTCAACTTTTGTCCTCTAATCGTCAATTTTTCTGTAGAAAACTCTTCCTATTGTCAATTTTTCTATGGAAAACTTTTCCTATCGTCAATTTTTCTATAGAAATATGGAAATATGGAAAACTCTTCCTATCCTATCTTCCTTTTCTATAGAAATGCCTCCCTATCGTCAACTTATCTACAGAAATGTCTTTTCTATAGAAATGGGCTCCTATAATCAACTTTTGAAGAGAAATGTCTTCCTATCGTCCACTTTTGTATAGAAAGTTCTTCCTATCGTCAACTTTTGTAGTGAAATGTCTTAATATCGTCAACTTTTCTACAGAAGTGTCTTCTAATCGACAACCTTTCTGTTGAAAACTCTTCCTATCGTCAATTTTTCTATAGAAAACTCTTCCTATTGTCAATTTTTCTATGGAAAACTCTTTCTATCATCAATATTTCTATAGAAAACTCTTCCTATCGTCAATTTTTCTAAAGAAAACTCTTACTATCGTCAATTTTTCTATAGAAAACTCTTCCTATCGTCAATTTTTCTATAAAAAACTCTTCCTGTCATCAATTTTTCTATAGAAAACTCTTCCTATCATCAATTTTTCTATAGAAAGCTCTTCCCATCGTAAATTTTTCTATAGAAAACTTTTTCTATTGTCAATTTTTCTATAGAAAACTCTTCCTATCGTCAATTTTTCTATAGAAAACTCTTCCTATCGTTAATTTTTCTATAGAAAACTCTTCCTATCGTCAATTTTTCTATAGAAAACTCTTCCCATCGTCAATTTTTCTATAGAAAAGTCTTCCTATCGTCAATTTTTCTATAGAAAACTCTTCCTATCGTCAATTTTTCTGTAGAAAACTCTTCCTATTGTCAATTTTTTTACAGAAAACTCTTCCTATCGTCAATTTTTCTATAGAAAACTCTTGTTATCGTCAACTTTTCTATAGAACACTTTTCATATCGTCAATTTTTCTATAGAAAAAACTTCTAATCGTTAATTTTTCTATAGAAAACTCTTTCTATCGTCAATTTTTCTATAGAAGACTCTTTCCATCATCAATTTTTCTATAGAAAACATTTCCTATCGTCAATTTTTCTGTAGAACACTCTTTCTATAGTTAATTTTTTTATAGAAAACTCTTTCTATCGTCAATTTTTTTTATAGAAAATTCTTTCTGTCGTCAATTTCTCTATAGAAAACTCTTCCTTTCGTCAATTTTTCTATAGAAAACTCTTCCTGTCGTTAATCTTTCAATAGAAAACTCTTCCTGTCATCAATTTTTCTATAGAAAACTCTTCCTATCGTAATTTTTTCTATAGAAAATTCTTTCTATCTTCAACTTTTCTGTAGAGAACTCTTCCTATTGTCAATTTTTCTATGGAAAACTCTTTCTGTCGTCAATTTATTTGTAGAAAGCTCTTCGTATTGTTAATTTTTTATAGAAAACTCTTCCTATCGTCATTTTTTCTATAGAGATGTCTTCTTATCGTCAACTTCTCTTAATAGATATCTTTCTATTATCAAAATTTCTATAAAAATGCCTTCCTATCGTCAACTTATCTACAGAAATGTCTTCCTATCGTCAACTTTTCTATAGAAATGTTTTCTAATCGACAACTTTTCTGTTGAAAACTCTTCCTATCGTCATTTTTTCTATAGAAAACTCTTCCTATCGTCATTTTTTCTATGGAAAACTCTTCCTATCGTCATTTTTTCTATAGAAAACTCTTCCTATCGTCATATGTTCTATAGAAAACTCTTCCTATCGTCAATTTTTCTTAGAAGTGTTTTCCTATCTCATCATATCGTCAGTTCTTCTATGGTTAACTCTACCCATCAAAAACTTTTCTATACAAAATTCTTTGAATTGAATTCTTCCAATCTCAACATTTTCATAGGAAACTTTTCTACAAAAAAAAAACTCTTGCCATTGCCAACTTTAGACGACACCTTCAAAATTAATAAAGAAAACTGTATTCAAAATATTCGTTTTAGTATTTTATGCAATAAAGTTTGGAATATAGAATTTCTTTTACATAATTTTTTTACAATCCCCCGCGCTGTTAACCCCTCCCTTTGTTGCAGAAGATTCTGAAAAACTTGACATGTTTTTAGCCTCAAAAAATTTCCATTTACTTTCGTTGTTGTGTGTAACAAACTGAATAGGGTTTAGAAATAACCGAAAACAAATGGTAACAACAAATCAACTACAAGGACATGACACACAATAAAAAGTTTCTTTATAAAAAAATATAAAAAAACTATATAAAAATGCACTTCAATGCATGAACTTAATACAAATACTTATACATTTGCAAACTAAGAAAAATTGTTTGAAATCAAACTGTTTTCGTTTCTAGAGTATCAAAGAACAATTTTAATGCAACCAAAAAGCCACAAAATACACTTGGAATATCTGACTTCGTTAAAGGAACAGTGGTAATAAAAGGAATGTTCGTATTGTTAACTTTTCTATATAATGTCTTCCTATAGTCAACGATATATCTATCGTCAACTTTTATATAGAAATGTGTTAATATAGTCATCTTATCTATAGAAATGTCTTTCTATCGTCAACTTTTCTATAGAAATGTCTTCCTATCATCAATTTTTCTACAGAAATGTCTTCCTATCATCAACTTATCTATAGAAATGTCTTAATATCGTCAACTTTTCTATACAAATGTCTTCCTATCGTCGACTTTTCTATAGAAGTGTCTTCCTATCGTCAACTTTTCTATAGAAATATCTTCCTATCGTCAACTTTTCTATATAAATGTCTTCCTATCGTTAACTTTTCTATAGAAATGTCTTCCTATCGTCAACTCTTAAATATAAATGTCTTTCTTTCGCCAACTTTACTGTAGAAATATATTCCTATAGTCAACTTTTCTATAAAAATGTCTTCCTATCGTCAACTTTTCTAGAGAAATGTCTTGCTATTGGCAACTTTTATATAGAAACGTCTTGATATCATCAACGTTTCTATTGAAGTGTCTTCCTATCGTCAATTTTTCTATAGAAATGTCTTCCAATCGTCAACTTTTCTAAAGAAATGTCTTCCTATTATCAGGCTTGTTATAGAAATATCTACATTTGTTTAGATATTTTATCGAAAACTATTCAACCTGTCAATTTTTGTATTGATTTGACCCACAGTATGTCTTATTTTCTTAAACTTATTTTGAAACTAAATTTAACAGTTTTCTAATACAAACAGAAAATTGTTCGAGATAATTTGGTTTTCGTAAAAAGGGTTTCTTTTCTCAAAGCTTTAAAAATAAAACAAATTTCTATATTAAAAAGCATTAAAAAGACTTTGCTAACTTTATAAGGGTACTTTAAGATTTATACCAGTACCACAGATATTATCCAAAGAAACATTGAAAATATATCCAGAAAAAATATTTTTTTTTTTGCATACACAGATACTAATATTTCTTTGAAATTTTCCAGTACAAAAGGCACCAGCAATGGCGGGGTTTACAATTTCTTATACAAATTTTTTGTGTAATAAAGTTTCTTTTGCATTTAAAACATCAGCTTAAGGAAAATTATATATGTAAAAAATGTTCACGTTCAAACTTTCTGGCGAAAGAAAATGGAAAACTGCCACTAGAAACCGAAACCGACAAAACTAAATTTATAAATGTATTTGCATGAAAGCAAAACTTATTCAAATAACTATAACTTGTGATAGTCGGTATATTTGTACTTACATAAGTATAATCGTCACAACTAACTTTCAAGTATTTCTTAAATGCTGTGACACCAGCAACTTTAAGCTGGTAGCAACAAATAACAGTTGGAGCTTAAACTTTTAACCGCTAAACACAGGAAACCCATGTTCCTCTTGCCATATTATTTTTTCCAGCAAAATGTTGTTATCTTCGTAAATGCTGGCTGTCTGTCCCTTCTACTATGTAATTTTCTAGGAAATCATTTATCATTTTTATCTGACATAAACTTGAAGTACCTCTACTTTTACATAGAATGAGATTTGCAATCATAGATATTTCATTTTTTTATAATAAATATTTCTCCTGAAAGTAGGCAAAGTTTATTTGGATGTAGAGCTTTTTGCTTGTTATTATCCATTTAAGGAAATATGCTTAATTTTCTTCTAATATTTGAAATTTATGTTTTTTAATGTATTGATATAAGATTGATATTTATTTCTGGCCTGACCTAGATTTCTTTCAAAGTTGAAATCAGGCAAACATGCCACCAAGATAAACTATGAAATAAATGAGATGGAGAGTTTAGGCCATGTGGGAGCAATAGGAAGCAACAAAATAAAGATACTAAAAAACCGTCAACTTTTCTTCAGAAATGTCTTCCTATCATCAACTTTTCCATATAAGTGTCTTCCAAACGTCAACTTTTCTATATAAATATCTTCCTAACGCCAACTTTTCTATAGAAATGTATTTGTAACGTCAACTTTTCTACAGAAATGTATTCTTTTCGTCATCTTTCTATAGAAATGTCTTCCCATCAATTTTTGTATACAAAAGTATTCCTATCATCAGCTTTTCTCATAATATGTCTTCCTACCGTCAAAATGTCCTCGTATTGTCAACTTTTCTATGGAAATGTCTGCCTATCGGCAAATTTTTTAAAGAAATGTCTTCCAGTCAACAAATTTTTTCTATAGATATGTCTACCTATAGTCAACTTTACTATAAATATATCATCCTATCATAAAATTTTCTACACAAATGTCTTCCATTTGTCAACATTTGTATAGAGATGTCTTCCTATCTTCAACTTTTCTATAGAAATGTCTTCTTATCGTCATCTTTTCTATAGAAATATCTTCATGTCGTCAAATTTTCTATAGAAAGGTTTTCCTATCGTCAACTTTTCTATAGAATTGTCTTCCTATAGTCAACTTTTCTATAAAAATGTCTTCCTATTGTCAACTTTTCTATATAAAAGTGTCTTCCTATCAACCTTTGTAAAGAAATGTCTAAAGTCAAATTTTCTTAGAAATGTCTTTATATCGTCAACCTGTCATTCTATCGTAAATTTTTCTATAGAAATGTCATTTTATCGTCTACTTTTCTATAGAAATATCATTCTATCATCAACTTTTCTATAGAAATGTCTTCCTGCCGTCAAATTTTCTATAGAAATGTCTTCCTATCGTCAACTTCTTAACGCCAACTTTTCTATATAAATGTCTTATTATCGTCAACTTTTCTATATAAAAGTCTACTTATTGTCAACATATCTCTATAAACGACTTAATTTCGTCAACTTTTCTATAGAAATATCTTCCAATCGTCAACTTTTCTAAAGAAATTTCTTTATGTCGTCAAAATTTCTATAGAAATGTCTTCTTGTCGTCAACTGTTCTATAGAAATGAATTTCTGTCGTCAACTTTTATATGGAAATGTCTTCCTATTATCAACTTTTCTCTGGAAGTGTCTTCATATCGTCAACTTTTCTATAGAAATGTCTTCCTATCATCAGCTTTTTTATGGAAATATCTCCATAACGTCAACTTTTCTCTAGAAATGGAATCCTATCATCAATATTTCTCTAGGAATGTCTTCCTATCGTCAACTTTTCTCTAGAATTATCTTCCTGTCGTCAAATTTTCTATAGAAATGTCTTAATATCTCAACTTTTCTATAGACATGTTTTCCTATCGTCAACTTTTCTCTAGAAATGGTTTCCCATTGTCAACTTTTCCCTAGGAATGTCTTCCTATCGTCAACTTTTCTCTAGAAATGTCTTCCTATCGTCAACTCTTCTCTATAAATGACTTTCTATCGTCAATTTTTCTACAGAAATGTCTATCGTCAACTTTTCTAAAGAAATGTCTTCCTGTCGTCAAAATTTCTATAGAAATGTCTTAATGTCGTCAACTGTTCTATAGAAATATCTTCTTATCGACAATTTTTTATGCAGTTGTCCTATTTTCGTCAACTTTTCTCTAGAAATATCTTCCTGTCGTCAATTTTTCAATAGAAATTTCTTTCTATCTTCTACTTTTTTTTAAGAATTGTCATTCTATTTTATACTTTTCTATAGAAATT
Source organism: Stomorhina lunata (assembly GCA_933228675.1). NCBI lineage: Eukaryota > Metazoa > Arthropoda > Insecta > Diptera > Rhiniidae > Stomorhina > Stomorhina lunata. The sequence goes on from OW121743.1 coordinate 62,017,784, forward strand.
TCTTCCTGTCCTCATCTTATCCATAGAAGTGTCTTCCTATCATTAACTTTTCCATAAAAATGTCTTACTATCGTCAAGTTTTCTATAAAGTGTCTTCATGTTGTAAATTTTTCTATAGAAATGGCTTCCTGTCATCACGTTTTTAAAGAAATGTCTTCTTTTTGTCATCTTTTATTAAAGAAATGTTTTTTGGATCGCCAATTATTTTGTAGGTATTAATAATTACTTTTATTAAATCAGCTACAATTTTAAAAATTTGGTAGAACGAAAAACTAATCTACTCTAGATCCAATAAAAATGTAATAAACTCTAGGAATTAAGAATATAATTTTGCCAAAGCAAAATAGAAGAAAATATTAAAACTTTGTAAAAACTGAAAATTTAGCAATTTTAGCTTAATTACTTTTTAATTAAATTGCACAGAGCTTTAAGTGACTGTAGAAGAAAAAAATTTGCTGAACGTACCTCTTATTTTGTTGTGATTTTTTTTTACATCTTTTCCATTTTTTGTGTATTTTCCAAAACAAACTGCAATAAAGCTTAATAGTTTATTATAGAGCAAAAGGAGAAAAAATTCAGAAAATAATGAAAATGAACAAAAAAGAAAAGGAAAGTTGGTTTATATAAACATTAGGCAACACACAAGTACATACGTATACACAAATACTTACAGTCAGATGGACATATATTTTTCATTTGTATTTTTTAATCAAAGAAGTAAATCTAAAGATACTTACCTACACCATTTTATTGGTCAATTAAGGTTTTATATTCGGAAAATATAGCCCGAAATAAAATTTAACAAATTGTAAGGTTTATATCATGTCTAGACAAACTAAATACTTTTATACATTGAATTTATTTGAAATAAAAAATTCTCTAATAAAATTTAACTTATATATATTTTCTATGTTTTATTGAAAAATAAATTTTTATTCAATATTTAATGAACAAATATTTTTTCTTCTAGCTTAAGTACAAGATTTTCTTCTGAGGTTTCAATTTCGTTATTAGTCTAGACCCAATTTGTTATATTAATAAAATCTCTTTAAAAGAATATTGGTTTTCAAAATATACAAATCATTTTTTTTATTATTTTAATGATTTTTATTGCCCTATTAATTTAACTTAAAGCTGTAATATCAATTAATGTAATTTATGGGAAATTTACTATTGACTTTGTTATTACAAAAATTAGGCAAGTTTGCAGTGTCTGTATTTTTATACCCACCATCAAGAAGAATGGGGGGTATATTGAGATTGTCATTCCGTTTGTAATCTCCGAAAGGAATGCATAATCTGAATCCCTTTGAAATTTTAAGATGATGTCCGTCTGTCTGCTGTAGTCAACTTTTCTATAGAATGTCTTCATATCGCCAACTTTTCTATAGAAATGTTTTCCTAACGTCAACTTTTCTATAGAAATGTCTTCCTAACGTCAACTTTTCTATGAAAATGTCTTCCTAACGTCAACTTTTCTATAGAAATGTCTTCCTAACGTCAACTTTTCTATAGAAATGTCTTCCTAACGTCAACTTTTCTATAGAAATGTCTTCCTGTCGTCAACTTTTCTATAGAAATGTCTTCCTGTCGTCAACTTTTCTATAGAAATGTCTTCATGTCGTCAACTTTTCTATAGAAATGTCTTCCTATCGCCAACTTTTCTATAGAAATGTCTTCCTGTCGTCAACTTTTCTATAGAAATGTCTTCCTGTCGTCAACTTTTCTATAGAAATGTCTTCCTGTCGTCAACTTTTCTATAGAAATGTCTTCCTGTCGTCAACTTTTCTATAGAAATGTCTTCCTGTCGTCAACTTTTCTATAGAAATGTCTTCCTGTCGTCAACTTTTCTGTAGAAATGTCTTCTTGTCGTCAACTTTTCTATAGAAATGTCTTCCTGTCGTCATCTTTTCTATAGAAATGTCTTCCTGTCGTCAACTTTTCTATAGAAATGTCTTCCTGTCGTCAACTTTTCTATAGAAATGTCTTCCTGTCGTCAACTTTTCTATAGAAATGTCTTCCTGTCGTCAACTTTTCTATAGAAATGTCTTCCTGTCGTCAACTTTTCTATAGAAATGTCTTCCTGTCGTCAACTTTTCTATAGAAATGTCTTCCTGTCGTCAACTTTTCTATAGAAATGTCTTCCTGTCGTCAACTTTTCTATAGAAATGTCTTCCTGTCGTCAACTTTTCTATAGAAATGTCTTCCTGTCGTCAACTTTTCTACAGAAATGTCTTCCTGTCGTCAACTTTTCTATAGAAATGTCTTCCTGTCGTCAACTTTTCTATAGAAATGTCTTCCTGTCGTCAACTTTTCTATAGAAATGTCTTCCTGTCGTCAACTTTTCCATAGAAATGTCTTCCTGTCGTCAACTTTTCTATAGAAATGTCTTCCTGTCGTCAACTTTTCTATAGAAATGTCTTCCTGTCGTCAACTTTTCTATAGAAATGTCTTCCTGTCGTCAACTTTTCTATAGAAATGTCTTCCTGTCGTCAACTTTTCTATAGAAATGTCTTCCTGTCGTCAACTTTTCTATAGAAATGTCTTCCTGTCGTCAACTTTTCTATAGAAATGTCTTCCTGTCGTCAACTTTTCTATAGAAATGTCTTCCTGTCGTCAACTTTTCTATAGAAATGTCTTCCTGTCGTCAACTTTTCTATAGAAATGTCTTCCTGTCGTCAACTTTTCTATAGAAATGTCTTCCTGTCGTCAACTTTTCTATAGAAATGTCTTCCTGTCGTCAACTTTTCTATAGAAATGTCTTCCTGTCGTCAACTTTTCTATAGAAATGTCTTCCTGTCGTCAACTTTTCTATAGAAATGTCTTCCTGTCGTCAACTTTTCTATAGAAATGTATTCCTGTCGTCAACTTTTCTAAAGAAAAATCTTCCTTTCGTCAACTTTTCTTAAGAAATGTCTTTTTATCATTAAAGTTTCTATAAAAATGTCTTTCTAACATCAACTTTTCTTTAGAAATATCTTAATACCGTAATTTTTTCTATAGAAGTGTCTTCCTATCATGAACTTTTCTATAGAAATGTCTTCCTATCATCAACTTTTCTATAGAAATGTCTTCGTATCGTCAATTTTTCTATAGAGATGTCTTCCTATCGTCAACTTTTCTATAGAAATGTCTTCCTGTCGTCAACTTTTCTATAGAAATGTCTTCTTGTCGTCAACTTTTCTATAGAAATGTCTTCCTGTCGTCAACTTTTCTATAGAAATGTCTTCCTGTCGTCAACTTTTCTGTAGAAATGTCTTCCTGTCGTCAACTTTTCTATAGAAATGTCTTCCTGTAGTCAAGTTTTCTAAAGAAATGTCTTCCTGTTGTCAATTTTTCTAAAGAAATGTCTTCCTGTCGTCAATTTTTCTAAAGAACTGTCTTCCTATCGTCAACTTTTCTAAAGAAATGTCTTTCTGTCGTCAACTTTTCTAAAGAAAAATCTTCCTTTCGTCAACTTTTCTCAAGAAATGTCTTTTTATCATTAACGTTTCTATAAAAATGTCTTTCTAACGTCAACTTTTCTATAGAAATATCTTAATACCGTAATTTTTTCTATAGAAGTGTCTTCCTATCATCATCTTTTCTATAGAAATGTCTTAATATCATCAACTTTTCTATAAAAATGTCTTCGTATCGTCAATTTTTCTATAAAAATGTCTTTCTATCGTCCACTTTTCTATAGAAATGTCTTCCTATCGTCAACTTTTCTATAGAAGTGTCTACCTTCTCGTCAACTTTTCTATAGAAAAATCTTCCTATCGTCAACTTTTCTATACAAATGTCTTCCTATAGTCCACTTTTCTATAGAAATGACGATCAAAAGTCAACTTTTCTATAGGAATATATTAATATTGTCAAATTTTTATCTGGCTTCCCATATGTCTGTCTGTCCGTATGTCTATATGTCTGGCTGTCGGTATGTATGTCTATCTGCTGTCGGCACGATAATGCCTAAACGAAAGGAGCAAGATTACTGAGATTTATCAGAAATGTTCTTCATTTCTTGGTTATAAAAAATTGGTGTTAAAATTGGGCGAAATCGGCTTACATTTACCCCGCTTAAGCCAATTTCTTATTAGTCAATAAAAGACAAATTATAATAGGTCTGATAACGAAATCAAGTGAAAGTTTTACATGATCGTTATGCAGCGTATATAATTTCATCGCAATCGATTAACATTTAACCATAGCTCCCATACAAAAGACTTACGGAAACAGGCTAAGTTTTTCCCTAAATACACTTAATTGCCAATAAATGATAAACTGCAATAAATAGCTATGGACATTTCGTTTAGCACAAGGATCTTTTATGTAAATCCAAGCCATTGTACAAAATTTTGTCATAATTGGTTACCATTTAGTCATATCTCCCATATTAAAACTTACGAAAAATATTAGAAATGGGATTTGTGTATGTCAAATTTGTCAAATAAACGCGCTATAGCGCCTTAACGAACAAAGTTTTACAAAAGTACTTTAAATATCTTGAAAAAGTTTTGCATTGAAAATGGGCGAAATCGGTTTACATTTAGTTAGAGCTCCCATATAACCCCGCCCCGGGAATCACATTAATGCTGATAAATTGAATCCAATTTTAATAGCTATGACGACTAAATTTAGAGTGGAGAAGTTTTATGCAACTATTGGTCTTTATATCAAATTTTATAGGAATCGGTTAATAATTGACTATAACTTTCATATAAAAACCGCTTTCGGAATCCACCAAAAACGCCACTAAGGCCAGTAAGATGCTATTAAATTATAAACTGTGACAGCTATGGCCAAAAAAATAAACTTTATATAAATACCAGTTAACGTATAAAAAGCTGTAAAAAAAACTCAGAGTTTCCAAAAAGTTATCATCAAAGTGATAACAAAAAAATCTTTTTTTCTTTAACTTTTGAATCAATTTTAAGCTAAAATTAATTTTTATCATTAAATTTTTCAAGAAATATTTGCCATACTCTTAGCTATATTTTTGTCGAACATAGTTAAGCAATATTTTAAGGTACACTCAGGAAATTATTACAGTAACTTATTGTATGTTGTTTAGGAAATTTTCGGTTATGTTGTTTTCAAATGAAAATTCATTTAAATTTACTTGAAAATTGATTTTTAACATATTTATACATTTGTTTAAAAAACAACCTACAAAAAAATACTGAAAATCCGTAACATTTGAAAATATCAGTTATTTAGTTTTTATAAATTTTTCAATTATTGTATCAAATATAATTCGTATTTGTTTAATTATTGGTTTTCCTTAAGTATCTAAGGTTTGCTCACTAAAGAAACTTTTTATAATACTGGCCGCCTATCACGGGGTATGGTCTAAGCAAACAACAAACTTTGTTTTGTCTGTTTGGTTTTTTGATGCCTTAAAGGATATAACCTATTTATGGTTTCGTCTTTTATATTATGTTAGTTACAAAAACAAATGAAAATTGTCCGTTTACGGAAATTTTACGTAGTTTTTACCATTCAATTTTATAAAAATAAAAATAAATGAAAATTTCCGTTTTTTATACTAAAAAAGTAGTTTAAATTTTTGTCAGTAATTTTTTTGAAAACAACTGAATATTCCGATTTTAAAATTGAAAATGTAGTATAAATATTTGTCAGTTAAATTTAAATGAAATATTTATTGAATTTGAATGAAAAATCAGTTGACCGGTTTTTAAATGAATATTCATTCATTTCAAATTACATTTTAAGTTAATTTTACTTACATAATATTCTGAGTGTACTTATTAGTGTAATATGAGGTACCTTCTTATATAATTTTCTTAAATTTGAAATGGGCTAATGCCTTAGAATTATCTGCTTAAGCTGCTAAAAAAAATTATAAGTTATGCCAAGAAATGGTGTATCATTGTTTCACATTTAACTATTTACAAATAAAAAAAAATTAACACATTTAGGGAAAAAAGTCAACAGGTTCAAAATGGGGTGCATTTAACATATCGTACATGTTCAACAAAAGGGTATTAACTCAAAATTTTTAAATTTTCACTTTTTAGAAGAAATTGATGTGTAGTGGTCTTATCTACCAATTATAAAAATCTAACATCATTTTCACTATAATTTCGCCACTTCAGTTTTACCCCTCTTCTTTATATGAAAGTAGTAGTAAAATAAAATAGTTTTTTGACACTACTGAAAATTTTAAAATTTTGTGTTAATACCCTCTTGTTGATCAAGTGCGATACGTTAAATGCACCCCATTTTGAACATGTTGGTCTATGTATATGTATGTATTGATATGTTTGCCTGTATGCTAGATTTTTTTTTCATTTAAGGAGAAATCTATTTTTTGGCAATGCAGTCCGAGGTCATCAATGAAGACTAGCTTTGCTTTGAAACTACTGGGCTGATGCAAATCTATGTACAGACATTCTTTAAACAAAATATTGAAATAATCAAAAACTGTTAAACAAATATTTATACATTTTTTTTTTGTTTCATTTTAAAATACCTCCTTTTTCAAATATAAATATAACTGTGTTGTCGTTGTCCTGCTTGAAAACAAATACAATATTTTTAAATTAAAAAACTTTTGTAAACTCACATACTCACATGCATACTCGTAAAATATTGTATAGCTATAGGTGTTAGTATATTCTGAGTCTGTGCTTCTGTTTGCTTATACATGTTTATATTTGTGTCTGTCTGTCTGCCGGTCTCTATTGTATAAAAAGTTCCATTCAATTTTAATGTGTTCAACAGCCATTCATGCATTTTTCTGGTTTTTGTCAATAGTTTTTAATGCCACATAATAACACGTATATTTTTATATGTGTTTTGTTTCCGTTGTTTTGTTTTCCGATTCTGTTTTTTTTTGTTTTTTCTTTCTGTTTTTATAAATATTTTGTTAAATTTTTGTCATGCCATGCATATGTGTACCTGCAAACTATTTTAATTAATGTCAAGTGTATTGCTGTTCTATTGTATTGTGTGGTTAAGTTAAGGTACTTTCAGAAAAGCTGATTAAAATTATTCACAAAACAACAGGAGAATTTTGTTACAAAACAAATATTTATATATTTAAATATATTTATTTTAATTTGCAAAGTTTGTAATGTACATTGTACACAGTTATTTGTATTTTTTAATGAAATAAATACAATTTTAATAATTAAAATACATGTGTCGTATGAGTAATTGAATACGTGTGTTTGTATTAAAATCACTCATACGTAAAAATTTTGAGCAAGCTAATATCATGAGTAGGCAGCCCATACCACCAGCACCCGATGATTTTTTTTAATTTTCGAAAATACCACGATCATTAAAAAACTCGTGAACATGAATATCAAAATCAATCAGTTGGAATTTGGATGTTATAAGAGTTGGTTGGTGCCGAACATTGTTGCCACGACACTATTATTTTTGTAAACATTGGGAATATTTTTGTAAATATTGACATTAAACAATTTTTGATTTTTATATTTTTTCGGTATTTTCGATCCAAAAAATTTTCTATAAAAAAGTTTTCATAGAAAAATTTTTGATAAAAAAAATTTTCTAAAGAAAAATTTTTGATAAAAAAATTTGCTATAGAAAAATTTTTGATAAAAAAATTTTCTATAGAAAAATTTTTAATAAAAAAATTTTCTATAGAAACATTTTTGATAAAAAAATTTTCTATAGAAAAATTTTTGATAAAAAAATTTTCCATAGAAAAATTCTTGATAAAAAAATTTTCTATAGAAAAATTTTTGATAAAAAATTTGCCATAGAAAATTTTTTGATAAAAAAATTTTCTATAGAAAAATTTTTGATAAAAAAATTTTTCTATGGAAAATTTTTTTATCAAAAATTTTTCTATAGAAAATTTTTTTATCAAAAATTTTTCTATAGAAAATTTTTTTTATCAAAAATTTTTCTATAGAAAATTTTTTTTATCAAAAATTTTTCTATAGAAAATTATGGGAAAAAATTTTTTATAGAAAAATTTTTGTTAAAAAAAATGTTTTACAGAAAAATTTTTGATAAAATTTTTTATAGAAAAATTTTTGATAAAAATTTTTTACAGAAAAATTTTTGATAAACATTTTTTATAGAAAAATGTTTTATAGAAAAATTTTTGATGAAAATATTTTCTATAAAAAAATTTTGTATAGATAAATTTTTGATAAAAAAAGTTTGTAAAGAAAAATTTTTGATAAGAAAATTTTCTAGAGAAAAATATTTGATAAAAAAAAAATTTCTATAAAAAAATTTTTGATAGAAAAAAATTTCTATAAAAAAATTTTGTATAGAAAAATTTTTGATAAAGAAATTTTCTATTAAAAAATGTTTGATAAAAGAATTTTGTATAGAAAAATTTTTAATAAAAAAATTTTTTATAGAACAATTTTTGATAGACTTGAGTTCGAGTCGGGCTTAGGTTCATGTCATAAATTATTTCTTTAATTTATGGTTGTTAAATTAGATGAATAAATTTTAGGAATACTGAAAAAAGTATGTGACACGCAAACTCACGACCATCAACATAAATTCAGGTTCAACTAAAATTAATTTCTTTTAATCAAAAAATTTTTTATAGAAATATTTTTTTATTTTTTAATTTTTTATAACGAAATTTTTGATAAAAAAATTGTTGTAGAAAATTTTTTAATAAAAAATTTTTTTATAGAAAAATTTTTGATAAAAAAAATTTTTATAGAAAAATTTTTGATAAAAAAATTTTTATAGAAAAATTTTTGATAAAAAAATTTTTTATAGAAAAATTTTTGATAAAAAAATTTTTTATAGAAAAATTTTTGATAATAAAATTTTCTATAGAAAAATTTTTGATAAAAAAATTTTTTATAGAAAAATTTTTGATGAAAAAAAAAATTCTATAAAAAAAATTGTTGATAAAAAAATTTTGTATAGAACATTTTTTGATAAAAAAATTTTGTATAGAAAAATTTTTCGATAAAAAAATTTTCTACAGAAAAATTTTTGATAAAAAAATTTTCTATAGAAAATTTCTTATAAAAATATTTTTGATAAAAAAAAAAAATTTAATAGAAAAATTGTTGTTAAAAATTTTTTTATAGAAAAATTTTTGATAAACAAATTTTGTATAGAACAGATGACATATGTACATTAAAAAGAGATTTTTTGGCAGCCTGACTGCCGATATCGAAACGAATATCCCTGTAGTATATTCTGCTACAAACCAAATCTCCGCTTCTATAGAGGTTTGTAAACGGAAAAGGCGGTGGAAGGCCACAAATTTCAAATGCCAAATACCAACATAGTTAATTTAAGGGATTTGTCAAAGTGGGGGTGGATATGCGGTAGTCAATGTAGTCAGAGATATTAATCATTTTATCCAGAATAGTGTAGTATCCTATTAATGAGTGGGATCAGATTCCGATAGTGCTTAGTCTGACAGCCAAGCTAAGAGCAATTTGTTGTGTCATTAGTTCGACTGGTAGTCAGTTGAGCATGGCAAAGGCTGCCTAAGATGGTGTGGTTCTAAAGACACCAGTAATGATTAGAACTAAAGATCTTAATATTTTAATAAAATAATCCAGCTGGTTTGCCTTGGTGAGTGCAGGCCACATAACGAGGTTACCATACATTAGTACAGGCTTGACAACCACGTAGAAGAGCAAGGCGGTATTGGTAGGGTTAAGTCGCCAAGATTAGTCTATGGTCCCACTACATAAGTATAGTGCAGTGGATGATTTAGATACCCTGAATTGGATGTTTAGGCTCCAGGATTTTTTTTTGACTCCAAAATTATACCAAGATATGGCTGTGTTTGCATTAAGTAGTTTGCAGCCTGGAAAGTGTGTTTCTAAACGAACCTCAAGAGTCTTAGAATATATGCAGCAAACAGGGTCTTTAAACCTATAAACAAGAGCTTTGTTGGGGGTCCAGTTAGTGGTCCTTTTGGCCTCTTTCTTCTTAGCGGTCTTTTTGGCCTAGATAATTTCTTAGTATGGTTATGTTATAGAACTACCAGATGAGTTCCTCTTTACCAATTGTGAACTCTTCTGATGGTGAACTTACATGCCAGATTCGTGGCTTGCTCTACGACGTCAGTTAATACGTTTACCGCTTGGCCGATATCATCCCGAACATTGATACTCGGCGCGTGGATAACTTAGTTCGTCTTCCTTCTATTACGATAAGAAGTGGCTGTTTCAGGTTATGTTTGAATTTCAAGTTTAATATAGCGATGAGACCTTCCAGATGTGCATTTTTATCAGCTTCAATGATCAATGGCATGTTTTGATAAGTAATTCAGTTTTAATTTTCTTATATTCGGAGTGTTTTTTTATTTAATAGACTCAATATATATATGCCCAGCAAAACTTTGGTAATGGCAAGTACTCTGATAACTGGTTACCTTGTAACGACTACAACATACCATCCGAATAAATAATAAGTTAATACAGAAGTACTTATTTGTAATTAAGATGGTAATTTAAACTGAATGGCCCCGGTTCAAATCCCACCTTCTTCTTCTTCTTCTGTTATCCTTGACTCCCAGTGGAGCATAGGGCCTCAAATCAAATCCCACCAAGGGCAATATTTTTTTTTAGTTTTTTTTTTATTAAAAGAGTCTTTTTAAATGATTTTTGAATTTTAAGAACTTAAATATTATCTTCTGTAAAAAAAAATTTGTTAAACTAACTCACGTTAATAAAAAAATACCATCATGAGTCAATTTTGATTATGTAGGGGATGTTGAATACCAAACACGATTCTAATTGGTCTTAACTTGGTAAGCCCAACTTATCTGGGTCATCCTTCATCTCAACTGTGGACACACACCTCCTCATGGTATCACCCGGGGAGCTAGTTTAACACCCATTAATATTCTGAGTTAACTTGTTCCGAGAGTTGTCCCATAAGATCGATAAAAATGGGTTAGGATTACGGGCTAGTAACTCTCTCTTGAAAAAAAATACAATGAAGAGGATAAAATTAGAATTGAAATGTCCCACTACCTAGAGTTAGAGGAGGATGTCCGAAACTTTGATAGAAAGACCAAGTAGAGGAACATTTTTCAAAGCTTGGCCTATAAAATTGGAGAATATTCGCACAAGATCGAAATCCATGGAATTCTAAAATATGCTCGGACTTTGACCTTAACAGCTTGTAACATTTAAGTAAGTAAGAGTCAATCTTATGTAAAAACATATACAAAACAGAAGATTTAAATTGTTTAAGTTTTAAAATAATTTTAAAAAAGTTTTAATATAATTACAAAAAATCGTTCCAAAAATTACAACAAAGCAAAAAAAAGCAGGGAAAAACAAAGTTATTTTCACATGATTTTGGATCTAAAAATAAAAATTGTTTATATTAATTATAAGCTGCTAAGTTTTCAACATATGAAGTAGCTCAGTGGAAGAGTCTCTGCCTAGCAGTCGGAGGGTCTGGGTTCGAGCCCCCATGGGATCATAAAAAAAATGTTGTATTTCGTTTAAAAATATATGTTTTTAATAAAACAACAACAAAAAAGTTGTTGCTGTTGTTGTTGTGGCTTTTAAGTTGCTTACCCAAGTCATTACTTTTCTGCAATTGGTAAGTACTTGCCTCCAATGACATCCCCATGGTAATGTAATGACTGAAACAGCGAATGAGTAAGTAGTTCGTGTTCAATAGTTTAACTGTTTAACTCATTATTTGGTAATGAAAAGTTTTACTGGGTGCTTTTAAATTAATTTAATTCAAATCGCATATCATTAATACTCTTACGTTTTTTGTTTTCTTTAAAAACGTGGAAGGAATTCTTAAAAAAAAAAACAAAAACAAAATTAAAACACTTTATGTAGTTTTCCAAAGTTATATTTTTATTAACTTAAGAATTAGTCACTTTAACCCTCCGTCATTCGCATGTATCTGGTCAGATCATTTAAGAATTTATCAGTGATTTAAATACATTTATAATGCAGCTAGCTGTTTGAGTCTATAGGTACCCTCTACAAAAATTGTTAGCTATCTATATATAGGTATATAATTCCAAGGCAACATTCCAATTGAAACAAGGGGTACTTCTCTCAGACAATGAGCTACATCCGATTCTATTTTTAGACTCATTGAAAGGGACCCACGATTTAACGCCGGCTCCGAACCGCAAATGCATTAGTTAGAGAAGTTTTACATAGCCTAATACTCAATAACCAGTGGCTAGCTGAGTTATGAGGTGAACCACCGCTTTTTTGAAAAATTATTTTTTCCAGTGAGTCTGGCAAGTGATTGAACTTGGACCTCTGGTATGCCTGCTATACCACGGCGGTTCATTGTTAGCTATCGTTTTATGAAAAAAAAGTTTATAAAAAAAAAACAACAAAAACAATTTGTGTGAGTTTTTTCATCAACACATCACATACGTAGCGCATGTATCTGGCCAGATACACCTGTAGTTTGTATGAAGATTCAAGGTAGAAACACAATTGGGACGAATGACTAATTTCGTCCAGCACGACGAATTCGGCTTTAAAAATTCGTCTTGTATATTCGTCCATTGAACACATTTGGGACGAATAAACGTTGCTGACGCCATTTTTGTTTATTTTTCATTAGCACAAATTACACACACTTTCGTACATATCGCGCACTCACAATATTTGCAATTTTTCTTTATTTAATGTGGGGTTTATATAACTCAAGCGTCTGACGATTGAGTGAAATTTACATGTATTTTGTTTTTGTTACAGTAACAAAACACATGTAAAATTCACTCAATCGTCAGGCGCTTGAGTTATATAAACCCTACATAATTCTTTAAATTTTTCACAAAAAGAAAATATTTAATTAATTTTATTTGAAATAATTATTTTTTGTTTACAATTTATAAGGTGACCATATTTCACAAAAACACATATAATTTCTTATACTTTACAACAGAAATAGAAATACAGCCACTCTTAGTCAGTTTAGTCGTCATTCGTCTGCGTATGAAATAGAAATAAACCTATCGCACTATTCGATACGCACGACGAATTTCGTCGTACGCATCTATTGTGAGCACTTTCATATAAACCCATATCTTCTATTTCTAACGACGAATATTCGTTCCGAAAAATTGGTCGTTCGTTCCAATTGTGTTTCATACTTTATGTATTTTATTTGAAGTTTTTAATGTTTTGCGTTTGTTTACTCAAATTAACTGAAGCCATGGAAAATCTAAAGTCGAGAACTGGAATGTAGCTAATCTAATTGGAATTGGATGCATTTATCGGTACTCTTTTGGCGACTGGTTATTCCCACAATAATGTAATATATATAACTACTCATATTTGCATGGAAATTAAAGGAAACATACTTAAAAAACAATTATTTTTTTGAAACAAAACAGAAAATTAATTTTTTCTTTTTTTATTTGTCACTAGTTTTTTTCATGGGAAATTGTTTTGGTACGTACTACGTACATGTACTAAGAAAAAATTACAAATATTTATCTGCCTGACTTGCTAATAATATAACAATATATTATTATCAAAAAAAATATATATTTTTTTCACATTAAAGTATTGAAATACATGGTGTATCTGAAACATGTGCATGGCGGAGGGTTAATATGAAAAAATTGCATTAACAAGTTTATTAATGCCAAAAGTCACTATTGCGACTCCTGCATTAATGTAGTAATGAAAATGTTTGCAAATATTCTTGCAACATTAGCAACAGGGCCAGTTGTCAAAAGCATGCCATCTCTTTCCGTAGTAATGCCCAAAACTAGCTGTCAGTTTGGACCCAATGTCTACCATACTGTTTCCTTTTCACCCATAACTTTCTATTGTTCTTATTCTTTTAGCAGCCAAATGAGAAGGTATGCAAAATAAAGACTCCTTGGGTTTATTTCCTAAAACTAATTCACTTGTTTTATTACTATTTCTTTTTTCCATTCATTTGATCGCTGGGTTTGTTGAGATTTTTGTTCTAGATAAAAAAAATAAATTAATTATTTTGTTTATCTACAATTCTCCGCTCAGAGGTTATTTGACGTTTCCACCTCTCCATAGAGACTCCTATTCTACATTCCTTCACCCCTTCAAAGCTTGAAGTACTCCATTTAATTTGGTACCAATATTGCATAATTCAGCAATAAAAAACAAGCAAGAAAGTGCTATAGTCGGTCAAGCCCGACCATACGATACCCTTCACCACTAAGTTCAAAAGTGTTATTTTTCCTGCATAAAGACAAATATTTGATAAATTTTGCCATCATACAAACATTTTCTCAAAACTTATATATTTAAGCTGCTTCCGACATTTGGACTTATATGAGAGCTAGGGTCATATGTTTACCGATTATCTCGAAATTTTTCAAATTTATTACAATTGTTATAAAAATTATGTATGGAAAAAATGAACCTAAAAATATGAACCCATTATCTTCAGATTTACGAGCGTTTTAGTGATTTTTGTCTCATTTTGTGCGTTTTTAAAGAAAAGTTTGTATGGGAGCTATGGTCAAATGTAGACCGATTTTAACGAAATTTGGTACAGTGATTTAGGTTTACATAAGCAGTATTTGGTTAAAATTTCGTGAAAAAATATTGATATTTGTGGCCAATATATCAATTCCGGGAAGTGAAACCTATGGGATGTACCATAAATAATCGACCGATTTTGACAAATTTCAATAGCCATAGTCCCATTATCAAAAAATGATCTGTACCAAATTTCATTAAATTATCTTTAGAAATGCGACCTGTAGTTTGATTACAAGGTTTACATGGGGGTCCAGCCAGCCAGCAAGACGGACGGGCGGACATCGCTAAATCGACTCAGAAAGTGATTCTAAGTCTATTGGTATACTAAAAGGTGGGTCTAAGACAAATATTTCTATGCGTTACAAACATCAGCACAAACTTATAATACCCTTTCCACCTATGGTGGTGAAGGGTATAAAAAAATATTTATATTGACTAAAATTTGTAAAAAAAAAAATTAAAAGCTAATAAAAAATTTCAATTACTTTTATTTGTAAATTTGGCAATTTACGTATGTACAAACAAATTCCATATCTAACAACACAATTTATTGCCTTTTTATTGACATTTCTAAAATAATAAATAATTGTATGACAGAAAATATTTTTATGAATTTCTTATGAGCTTTTGCCAAAAAAAAAACAATTATTTTTTGTGGCAAAAAGGTAAACAATTTCTTTAGAAAACATATCTAAAAAAATTCTTAAGAATTTTAGTCAGTTAAAGCTTTGTGGCATATATTGTTTGTCTGTATTTCCTAAGCAAATTTGCTTTTAAAATTTAATTTTAAATTAAATTCATGCGAGTATAGGAACAAATAACTTGATGGAAAAATTGTTGCATATGAAATGGAGAAAAACAAGAATGAGTTAAGTATAAAATGCAAAGCAAGTGCTAAATTATGTTCGGAATTTCATTGGCACAAATGAATGGGGTTTTCTACTTGTTTTTCTTTCTTTTGCCAACAGCAAGAAACTTGCCAAGAAATTCTAGAAAATCTAGGTTAAGAGTGTATGTATTTAACATAATTTAGTCTTAGTTTATAAGTATTAGAATATGCATATGTAAGTGGATGTATTAGGGTGAGACAGAAAAATGTATTTGAGGAATTATTTCATCATAATATATAATAACGTAACTAAGTTTTTTGAGATAAATAATATCTTTATAATTTTCAAATGTTTCCTTTTTTGATATTTAGACAAAAAATTTATATACTCATATATGATTAGGAAGCATTAAACTTTTTGCAAAACTATTTTAATTAAATTTGCTCTTCTCAAAAATGTAACATGAAACCCCCTAAGATTTAACTCTTACATTTAACCTTAAACGCACATGTTACCCAACAGTTTTCAGTTGATGATCGGTCTCTAAAATAAAGCATTTTTAGGGTAGGCAACTCCTAAAAAGGACTCAAGGGAAAAGATTATGCTCTAAAAATGGAATTACTCTTGACCTGTAAAAAGAAATGATAATACTTAAATCACAAGACCCTTTATGAGCTTCGTTGCAGTTGCTTAAACTCTGCAACTGGCGGGTACTTACACACAGACACTTGAGCTCTAACACACTTGCACTTCGTCAGAGTTATTAAGTTTAGTTTAGTGTATGTAAATTAAATACAATTAGCTTATTTAAAATGTTAAAATGTAAATTAAAATAATATTACACAAGTAATTGTGTTGCAGTTTTATGGGTGAAAGGTTGATACTTATAATCTTATACAAAAATGATTAATCTTTAATATTCATATGGGATTCAATTACATAAATAAAAACAGTAGAAAAATTTCATTTTTTTTATAGGAAGTTCTTCAAAAATGTACTATTTTTATAGGAAATTTTTCAAAACTTTACAATTTTTTTAGGAAATTTTTCAAAAATTTTCTATAGAAATTTTTTAGAAATTTATTATTTTTATATAAAATTTTTCAAAAATTTACTATTTTTATTAAAAATTTTCAAAAATTTACTATTTTTATAGGAAATTTTTCAAAAATTTACTATTTTCATAGGAAATTTTTTAAAAATTTACTATTTTCACAGGAAATTTTTCAAAAATTTACTATTTTTATAGGAAAATTTTCAAAACTTTATTATTTTCATAAGAAATTTTAAAAAAAATTACTAATTAAATAGGAAATCTTTCATAAATTTACTATTTCTATAGGAAATTTTTCAAAATTTTTACATTTTTATAGGAAATTTTTCAAAAAAAAATTCCTATTTTTATAGGCAATTTTTCAAAAAAATTCCTATTTTTATAGGAAATTTTTCAAAAAAATTCCTATTTTTATAGGAAATTTTTCAAAAAAATTCCTATTTTTATAGGAAATTTTTCAAAAAAAATTCCTATTTTTATAGGAAATTTTTCAAAAAAATTCCTATTTTTATAGGAAATTTTTCAAAAATTTCCTATTTTTATAGGAAATATTTCAAAATACTATTTAGATAGGAAATATTTCAAAATACTATTTAGATAGGAAATTTTTAAAAAATTTACTATTTTTATAGGAAATTTTTAAAAAATTTACTATTTCTATAGGAAATTTTTCAAAAATTTCCTATGTTTATAGGAAAATTTTCAAAAATTTCCTATTTTAATAGGAAAAATTTTAAAAGTTTTCTATTTTCATAGGAAATTTTTCAAAAATTTCCCATTTTTATAGGAAATTTTTCAAAAATTTCCCATTTTTATAGGAAATTGTTCAAAAGTTTTCCATTTTTATAGAAACTTTTTCAAAAATTTTCTATTTTTATAGGAAATTTTTCAAAAATTTCCTATTTCTTAGAAAACTTTCCCATCTTTTAAGGAAATTTTTAAAAATTTACTTTTTTTAGGACATTTTTCAAAAATTTTCTATTTTTATAGGAAATTTTTCAAAAATTTAATATTTTCATAGGAAATTTTTCAAAAATTTAATATTTTTATAGGAAATTTTTCAAAAATTAACTATTTCTATAAGAAATTTTACAAAACTTTTTTATTTTAATGGGAAATTTTGCAAAAATTTACTATTTTTATAGGAAATTTTTTAAAAATTTACTATTTTTATAGGAAAATTTTCAAAAATTTACTATTATTATAGGAAATTTTTCAAAAATTTACTATTTTTATAGGAAATTTTTCAAAAAAAATTCCTATTTTTATAGGAATTTTTAAAAATTTACTATTTTTATAGGAAATTTTTCAAAAATTTACAGTTTTTATAGGAAATTTTTCAAAAATTTACAAATTTTATAGGAAATTTTTTAAAAATTTACTATTTTTTTAGGAATTTTTTTAAAAATTTACTATTTTTATAGGAAATTTTTTGAAAATTTACTATTTTTATGGGAAATTTTTTAAAAATTTACTATTTTTATGGGAAATTTTTTAAAAATTTGATATTTTTATAGGAAATTTTTCAAAAATTTCCTATTTTTTTAGGAAATATTTCAAAATACTATTTGGATAGGAAATTTTTAAAAAATTTACTATTTTTATAGGAAATTTTTAAAAAATTTACTATTTCTATAGGAAATTTTTCAAAAATTTCCTATGTTTATAGGAAAGTTTTCAAAAATTTCCTATTTTAATAGGAAAAATTTTAAAAGTTTTCTATTTTCATAGGAAATTTTTCAAAAATTTCCCATTTTTATAGGAAATTTTTCAAAAATTTCCCATTTTTATAGGAAATTGTTCAAAAATTTTCCATTTTTATAGAAACTTTTTCAAAAATTTTCTATTTTTATAGGAAATTTTTCAAAAATTTCCTATTTCTTAGAAAACTTTCCCATCTTTTAAGGAAATTTTTAAAAATTTACTTTTTTTAGGACATTTTTCAAAAATTTTCTATTTTTATAGGAAATTTTTCAAAAATTTAATATTTTTATAGGAAATTTTTCAAAAATTTAATATTTTTATAGGAAATTTTTCAAAAATTAACTATTACTATAAGAAATTTTACAAAACTTTTTTATTTTGATGGGAAATTTTGCAAAAATTTACTATTTTTATAGGAAATTTTTTAAAAATTTACTATTTTATAGGAAAATTTTCAAAAATTTACTATTATTATAGGAAATTTTTCAAAAATTTACTATTTTTATAGGTAATTTTTCAAAAATTTACTATTTTTATAGGAAATTTTTCAAAAAAATTCCTATTTTTATAGGAATTTTTAAAAATTTACTATTTTTATAGGAAATTTTTCAAAAATTTACAATTTTTATAGGAAATTTTTCAAAAATTTACAATTTTTATAGGAAATTTTTTAAAAATTTACTATTTTTATAGGAAATTTTTTAAAAATTTACTATTTTTATAGGAAATTTTTTGAAAATTTACTATTTTTATGGGAAATTTTTTGAAAATTTACTATTTTTATGGGAAATTTTTTAAAAACTTACTATTTTTGTGGGAAATTTTTTAAAAATTTGCTATTTTTATAGGAAATTTTTCAAAAATTTGCTATTTTTATAGGAAATTTTTCAAAAATTTCCTATTTTTATAGGAAATTTTTGAAAACTTGTATAGTTGCCATATAGGATGACATTCTGGCACTCTTTTTCATACCAAATGCTTTAATAAAGATTGGCTTTGTAATAAAATAAGTAGGTGAGAAAGTTTAGGTAGATTCTTATAACATTTACCGTCTAGATACTTGTAAACAAAATTATTTATTTTAGACTTAGCAAACTCTTTTGTCTAAGCAATAAAAATAATTCAAAACCTTCTACTCAATAAATAACAAAACTTATGTCAATTCAAAGTTTAGCCATAAAAATGTATATTTATTCATCGAAAAGAGCTATTAGCATAAGACATTAGATCCAAAAACTATTCGCAAAATAAAATTCATTACAATCAAAGATAAATCTCAGAACAATTTCAGCCCTTTTTTATTCGTTACCATTTTCATTCGGTGGTAAATTATTTATTAACTTTCTTTGCGAAAGTACTTAAGGCTCTAACATTCATTGTTACAAATTAAAACATTTATCTTAGTTTCTCTGTGTGTGTGCATGTGTCTGTGTTGGCAAATGTTATTTTATGTGGAACAATATTTTCACTCCTTCTATTTAACTTTAAGAATATTTCTGGGGAAAAAGCCGACTGAAAAAATAGCAGGAAAAGCAAACCACAAATCCATTATTGCCAGTACCAAATCTCTTCTCATTTTTTGGTATTAGAATTTATCTACCCTCTAGACCTAATGGCTTTTTATCCAAACTTACACAAGTAATAAGCAACTATTTCTATTTGGAAATCTATACATTTTCACTTAGTGTTTCTATCTCTCTCCCTCTTTCTAGCAGAGTCAGAAAGTGAAAAATGTATGTGCTAATCAGTGTATGCGTGTTTGTTTGTTTGGTTGTATGAGTGAGTGAGTTTTTCCAAGTTCTTTGCTTTAATGTGTCTAAAACTGTTTGCGTTTATTTATTGCAGCACAATAAATTTCTTGCCGCGCTAAAATTTATAGAAACTTTCACTTGAACACCAAAAAGGCTACGAAACTGTGTCAGCTTAGAAAAAAAAGCGAATACAGTGAGTGAAAAAACTAAACGTACAGAAAATTTCGGTAGGAAAACATTTTTATATAGAAAAATTTTCGGTAGGAAAAAATTTTTATATAGAAAAATTTTCGGTAGGAAAAAATTTTTACATAGAAAAATTTTCGGTAGGAAAAAATTTTTATATAGAAAAATTTTCGGTAGGAAAAAATTTTTATATAAAAAAATTTTCGGTAGGAAAAAATTTTTATATAGAAAAATTTTCGGTAGAAAAAAATTTTATATAGAAAAATTTTCGGTAGGAAAAAATTTTTATATAGAATAATTTTCGGTAGGAAAAATTTTTTATATAGAAAAATTTTCGGTAGGAAAAAATTTTTATATAGAAAAATTTTCGGTAGGAAAAAATGTTTATAAAGAAAAATTTTCGGTAGGAAAAAATTTTTATATAAAGAAAAATTTTCGGTAAGAAAAAATTTTTATATAGAAAAATTTTCGGTAAGAAAACATTTTTATATAGAAAAATTTTCGGTAGGAAAAAATTTGTAAATAGAAAAATTTTCGAAAGGAAAAAAATTTTCGGTTTGAAAAAAAATGTTATAGAAAAATATCGTTATGAAAAATTTTTTGTTCTAGAAAAATTTTCGAAAGAAAAAAATGTTTCTACAAAAAATTTCGGTAGGAAAAAATTTTTATATAGAAGAATTTTTGGAAGGAAAAAATTTTTATATAGAAAAATTTTTGGTAGGAAAAAATTTATCGAGAAAATTTTTCGGTAGAAGAATTTTCGTTAAAAAAAATTATAGAAAATTTTCGGTAGAAAAAAAATTTTCGGTAGGAAAAAATTTGTGTAGAAAAATTTTCGATAGGAACAAATTTTTAAAGAAAATTTTTAGATAGGAAAAAATTTTTATACAAAAATTTTCGGTAGGAAAAAAATTTTGTAGAAAGTTTTTGGTTGGAAAAATTTTTTAAAGAAAAATTTCGGTAGGAATAATATAAAAGAAGTTTTTTGTATGATAAAAATTTTCCTATAAAAAAATTGTTCGTATAAAAAAATTTTATTGAAAATTTTTCGTTATGAAAAAAAATGTTATAAAAAATGTTCGGTAAATATTCCTATTGAAAAAGTTTTCTAGTCTTTTTATGTCCATTCTAGCCATACCTCACTTTTGCCCTTCACTGCTCAACCGACCAACTTTGTATTTGCCGTCTCGGGCTTGTTTTAACTTGAATTTATATGTAGAAATATGTGTGCGTGTGTGTATGATAGCTGGTATTTTTGTGTTTGCGGAATTTTGTTAGATTTCCAAAAACCACAAACTAAATTGAGTTTGACAGTAAACAATATTGTTTGGTAACTCACACACATTCATCCAAAAACAAATACATATACACTCAAATCCCAAAAGCGACCTATAGGTGAAACTGTGATTGCTTTAGCTGTAATCCAAAAATAGAACAAATGTTACCAATTTCAATTTGATGTGTGATGGCCACAAATAAAGGAATAGCAAATATTATGATGAATGTAGACCAGAAAAATAAAGAAACGAAAATAAACTTTATTTAATAAAAATCCACAAGTCAACTTAAAAAAAACAGCAGAGGCAAATACACAACAAATAAAAGAAAGAAAAAGAAATAAATAAATAAACAAATATTTAATCAAATTGATTGGTAATACAATACTCTTGAACTGGGTATGACCAAAAACACCAAAAAACAACAAAGAACCAAAAAATCAATGTTTCAATTTCAAAGTAAATCAAAAAGTTTCCATTTATTTGATATTTCTTTGATTTTGTAATAGGTCTAAGAAGACATACAAGCAAAGTTTGGCAATTCTTGTAATTACAAAAATTAAAAATTTTCAGTAATTTAATATTGTTGTTAATAACATGAAGTATGATTTATCTTTGATTCTTAGAAATTAAATGTTCATTATACGCCCCCCTCCCCCTTTGAAAGTAGTACCAAGAACTTTTGGCATGAAAAAATTTTTGTTGAAAAAATTTTAGTATAATGAAAAAATGTTAATGAAGCAAATTTTTCAGTCAGTCAAGCACGAATTTAATTCACTTAAAAAATTTCTTATTTTTAAAGAAAAATTTTGAAAAATTTTTTGTTTTTATAGAAAATTTTTCAAAAATTTCTCATTTTTTTTGGAAATTTTCAAAAATGTTTTATCTTCATAGGAAATTTAAAAAAAATTTCATATTTTATAGGAAATTATTAAAAAAATTTTTATTTTTATAGGAAACTGTTTAAAAATTCCTTATTTTTATGGGAAATTTTTCAAAAATATCTTATTTTTAAAAGACATTTCTCAAACATTTCTCAAACATTTCTTTATTTTTATAGAAAACTTTTCAAAAATTTCTTATTTCTATACGAATTTTTTTAAAAAATTCTTATTTTTATAGGAAGTTTTTCAAAAATGTTTTTTTTTTTTAATGAAATTTTTCAAAAAATTCTCATTTTTTTAGGAAATTTTTTAAAAATTTCTTGTCTCTATTGGAAATTTTTAAAAATTTCTTATTTTTATAGGAATTTTAAATAAATTTCTATTTTTTATAGGTAATTTTTCAAAAATTTCTTATTGTGATAGGAATTTATCAAAAATTTCTTACTTTTATAGGAAATTTTTCCAAAATTTATTTATTTATTTAATTTTGAAAAATTTCCTATAAAAAATTTTTCAAAACTTTGTTATTTTAATCGGAAGTTTTTTAAAAATTTCAAAAATTTTTAAAAAATTTGTTATTTCTAAATATAGGAAATTTTTCAAAAATTTCTTACTTTCATAGGAAATTTTTCAAAAATTTCTTATTTTTATAGGAACGTTTTCAAAAATTTCTTATTTTTATAGGAACGTTTTCAAAAACTTTCAATTTTTATAGGAACTTTTTCAAAAATTTCTTATTTTTGTAGGAAACTAAAAAAAAATTCTTCTTTTTTATAGGAAATTTTTCAAAAATATCTTATTTTAATATTCGAAAATTTCTTATTTTAATTGAAAATTTTTCAAAAATTTCTTATTTTTAAAGAAAATTTTTCAAAAATTTCCTATTTTTATAAGAAGTTTTTCACAAATTTTATTTTTGTTGGAAATTTTAAAAAAATTTCTTATTTTTATAGGAAAATTTTTTAAAAGTTTCTTATTTTTATAGAAAATTTTTCAAAAATTTAAAATTTTTATTGAAAGTTTTTCAAAAATTTCTTATTTTTATATTAATTTTTTTCAAAAATTTCTTATTTTTATTGGAAATTTTTCAAAAATTTTTTAATTTTATAGAAAATTTTTCAAAAATTTCTTATTTTTATAGGAAATTTTTAAAAAATTTCTTATTTTTATATAAAATTTTTCAAGAATTTATTTTGCTAATAGGATCTTTTCCAAAAATTTCTTAGTTTTATAGGAAATATTTCAAAATTTCTTATTTCTATAGCAAATTTTCAAAAGTTTCCTATTTGTATAGGAATTTTTTTTTTAATTTCTTATTTTTAAAGGAAATTTTTTAAAAAATTCTTATTTTTATAGGAAATTTTTTAAAAATTTCTTATTTTTATAAGAAATTTTTCAAAAATTTCTTATTTTTATAAGAAATTTTTCAAAAATTTCTTATTTTTATAAGAAATTTTTCAAAAAATTCTTATTGTTATAGGAAATTTTTCTAAAATTTCTTATTTTCATAAGAAATTTTTTAAAAATTTCTTATTTTTATAGGAAATTTTTCAAAAATTTCTTATTTTTATAGGAAATTTTTCAAAAATTTCTTATTTTTATAGGAAATTTTTCAAAAATTTCTTATTTTTATAGGAAATTTTTCAAAAATTTCTTATTTTTATAGGAAATTTTTCAAAAATTTCTTATTTTTATAGGAAATTTTTCAAAAATTTCTTATTTTCATAAGAAATTTTTTAAAAATTTCTTATTTTTATAGGAAATTTTTCAAAAATTTCTTATTTTTATAGGAAATTTTTCAAAAATTTCTTATTTTTATAGGAAATTTTTCAAAAATTTCTTATTTTTATAGGAAATTTTTCAAAAATTTCTTATTTTTATAGGAAATTTTTCAAAAATTTCTTATTTTTATAGGACATTTTTCAAAAATTTCTTATTTTTATAGGACATTTTTCAAAAATTTCTTATTTTTATAGGACATTTTTCAAAAATTTCTTACTTTTATAGGAATTTTTTCAAAAATTTCTCATTTTTATAGGAACTTTTTCAAAAATTTCTTATTTTTATAGGAAATTTTTCAAAAATTTCTTATTTTTATAGGACATTTTTCAAAAATTTCTTATTTTTATAGGAAATTTTTCAAAAATTTCTTATTTTTATAGGAAATTTTTCAAAAATTTCTTCTTTTCATAGGAAATTTTTGAAAAATTTCTTATTTTTATAGGAAATTTTTCAAAAATTTCTTATTTTTATAGGAAATTTTTCAATAATTTCTTACTTTTATAGGAATTTTTTCAAAAATTTCTTATTTTTATAGGAACTTTTTCAAAAATTTCTTATTTTTATAGGAAATTTTTCAAAAATTTCTTATTTTTATAGGACATTTTTCAAAAATTTCTTATTTTTATAGGAAATTTTTCAAAAATTTCTTATTTTTATAGGAAATTTTTCAAAAATTTCTTCTTTTCATAGGAAATTTTTTAAAAATTTCTTATTTTTATAGGAAATTTTTCAAAAATTTCTTATTTTTATAGGAAATTTTTCAAAAATTTCTTATTTTTATAGGAAATTTTTCAAAAATTTCTTATTTTTATAGGATATTTTTCAAAAATTTCTTATTTTTATAGGATATTTTTTAAAAATTTCTTATTTTTATAGGAAATTTTTCAAAAATTTCTTCTTTTCATAGGAAATTTTTTAAAAATTTCTTATTTTTATAGGAAATTTTTCAAAAATTTCTTATTTTTATAGGAAATTTTTCAAAAATTTCTTATTTTTATAGAAAATTTTTCAAAAATTTCTTTTTTTCCTTGGAAATTTTTCAAAAATTTCTTATTTTCATAGGAATTTTTTCAAAATATTCTTATTTTTATAGGAAATTTTTCAAAAGTGTTAATTTTTTTATAACAATTTCTTTAAAAACTTCTTTTAAATATTTACAAAAAAATTTTTACTATTTTTATAGATTTGGTTTTATTTAAACATAGCACTTGTTACAGTATTTTTTTATTTAAACAATTTTTCAAAATAACAATATTTGACCCCATTATATTTATTTGCCTCAAACATTTGTATAACTTTTTAGAAAAATACTAAACCAAACAAAGGAGTATTTTACTTTCTTTGACCTGACCACACTAACCAAAAGATACTTCTTTGATATGACCATTGGAAAATAAATTATAATTGTGTTTTTTGGTTTCGTAGTTTTGTTTGTGGGTTTATTTCACAAAAACTTGTTGGCCAGTTTGTTTCTGTTTAGTTCTTTGAAGCAATTAACACAAATTTATGAAGATTCCTAAAAGCAAAGTGATAACAAAATTTGTTTGGAGGAGTGATAGGATAAATGAGATTTCAAAGGAAATGAATTTTGGTATAATTTTCTACTGCTGAAGAAATAATTTGTGTATAAGAAGTTTTTGAAAGGTTGTAGCGTGATGTCGATTAACATCTTAGATATCGCTTCTAGAAAAGTAATAATTAAGTTAAAAAGTTTATAGGCCAAAATATGAAGATAATAGAAATCGAACTATTAGTTTAGCATTAATTTATATGTTTAAAAAATAGAATTAAAGAAATTTGATGCCTTAATATTACATTATTTAGAGCTTTTCTAATATAATAAACTTCTAAGCCCAAATGAAAAATGAAAAATTGCAAATCTTCATAATAATGGAAATTATGGACTTGTCCTATTTCTTGCCAACAAAACATTCATACCCAGCAAAACTTATCATTACCAAATAATGAGTTAAACAGCTAAACTATTGAACACGAACTACTTACTCATTCACTGTTTAAGTCATTACATTAACACGGGGATGTCATTGGAGGCAAGTACTTACCAATTGCAGAAAAGTAATGAATTGGGAAAGCAATTGGAAAACAACAACGAAAACTTTTGTTGTTGTTGTTTTATTTAAAAAAAAACATATTTTTTAAACGAAATACAATTTTTTTTGTATGCCCCCCCATAGGGGCTCGAACCCAGAAACCTACGACTGCTAGGCGGAGACTCTTCCACTGAGCTACTTCATATGTTGAAAACTTAGCAGCTTATAATTAATATATACAATTTTTACTTTTAGATCCAAAATCATGTGAAAATAACTTTGTTTTCTCTGATTTTTTTGCTTTGTTGTAATTTTTGGAAAAATATTTCTACATGATTTTTTGTAAACGTTTAATAATAGTAAACAATAAAGAAGTTTTTTTTTTAATTATTTTAAAACTTAAACAATTTAAATTTTCCTTTTTGTATAAGTTTTTATATAACATTGACTCTTACTTACTTTAATGGCCTATAGTTACAACCTGATAAGGTCAAAGTTTGATCATATTTCAGACTTCCGTGGACTTTGATCTTGTGCAAATATTCTACAATTTTATAGGCCAAGCATTGAAAAATGTTCCTCTTCTTGGTCATTCCATTGAAGTTTCGGACGTCTCTTTCTAAGGTTAGTTGGTGGGACATTTTTATTCTAATTTTATCCTCTTTATAGTAATTGTTTTTTCGAAGAGGGCAAGTAACCCGCCCGTCGTCCTAACCCATTTTTATCGATCTTATGGAACAAGTCTCGGTACATGTTAGCTCACTACATTAAGGGGTGTTAAGCTAGTTCTCCGGGTGATAACACGAGGAGGTCAGTGTCCACAGTTGAGATAAAGGATGGCCAAGGTATGTCTGGGCTTACCAAGTTAAGACCAATCAGAACCGTGTTTGGTGTCCAACATCCCCTACATAATCAAAATTACGATGGTAATTTTAATTTTTTTTTTTTTTTACAGAAGGTAATATTTAAGTTCTTAAAATTCAAAAATAATTTAAAAAGATATTTTTTAATAAAAAAAAATTAAAAAAAAATTGTTGGTCTTGATGGGATTCGAACCCGAGCCATTCAGTTCAAATTACCATTTAAATTACAAATAAGTACTTCTGTAATAACTTATTAGTTATTTGGAGTGTATGTTGTAGTCATTACAAGGTAACCAGTTACCAGAGTACTTGCTATTACCAAAGTTTTGCTGGGTATTTTACAAATTTTTTTACCAAATTAATTTTTTTAATTTACAAATTTTTTTCTCTTGCCCATTATTACCACTTCTCAGTTATTTTTAATAAATTTTATTAAGCAAATAAAATACGAATAAAGTGGTAAAAAAAGAAAAAAAACCCAAAACTAAAATAACTTGATAACAGAATTCAAACTATTTTGTAGTTTCTGGCAAGAATTTAATATTTTTTTTTTTTTTTTTTGTTAATTTTACATACATTTTCTGAGGCAAATGCTAACAACGGCAAGGGCAAAAGGAAAGATTGAAAGACCAAAAATGAGAAAATAAAAGCAATATTCAAAATTAAACTTTGTATTGGTCAACAAATATTTTTGGAGTTTTATTATTAAAACCAAACTCTGTTCTTGTACTTGTTTATGGTAATGTGCTAGCCAACTGCAGCTGTGCACAGTGGGTTTAATTGGAAATAAAATAGAACTAATTGTTTTTGTCACAGAATAAAATAAAGAACAATATTATCTTTATAACTTTTTTTAAATTTTTATATGTGATACCAATTCGGAGTTATTTGGAAGCCAAAGTAAACAAGTAAGAGTGGTATATTCGGCTGTGCCGAATCTTGTATACCCACCATCAAGTTGTATTAGAGTGCAGCTAATTCAAAATGTTGACCAAATGTGGTATTGTTGGTAATATATTTGGACTAAATTCGGTTGCAGTGGTATAGTTACTATAGTTCAACATTTAAAAGTATCTATGGTTCCCAAGTATTTACCTTGGACAAAATGCATTATAATCGAATATAGTTTTACATTAATAAGGTGTTTCGTAGTGCCACAAACATGCTGATAGCAACACGGCAGGTTCATATACTTTGTTAGGAGTTCCTAATGCATCGACCGTGTACAAAGTCTGGACCTAATATTGGTTGATAGCTATCTGATTTCGTAGATCCAATCTTAATATACTGAATGTACCTCCAAATCTTTTTGATTGTAGATATAACAAGTAAGAGTGGTATATTCGGCTTTGCTGAATCTTGGATACCCTTCACCAATGGTGTTGCAAAAGTACTTAATGTAATTCCTAACAAAATTTGGTTATACTAGTATTATATGCAAAGAGTCTTTAGCCCTTATACTCTCCTTGGGTCAATTTGACCCAATTTTGTTTTTCAAACGCAAAATTTTCCCCTTAAATATTTAGATATGAACTTGAAACTTTTATTTATCCATTACAGGGACGGAAATTATGTTTTTATAAGAAAATAATAAAATTAAAAATTTTCCTCCCCCCTCCACATTTCAAAACACGATTTACACACATTTAATATCCTTTGGGTCAATATGACCCAACAAGCAATATTTCAAGCTTAATTACACTTTATAATTTTTTTTCCTATTGAACATAATTGAATCGAGTTCACTTTCATTCAGAATCATCTATCAATAATTTGTTCAGTCAAATAATCAGTAAAATCGCTTTTATTGAACATTTTTCCATTCATGGGCTGTTCACATATTACGTTACGCTATTTTCGCAATTTTTTTTTTGTTTTCAGATGATATGTTCCAAACAAAAATAAATATGTTATCCTCTTAAGTTCTCTTCATCATTCAGCCGACGTAAGAGATGATGAACAAAAAAAGACTAAAATAATACATCATTGCATCCAAACTAAAGCTTTAGTTCATGCACTTGACCAACCTGTTGCTAATTACACATGTAAGCGCGAGCTAAACGATGGCCAGTTGCATTATTTTCAAACATGATAGCATATAGCACCTACATCACATGGACTTAAATGAATCCTGACTGGGGTTTTATACAAACTTCAGAAGCAAGCTTTATTTAGTAGAACTTGCAAATCAATGAGCTAACAAATGAGCATATTTGGCGAAGAATATTTCCAATGCGTTTGATATAGTGTGGCACGGAGCACTTCTATCAAAATTTATTGCCTTTGGTATCGGTAATAACTTCTCTCGGTTTATATTGAGCTTCCTCAGACATCGCTCTATACGAGTTGTTATAGAATTCAAGGTTAATTCAGAGCTACCGCAAGCTCTGTTCTTTCTCCAACTCTATTTCTTATCTTTATAAATGTCCTTCAACATCAAACTTCCAATCCTATCTACTCTTTTGCAGATGACAGCAATATTTGCCATTCATATTCATTCAATCGTAGTCCAAGCCTTCTTTAGGTTGGCGCTATGAGACAAAACATGAATTAATTATTAAATCGGTATTTAGAAACAATTTCAAAATGGGGTCATGCGAATAGATGTTGTATGCTTATGCATAAACGCGCGGGAAACCATGTTTCTTCATCAATGTGATGTCCGTTCGACAAAATATATCTTTCAAGTGTCGAAAGAAGCATTCAAGTGCCTCGGTTTTCTAAAACGGTGCAAGAGATACTTCACTCCATCTGATCTCCTTACTATTTACACCACCTCATGTATGTGCCGGAACTTCAAAGTCTATTTTGGAGCTTCTCGATCTAGTGTACGAAATGGCGAAAGTGCTCATCGGGACAATGGGATATCCAACTCTATTGATTTACAGGAGCACCATGGCAATTTGAGTTGTGTCACACTGTTCTATTGTTAATACTTTTGAAAGTGCTCTAACGAAATCAGAGAACTCGTTTCCGAAACTCGGACTTTTTTACGCAATACACGTCATTCTGTTAGAGCTCATTCCTTTGTGGTCGATTGGCCGGTAGACCGAACAACACGCTATATTCAGCCGTATAGTTCGTATATGAAATTCACTTCCCGCAGAAGTTTTCCCTGCCAGTTGCAATATAGGTAAATTTAAAGCCATAAAGACTACTCCATTTATCCTCCCTCCCATAACCTATTTTCCTACTTCCAAAACAATGCATTGGATAAGAAGGGGCAGGGGATGATCTGTGCTGGTTCTAAATTAAAAAATCCAATGTTAAATATCCAATTTTGTTAATATTTCATTGTTGGGTCATATTGACCCAAAGGGTAATAAAAAGGGCACAAATGCAAGGAAAGTAGAAGGGTTAAAATTAAGAGTCGGAAAAAGAAAAGGTTTACGGTGGCGTCATCATCTAGAATAGTTATGCACCCAAAGGTTAGATTGGACAGGTGGCTGATATCTAGGGAAGCTTCACTTGGGTTCTAAAGTGGTCCCTTTGTGAAAGATAATGATTACTAGACTACAAGTAGAGAATGCATATTTAAGCCAGCCAGCAGCTTCGAAATAAAATAGACACATATTTTACGAACATTTAATAAAGTTCGATAGACCAGATAAACCATGCAGAAAAGATGCTTCAAAATGTAGATGCCCTTACATTTGCAATAGCACATCGATTTGATGAAGTTTAAGTATTCTGGCATGCAACCCAAAAACACAGTGCCCAGTGAGGGTTGTGCACTTTAATTCGTACGAATTATCCAACTAGTAAAAGTTCTTGATTAGTTATATAAAACTCTGAAGTTAGCGGACTGATTTAGGTCAAAGCTTTAACAATGATAAGCCTTAAAATTATAGGGTATACACTCTTAATTTTAGATACATACGTGAAATATATAGCTTTTGAATGGATGGATATCAGCTTTGTCGGAAAAGTTATTAAAGATTTACTTATTAATCTGAAGTTAGTTAATTAATTAAAATTAACACTTAATCAATAATATTTGGGATATATTGTTCTTTCGATCTGTCCGAAGGATGTTTGGAAAGTTTTGCTTTAGTTCCTTTTGCAATTTTAATGTGATTTAATTTATCAGCATTAAATCGATTCCCGGTCGGGGTTATATGGGAGATTTCACTAAATGTGAGCTCGACCATTTTCAATATCGAACTTTTCAAGAGATCAGAAATACTTTTGTCAAATGTTGTCCCTCTAGAAAGTTTATTTTAGGCGCTATCGCCCTGAATATCAATTTTGTACAATGTCGTTATACTAAATGTCATCATCGTATCTTTGGCGAAGTTATTGCAATTAAAAAATTTAAATTTTCGTTTATATGTGAGATACTTACATACATATGTAGGTTTTGAACGGATATCATATAGTTAGCTGCATTTTTGTACTTCCTAGGAAGATGACCTATAATTTGATATATAATACATTCTCAAATGTTATCATAATGTTCAAAAGTCAGACACAGACACATTAATGCAGAGTGTCTGTCTGCTAAAATCAGATTTGTAGAGCCCCTGGATTTTACACAAAATTTTAGGATATTGTCCCACCCTGAATTTTATCATTGTCGATCAAAACACCATCGCTTAAACGCTAAATTATATCTACCACAAATTACCGAATGCATCAGGATTTAGGTAATCCCCTGCGAAGGACGCTATTAAAGTTCATCAAAAAAAACACCTGAGATATCGACAAAACAGGAGCTCAAAAAACTTGACTACAACAGAAAAAATTACAGACAGGTAGACGGACGGACAAAAAAAACAGACGGGCGGACGGACAAACAAACAGACGGACGGACAGACAGACAAACAGACAGACGGACGGAGGTCGCGAAATCGATTCTCCTGCCGATTCAAAGTTGATCGGTACAGTTTGAATGGTATTCGTAATCAGATTTGTGGAGTAAAGATTTTAGAAAATCCTCACACAAAGAACGATGTCAAATTTCATCACAATCGGTCCATAAACACCTGAGATATCGCTGAAACAATACTTACAAAATGTAAACAAAATTTCTTAGACACGTACTTTGGGCAATTTGCTGTACATCAAATGTAGTGTTATGGCGATATCTCAATTGTTTATGGACCGCTTTTGATAAAATTTAATAACGTGCTTGGCGGGGGAATTTCCTAAAATCTGATATAAAATTTATGTAGGTCCGTGCTAAAGGAGGATGGTTTTTCCTATTTCTGCATTTCATTTGTTCAACAAACATTCTCTAATGGGAACTTTGGGCAATTTGCGATACATCAAATTCAGTGTATTGGCGATATCTCAGTTGTTTATGGACCGATTTTGATAAAATTTTACAGAGTGCTTTGGGAAACTATTTCCTACAATCTGATATATAACATATTATCACATGTACACAAGGAGTATCTTTTTTCTCTTGTTATTTAAAAGTGTGTTTCAATCAAAAATTTTAAAATTTTCGTCTCATTTTTGGTGTTTTTTTCGATATTTTCGGTGTTTATAAACCGATTTTAATGAAATTTAATACCGTTCATTGCGGGAGAATTTCCTAAAATCTGATATATAATTTATGTAAGTCCATCCTCCAGGGGCTTCAGAAACTTGATTTCAACAGATAGACAGACAGACAGACAGACAGACAGACAGACAGACAGACAGACAGACAGACAGACAGACAGACATACAGACAGACGGACATCGCTTAATCGATTCTCCTCCCGATTCTGAGTCGATCGGTATAATTTTTATGGGGTCTACGATCACTAATAAAAAAATTACAAACGGAATCACAAACTTATAATACCCTTTCACCTATTGGTGAAGGGTATAAAAAAGGGGATGTTATATAAGAACTATAGCTAAATGTTAACCGATTGTTACAAAATTTAAAATACTGGCTGGCATTAATATATGGTTTATTTGTTCAAAATTTAGTGGCCATAGCTGACATAGTTTATAATTTAATAGCTTTTAACTGGCGTTTGTGGCATTTCAGTGGTTACCGGGAGCTGTTTTTATATGAAAGCTATGGTCAAAAATGAACCGATTTCTATAAAATTTGACATACTGACTGAAAGTTGCATACAACTTCTCTGTTCTACAGTGGTGGGTATATTTATTTTGACATAGCATTTATTTTTCTCGTTTTATTACTTCTGGTGCAATGTTATTAAAAAAATAAGTAAAAACAGTTAAAATTGCAACAAATGTTGTAATTTATTAGAACACAAACACTTTTCACATTTTTAATTTTTTTTGTAATTTTTCACAAAAGCTTGGAAATAGATTTCTATGAAGTTTTTTCAGCCTTTGATGAATTCCGTTCCAAATTGCCTCCAAAAAGTATAAAATACTAAAGGTGGATACATTTTATATTAATCTAAATAATTATTCTTAATTTTTGTTGACCTTGAAGTTCCCAATTTGTTGATATACAATGCAAAAACATGTCAAAATACTTATGCCTTATACTGAATCTTCGACTTTTTAGTTTCAATTAAAAAAAAATATTACAAAAACGTTAAAAATGTTAAAAGTGTTTCGTGTTCTAATAAATGAAAATATAGGTTGCAATTTAACCTATTTTTAATTGCAATGGACCAAAAATAAAAAAGAAGAAAAACAAATAATATGTCAAAATAAATATGCCGACCACTGTAAATTAAGCAGTCATAGATTTTACAATTTTATTAAATTAATCAGCATAAATGTGATTCCCGGGGCAGGCTTATATGGAAGCTCTAATTAAATGTGAACCGATTTTACCCATTTTCAGCACACAATTTCTATAACATATCGAAAATGCTTTTGCTAGATTTTGTCGCTCTTGTAGTTAAGGAGCTATCGCACTTTTCTCTGACAGAAAGACGGACATAAACCGTATTTTCTTTTGTATTTTTGTGTTTCCGTAAGTTTTTTTTATATGAGAGCTATGTTCAAAAAGTAGCCGATTTTAACAAAATTTTGTTCACTGGCTGGTATTCATATGAAACTTCCTTTTGTAAAATTTTGTTGCTGTAGCCCTTTTCGTTAAGGCGCTATCGCGGTTTTATCTGACGGACATAAACCCCCTTTTCTTTTTGTATTTTTGTGTTTCCGTAAGTTTTTTACATGGGAGCTATGGTCTAATGATGACCGATTATGACAAAATTTTGCACACTCGTTGGATTTGACATAAGACCTTCTCGTGATAAATTTAGTGGTTATATCTGTTATAGTTTTACATTTATTGGCATTTAAGTGTATTTTAGGTGAAATTTTGGCTGTTTCCGTAGGTTTTTTGTATGGGAGCTATGACTAAATGTAAACCGATTTTGATGAAATTTTATATGCTGCCTGGGGCTTATGCTATATACTGAATTCAGTTTGTTATTTATTAGCAAATAAGCGATTAGCGTAGGCGAGGTTATATGGGAGCTATGGTCAAATGTTAACCGATTTTGCCCAATTTCAATACCAAAATTTTCTCATAGATAAGGAATGCTTTTACTAAGTTCCAGTGAGCTAGCTCCTTTCGTTTAGGCGTTATCGTGATTTCAGACATACAGACAGACGGACAGACAGACAGACAGACAGACAGACAGACAGACAGACAGACAGACGGACAGACAGACAGACAGACAGACAGACAGACAGACAGACAGACAGACAGACAGACAGACAGACAGACAGACAGACAGACAGACGGACAGACAGACAGACAGACAGACAGACAGACAGACAGACAGACAGACAGACAGACAGACAGACAGACAGACAGACAGACAGACAGACAGACAGACAGACAGACAGACAGACAGCCAGCCAGACAGACAGACAGACAAACAGACAGACAGACAGACAGACAGACAGACAGACATAAGGATTCAGAATATATATCGTTTTTGATTTTTGAGCCAATATTAAGGAAATTACAAACGGAATGACAATCTCAATATACCCCCCATTCTTTTTGATGGTGGGTATAAAAACATTGCAAGTCCCAGTTATCTTTAACTTAATATACAAGATTTTGAATTTTATCACCAATTCTGGTCCAGAGATTTTCTGATAGATTCCTTAGATTATATTTTAAATGTTTACATGGTACTCAAGATTTACCTTGATACAACTAGATAAATATTTATAAAATCTCGTTGAAAACTGTGGTCAAGATTTTGATTGTTTTATTTTTTATTTATTTAAAAAATTATTTATAAATTGATTTGTTCTTCTTAAATCATGTATTTTAATAGGTGCACTATATCCGACAAAAGTCTGAGTTTTCTATTTATTTAATGTCCATAATATTATCCCAACCTCCTAAAAATATGCATCTGATATTATAAAAACACAGTTTCCGTTCTAATAATGCAGCTAAAAGAATCAAAATAGTATATGTACTTCAAATCGACTATTCGCTACTACTGCAATTGATAATTGTAACAGAATCACACTTTTCCATTTGAAACTGCTAAATAAGTATCATCCAAATCCCATTGTGTTACAAATATAACATAAATTATTTGCTAACAAATGAATTGTTAATGCTACAGCAAAACAAAAACTACCAACAATATGTGGGTCACTACTACTATTTCCCACATTAAATTTTTCTGTTTCTGATTTTATGGCGAAAACAGTTTTTTAAACAAATTTCATGTTGGTTATTTTTTGCCGAAATTTGTAGTTCATTTAGTGAAATTTTATATATAGAGCAGAACAAATATAAATTGAGTCTTTGCTTCAATAAAGTCATAACTATAAATTTTAAAACGCAAAATTAGAAACTTAGTAGAAATGTTCTTTCTGAAAAATTATTTATACTTATTATTCAAGATTATAGAATAAAAATCACTTTTAAATTTCTAAACGGATTTTTTTTTCTATCTAAGATTTTCGACATTTGACCATTTTGCAAACATGGCCTAATACCCAGATATAAACTCTAGCAGTTAAAGTGTTAAAAAACATTAAATTGCTAAATTGTGAATATTTAGCAAAAAAAGTCATCTTTTGTTCTTGTTTTAACATAACATTTGGGTAATAAAGTAACAACAACATAAACTGCTCTTAAATGTAATGTTGTTAAGAAAACAATACAAAAAATCATGTAAAATATAAAAAATATAAAAAAAAGTAGAAAATAAAAATATTCAATTTAACGAAATGTAAAATCAACACATAATTTTCTCAACTATAAAAACAAGATTGAAGGGATTGTGGAATTGTAATTTTTCAGTAAAATAATTATAACTTTGGTGTGAAAACAAAATATTTTTTTACGCATACACACATTTACATGGATTCAAATGGATTAATGTTACTTATGGGGATTTTTTAGTGTTAAAAATAATTTTAATTAATTTCAGTAAATTCGTGATTATATGATAAATATGTCACATAAAAAAGAAGGAGGAGAAAATATAATGCAGTTTTAGTTCTAAGGGACATATTAAAAAATTTCCTATATTATAGCAAATTTTTGAAAAATTTCCTATAAAATAGGAAATTTTTGAAAAATTTCCTATAAAATAGGAAATTTTTGAAAAATTTCCTATAAAATAGGAAATTTTTGAAAAATTTCCTATAAAATAGGAAATTTTTGAAAAATTTCCTATAAAATAGGAACTTTTTGAAAAATTTCCTATTAAATAGAAAATTTTTGAAAAATTTCCTATAAAAATAGGAAATTATTGAAAAATTTCCTCTAAAAATAGGAAAGGAAATTTTTGAAAAATTTCCTATAAAAATAGGAAATTTTTGAAAAATTTCCTATAAAAATAGGAAATTTTTGAAAAATTTCCTATAAAAATAGGAAATTTTTGAAAAATTTCCTATAAAAATAGGAAATTTTTGAAAAATTTCCTATAAAAATAGGAAATTTTTGAAAAATTTCCTATAAAATAGGAAATTTTTGAAAAATTTCCAATAAAAATAGGAAATTTTTGAAAAATTTCCAATAAAAATAGGAAATTTTTGAAAAATTTCCAATAAAAATAGGAAAATTTTTGAAAAATTTCCAATTAAAATAGGAAATTTTTGAAAAATTTCCAATAAAAATAGGAAATTTTTGAAAAATTTCCAATAAAAATAGGAAATTTTTGAAAAATTTCCAATGAAAATAGAAAATTTTTGAAAAATTTCCAATAAAAATAGGAAATTTTTGAAAAATTTCCAATAAAAATAGGAAATTTTTGAAAAATTTCCAATAAAAATAGAAAATTTTTGAAAAATTTCCAATAAAAATAGGAAATTTTTGAAAAATTTCCAATAAAAATAGGAAATTTTTGAAAAATTTCCAATAAAAATAGGAAATTTTTGAAAAATTTCTAGGAAATTTTTGAAAAATTTCCAATAAAAATAGGAAATTTTTGAAAAATTTCCAATAAAAATAGGAAATTTTTGAAAAATTTCCAATAAAAATAGGAAATTTTTGAAAAATTTCCTATAAAAATAGGAAATTTTTGAAAAATTTCCTTTAAAAATAGGAAATTTTTGAAAAATTTCCTATAAAAATAGGAAATTTTTGAAAAATTTCCTATAAATTTTTGAAAAATTTCCTATAAAAATAGGAAATTTTTGAAAAATTTCCTATAAAAATAGGAAATTTTTGAAAAATTTCCTATAAAAATAGGAAATTTTTGAAAAATTTCCTATAAAAATAAGAAATTTTTTAAAAGAAAATAACTGAAACATAAAAATACATGAACTTTTTGGTATTTTAAATACTTTTTTTTATCAAAAATTTAAATTTAAATTCAATGAAATTAAATAAAAAGTACTTATAGGTTTTTTTTAATTGCATATTTTTTTCAAATTATTTTGAACAAAAAACGTTATTCAAGATTTATTTGCTTTTCATTATTAGATTACATTTTAATAACAGTAAATTTATATTTATCTGATCAATTTATTTCTGCAATTAAAAATATAATCAAAAATAGAAAAAAAATATGTTTTTGCTTTAAAATATTATAATAACAAAGTATTTTCTATACTTAAATTAACTGTCATTGTTTTTGAAATGAATTTCTATTTGGCCAGGCACTCATACATTTGTAAATTATATACATATATGTATTCGTAGTATACGTTTGTGTGTATATTCAATGAAAAAACATTTGTATCTGTGAATCTATACAATTTGCAATGAAATTGTGCTCAATAGATCGAAGGAAATCTTGATAAATTGCACTTATTGACAATACAAATATTGTTACCGTTACTCTACGATAAATATTCTATTGTATTGTTCGATTTGTTGTTTTTGCTGCTGTTGTTGTTGATGTCGTTATTGTTATTGTTTGCATTTACTTTGTTATTATATTTGAAGAGGGATACAACCTGTGCTCGAACACATACAAGTGAATATACATATTAATAAAGTACACTTTGAGAAATTTTTGGTTAAAAAGTGTCATTTAGTTTGTTTTCAAATTGGTAAATAATGGTATTAATTTGACTTCCAAAATAATCAACTTTACACCAGTTCCTTGTTAGAAAGAAAACTCAATTTTTTTCTTAAAAAATATTTGCTTCCTTACAATTTTTAAGTCGAGTCTGAAAAAATGTAATTATCCAAGTGTATTTTGTATATAAATAAAAGATGTTATAACAAAGCAGTAATTGCTTATCATAATTTAGTATTATTGTTGTTATTCAGTTTCAAATATAAGTTTGTATGTGTAATTACAAGTTGAATATATGAATAAATGCAATATGTATTTATAACAATGTACAAATGTAGTTGTGGCTAACTGTAATTATTGTTTATTTGCGGGTTCAATACTAATTACAATTGAACATGATTTTGCTAAACAATAAGGTGAAGTAGCAAATTTACTTAATAAATCATTCCATATAAAAAAGGACAAAACAGCAAAACTGAAATTCATAGTTATTAGAACAAAGTTCAAAGGTCAGTTTATGTATTGTAAATGTTTACCCTAATTTTTAAATGAATTACAAAATTATCAAAGTCTTATATAAAGTAGGAATTTTATATGAAAAATTTTAATTTTAAACTTGTCATAGCTATTCCCAGCAAAACTTTGGTAATGGCAAGTACTCTGTTAACTGGTTCCCTTGTAATGACTACAACATACCCTCCAAATAACTAATAAGATATTACAGAAGTACTTATTTGTAATTAAGATGGTAATTTAAACTGAATGGCCCCGGTTCGAATCCCATCAAGACCAACAATTTTTTTTTATTAAAAGAGTTTTTTAAATGATTTTTGAATTTTAAGCACTTAAATATTACCTTCTTTAAAAAAAATGTTGGAAAACTAACTCACGGTAATACCATCATGAGTCAATTTTGATTATGAAGGGGATTGGTCTTAACTTGGTAAGCCCAATTTATCTGGGTCATCTTTCATCTCAACTGCGGACACTGACCTCCTCGTGGTATCACCCAGGGAACTAGTTTAACACACCTTAATCCGAAACTTCGGTGGAAAGACCAAGTTGAGGAATATTTTTCAAAGCTTGGCCTATAAAATTGTAAAATATTCGCACAACATCGAAGTCCATGGAATTCAAAAATATGCTCGGACTTTGACCTTAACAGGTTGTAACTATAGGCCTTTTAAGTAAGTAAGAGTCAATGTTATATAACCAAAAAGGAAGATTTAAACTATTTAAGTTTTAGAATAATTAAAAAAAAAACTTCTTTATTTTTTATTAACCCTTCTACTTCCCTTGGATTTATGCCCTTCATATGACCCTTTGGGTCAATATGACCCAACAATGAAATATTAACAAAATTTCATATTTAACATAGGATTTTTTTTTAATTTAGGACCAGAACTCAGGGGATGACCCCTACTTATGCAGTGTATTGTGTTGGAAGTATGAAAATAGGTTATGGAAGGAAGGATAGGATAGATGGAGTAGTGTTTATGGCTTTGAATTTACCTATATTGTACCTGACAGGGAAATATTCTGCGGGAGTGAATTCCACGTACGAACTATACGGCTGAATAACAAATTTAATTTAGCGTGTTGTTCGGTCTACAATCGACCACAAAGGAATGAGCTCTAACGTGTATTGCGCAAAAAAAGTCCGAATTTCGGGAACGAGTTCTCTGATTTCGTTAGAGCAAGTATTAACAATAGAACAGTGAGACACAACTTAAATTGCGACGGTGTTCCTGTAAATCAATAGTGTTGGATACCCCACTGCCCCGATGAGCACTTTTGCCATTTCCTGCACTCGGTCGAGAAGCTCCAAAATAGACTTTGAAGAAAGAACAGAGCTTGCGGTACCCCTGAATTAATCTTGAACTCGTTTGATGAGAACCCATCTGTTACAACTCGTATAAAGCGATCTCATAGGAAGCTCGATATAATCCGAGATAAGTTATTACCGACACCCAGGCAATAAGTTTTAATAGAAGTGCTCCGTGCCACACCATATCAAAAATTGCGAAAATAGTGTTAACGATTTTATTGATTATTTGACTGAACAAATTATTGATAAATGATTCTGAATGAAGGTGAACTCGATTCGATTATATTCAATAAGAAATAAAATTGTAAAGTGGAATTAAGCTTGGAAAATCGCCTGTTGGGTCATATTGACCCAAAGGGTATGAAATGTGTGTAAATCGTGTTTTGAAATCTGGAGGGGGGAGGAACAATTTTAATTTTATTATTTTCTTTTAAATATATAATTTTCGTCCCTGTAATGGATAAATAAAAGTTTCACGTTCACATCTAATTATTTAAGGGGAAATTTTTGCGTTTGAAAAACAAAATTGGGTCAAATTGACCCAAGGAATGTATAAGGGTTAAATGCATTAAACATTTACAAAAAATCGTATAGAAATATTTCTCTAAAAATTACAACAAAGCAAAAAAAGCAGGAAAAAACAAAGTTATTGTCACATGATTTTGGATCTAAAAGTAAAAATTGTATATATTAATTATAAGCTGCTTAGTTTTCAACATATGAAGTAGCTCAGTGGAAGAGTCTCCGCCTAGCAGTCGTAGGGGTCTGGGTTCGAGCCCTCATGGGGTCATAAAAAAAAAATTGTATTTCGTTTAAAAATATAATTTTTTTAAATAAAACAACAGCAAAAAAAAGTTGTCGTTGTTGTTTTCCAATTGCTTAGCCAAGTCAATATTTTTCTGCAATTGGTAAGTACTTGCCTCCAATGACATCCCCATGTTAATGTTATGACTTAAACAGTGAATGTGTAAGTAGTTCGTGTTCAATAGTTTAGCTGTTTAACTCATTACTTGGTAATGAAAAGTTTTGTTGGGTTCTTTTCGTTTTTGAATTAGGTTATTAAACAATAAAAGATATAGTGCTTCTGTGGGTTCTCCTGTTGAAGAAACTTTTCAA
Source organism: Stomorhina lunata (assembly GCA_933228675.1). Taxonomy (NCBI): domain Eukaryota; kingdom Metazoa; phylum Arthropoda; class Insecta; order Diptera; family Rhiniidae; genus Stomorhina; species Stomorhina lunata. The sequence goes on from OW121743.1 coordinate 62,058,947, forward strand.
GAATTCAGCTCATTTATAAGAGCAAAATAATTTTAAAATTTTTGTGGAATCAATAACAACTTGCAATATACAGAACACGTAAAATGTGAATGCAAACTTCGCAAAAACTGTTCATTTTTATCTATTTTTTCATGGATTTACTCCTTTAATTTATAATATTAAATTTAAATAATGAAATCGAAATTTTCTATATTTTACAAAAACTTAACAAAAACCCGTTTTATGTGGAAAAGTATCCAATTATTATTAGTTATATGACCTCAATGCCTTATCATTAAATAAATATTGCAAATATCAAAAATTGTAAATTAGATGCTTAATCACTCAAGATAGATGAAGGTTTGATAGAATCTAGTTATTAATATAAATTTAAAAATAAATTTAAATTTGTTATAAAAAGTTAAAATGTTTCTCAAAAGTATATTTTTTAATAAAAAAGTAAAAATTTGAAAATCTTCAAAAAAAAAATGTTATCTTAATTATTCCATAAAAAAACTATAAGGGCAAATCCTACATGACGCACGATACATTTGTATGGATTTTGTTGTACTTAAATGGATCCCATTGTCGTTTTACACGAGATATCTTTAAACATATTTTAGGGAAATATAGCGCATCGATTGCACTTTCGAATATTATATTGTATATTCGCGTATTTATTTTGGGGAAAAAAATATTCGAGATTAAAGTGCTGTGACAGACGGTATAAAAATGGAAGTGACTTTTTTTCAACATGTATTTCTGTAATTTTTTGCTAATCAGTCATAGTAATAAAAAAAGTAAGAAAGTGCTATAGTCGGTCAAGCCCGACCATACGATAACCTTCACCACTAAGGTCAAAGGTGTTATTTTTCCTGTATAAAGACAAATATTTGTTAAATTTTGCCATCATACAAATATTTTCTCAAAACTTATATATATATAAGTTTTGAGAAAATATTTGTATGATGGCATCTAAGCTGTTTCCGTCATTTGGACTTATATGAGAGCTAGGGTCAAATGTGGACCAATTATCTCGAAATTTGGCAAATTGATTACAGTTGTTACAAAAATTATGTGTGCAAAAAATAAACTTGAAAGTCTCATTATCTTTAGATTAACGAGTGTTTTTGGTGACTTTTGTCTCATTTAGTGCGTTTTGACAGAAGAGTTTGTATGTGAGCTATGATCAAATGGGGACCGATTTCAATGAAATTTGGTGCAGTGATTTAAGTTTACATAAGCATTATTTTTTTTAAGTTTCATGAAAAAATATTGATATTTGTGGCGAATATATCAATTCCGGGAAGTGGGACCTATGGTACCTCCCCATAAATAATGGACCGATTTTAACCAATTTCAAAAGTATCAAAAAAAATGATATGTGTCAAATTTTATCAAATTTTCTTTAGAATTGCGACCTGTACTTTTATTACATGGTTTACATGGGGTCCAGCCAGCCTTCCAGACGGACGGACTGACATCGCTAAATCGACTCAGAATGTGGTTCTAAGCCTATTGGTATAATTAATGGCGGGTCAAAGACAAATAAATCTTTCGGATCGAACCAAATTGGCAAAAGTAATACGGACCAAAAGTTTTACATATCCGAGGTGGGCACAGTTTGATATTGCCATAAAAACCTATAGTTTAGAAACTGCAGAGTTAATACCAAAAAAAACACATTTTCACCATCTTCGGCAGTGCTGCTTTTCATACTTAGTACCTGGGGAACCGAGCCTATCTCGGAGCTTTCGAGACAAATTTTAAAATTTTCATATATTTTATTTTATAAAGTACTAACCAATTAAACTAATTAAGATAAAAGACGGTAAACAAGTATCCAATTAATTTTTAATCATTTTATTTATTTTGTCCTATCAACACATGATCAAATGCATAGTTTAATATGAATAATTTTGGAAATTTGTCATACCAAACCATTGGTCATAGAAACCTCCGTCGAGTCATGCGAAAGAACTTTGCTAAAGATCATAGCCTGATAAAATGAACAGTTTACGATTTAATTCATTTTGAGTAATTTTCAGTGGCGCCACCTGTCGGATAGTGATATAAACTTAAAAATCTTCGTCGTCTCATGCGTAACAACTTTAGCTAAAGATCATTGCATGAGCATAAAATGGTTAAATGAATAGTTTACTATTCTATAAAGGACATACAGAGAGAATAACATTCATTTGTTAAAAAGTTATAACTTTACCAATTTTTTCCCCTTTTATCCCCTAATTTCTAAAAAGTTACATATGCATATTTGGCAATTAACATATTGTTTCTATTCATATTGCTTCATGAGGTATAAAGTTATTATTTTGTTCCTTTTTTACCCGACATCAAAAAAGTACCAAACACGTGTTCAATATTTTTCTCATATTTATTGATTACATTACAAAATACTTTTTTATATTGTTTGTTCAAAAGATACGAGTGGCTTAAAAATGGTACCAAAAAAAAAACAATTTTCACCCTTTTTTACCCCTAACGGGCATATATTGAAAAAAGTACCAAAAGCTATGTTTTAAATAGCTTTTTACAGTTATTTAAAACATAATTTAAATTTTGCTTCTATGTCTATTACTTTAGTAGATATAGCATTTTCAATTTTTTCCCCTTTTTAACCCATTCAAAAGTCCCTTCTTAGTCCTATACATCAAAAAAGGTACCCACTGTCCAAATTTTATCAAAATCGTTAGAGCCGTTTTCAAGATAGCCATTCTATATATGAGCAAAAATCAAACAGTTTTTATTCCCTTGAAACTGACTTTCAACTCAAATAATTTTTGTACCCTTAAGAGTTCGGAAAATCGAATTACAGATCTTGAACTCGCAAAAACTTCTGTATACTAAACACAATATCATAGCAGCGCATATTTGCGCTTCTAAGCGTAATTGGCATGCAAATTTACAAAAACGTTAAAAAATCGATTGAAGCATTCAAGTGTTTCCTCATATTTTGTCTTCTTCTACGAAATAGACACCACATTTAGGGGATTAATCCACTTTCCTTTAAATTTTAATTTTGTCACTTCTAATACTACTTAATGGCTGCCAAAATTTGAAGCTCGTTTTCACCACTTTTTAATTTTTTTTTTTGCATATTTTTTGGCCGCCTCAAAAAATTTCATGTCCATAAGCCAATGCAGCAGAATTTCTCTATGACTTACATTTTGTCAAATTTCGCGAAAATCGCGGTTAAAAAAATAAAAAACAAGTAAGAAAGCGCTATAGTCGGTCAAGCCGACCATACGATACCCTTCACCACTAAGGTCAAAGGTGTTATTTTTCCAATATTTGCTAAATTTTGCCATCATACAAACATTTTCTCAAAACGTATATATTCAACCTGTTTCCGTCATTTGGACTTATATGAGAGCTAGGGTCAAATGTGGACCGATTATCTCGAAATTTCGCAAATTGATTACAGTTGTTACAAAAATTATGTATGCAAAAAATAAACTCAAAATTTTTATTATCTTTAGATTTACGAGCGTTTTAGTGATTTTTTGTCTCATTTAGTGCGTTTTTGAAGAAGAGTTTGTATGGGAGCTATGGTCAAATGTGGACCGATTTCAATGAAATTTGGTACAGTGATTTAGGTTTACATAAGCAGTTTTAAATTTCATGAAAAAATATTGATATTTGTGGCCAATATAGCAATTCCGGGAAGTGGGACCTATGGGAGGTACCATAAATAATAGACCGATTTTAAACCAATTTCAATAGCCATAGTCCCATTATCAAAAAAATCATCTGTGCCAAATTTCATCAAATTATCTTTAGAATTGCAACCTGTAGTTTGATTACAAGGTTTACATGGGGGTCCAGCCAGCCAGACGGACGGACGGACATCGCTAAATCGACTCAGAAAGTGATTCTAAGTCTATTGGTATGCTAAAAGGTGGGTCTAAGACAAATATTTCTATGCGTTACAAACATCAGCACAAACTTATAATACCCTTTCCACCTATGGTGGTGAAGGGTATAAATATTGTTAAAAAATATTTTTTTTCACTTGCATAATTGCATTATTATTTCGTATTCACTCAATACTACAATAATTTCCACGACAACATTCCGATTGGAAATTGGTACTTCTCTCAGACAATGAGCTGCAACTCCGGCTCCGAAAGGCAAAGGCATTAGTTAGAGAAGTTTTACATAGCCTAATACTCAATAACCAGTGGCTAGATGAGTTATGAGGTGAACCGCCAATGTTTTTGAAAATTTATTTTTTTTTCAAGTAAGTCTGACCGGGGATTGAACTTGGGACCTCTGGTATGCTAGGCGGATGACTAACCTGATATACTACAGCGGCTCACATGTAAATATAAGTAATTTAAGAGGAAAGTAACTTCTCGGACCTTCTTATGTCTAAAAAGACAAACATTAAAATCGACTCAGTAGGTCATTATTATTATTAAAATGGTAAAACTTTTAACCCAGCAAAACTTTTCATTACCAAGTAATGAGTTAAACAGCTAAACTATTGAACACGAACTACTTATATATTCACTGTTTAAGTCATTACATTAACATGGGGATGTCACTGGAGGCAAGGACTTACCAATTGCAGAAACGTAAGGACTTGGGTAAGCAATTGGAAAGCAACAACAACAACTTTTTTTGTTGTTGTTTTATTTAAAAAAAAATATATTTTTTAAATATTTTTTTTTAATGACCCCATGGGGGCTCGAACCCAGACCCCTACGACTGCTAGGCGGAGAATCTTTCACTGAGCTACTTCATATGTTGAAAAATTAGCAGCTAATAATTAATATATACAATTTTTATTTTTAGATCCAAAATCATGTGACAATAACTTTGTTTTTCCCTGCTTTTTGGCTTTGCTGTAATTTTTAGAAAAATATTTCTATACATTTTTTGTAAATTTTTAATGTATTTAATAAAAAAGTACCTGGTTGACCGAGCCTTGCTCGGGGCTTTATGATAAGCATTTTGAGGCAATTTTTAAAGTTTTTATATATTTTATTTTATACAGTTACAGTTTAACTCATTTTAAATAATTTTGAAAATTGGACATACCAACAGAAACCTCCGTCGACTCATGCACAACAACTTTGCTAAAGATTATAGTCTGATCAAATGCACAGTTTACGATTTAATTCATTTTGAGTAGTTTTCAATGGCGCCGCCTGAAGTCGTTTATACCACTAAGAAGCCTTCATCTGCTTATGCGTAATAACTTTGCTTATGATCATAACATAATCAAATGCACAGTTTATGATTTAATTCACTTATAGTCTGATCAAATGCACAGTTTACGATTTAATTCATTTTGAGTAATTTTCAGTGGCGCCACCTGTCGGACTTTGGTCATTCCAATTAATAAACCTTCGTCGGTTTATCCGCAATAACTTTGCTAAAAATTATAGCATGATTAAATGTACAGTTTACGATTAAATTGACTTTAAGTAAATTTCAGTGGCGCCACCTGCGGAAATTTCTTCATACCAACTAAGAAACCTTCGTCGGCTCATGTGCAACAACATTGCTAAAGATTATAGCATGATTATACGTACAGCTTACGATTAAATTGACTTTGAGTAATTTTCAGTAGCGCCACCTGTCGGAAATTATTCACACCAATTAAAAAGCATTCGCCGACTCATGCGCTACAACTTTGCAAAAGATCATAGTATGATCAAATGTACAGTTTACGATTAAATTAATTTTTAGTAATTTTCAGTGGCGCCACCTGTCGGAAATTCGGTTTACCAACTTAAAAACCTCCGCCGGCTTATCCGCAACATCTTTGTTAAAGAGCATAACATGATCAAATTCACAGTTTACTATTCTATAAACAACATACATACAGACAAACATTCATTTGTTTCAAAGTTATAACATTACTAATTTTTCCCCTTTTTATCCTCTAATTTCATAAAGTTCCATATGCATATTTGGTACTTCTTGGGTAACAAATGAATTCGGCACTTTTTATTAAAACGCTGTTAACATAATGTTCCTATTCATATTACTTTTTGAGATGTTAAGTTATCAGTTTATCTCTTTTTTACCCATTTTGGCTCCAAAATCAAAAAAGTACCAAATACGTGTTTAATATTTCTTTCACATCTATTGACTGCAGTACAAAGTTCTTTTCTATATAATTTGGCTTAAAAAGAAGAGTGGGTTAAAAAAGTACCAAAAAAACTATTTTCACCCTTTTTTACCCCCTATCGGACATAGTTTCAAAAAAGTACCAAACACCTGTCCGCTTACTTTTATAGCTGTTTAAAACTTAATTTTAATTTTGTTTCTATACCTATTACTTTAGGAGATGTTTTTACCCTTTTAGAGGCAAAGGTTCCAAAAGTCCCTTCTTCTTCGACCTATACATCAAAAAAGGTACCCACTGTCAAAATTTTATCAATATATATATATATATACAATTATTGCTCGTTTTAAAAATAAAGTTGCTCGTTTAAAAAGAAGTTTTTTTTAATTATTTTAAAACTTTAATAGTTTAAATCTTCCTTTTTGGTTATATAACATTGACTCTTACTTACTTAAAAGGCTTATAGTTACAAGTCCGAACATATTTTGGAATTCCATGGACTTCGATCTTGTGCGAATATTCTCCAATTTTATAGGCCAGGCTTTGAAAAATGTTCCTCTACTTGGTTTTTCCATCGAAGTTACGGACGTCCTCTTCTAGCATTAGGTGGTGAAACATTTTAATTCTAATTTTATCCTGTTCATAGTTATTTATTTTATTATTATTATCATTATTTTCTCCAAGAGAGGGTTACTAGTCCGTCGTCCTAACCCATTTTTATCTATCTTATGGGACAACTCTCGGTACATGTTAGCTCACTACATTAAGGGGTGTTAACCTAGTTCCCTGGGTGATACCACGAGGAGGTCAGTGTCCGTTGAGATGTCCGTTGAGATGAAGGTGTCCGTTGAGATGAATGTGTCCGTTGAGATGAAGGTGTCCGTTAAGATGAAGGATGACCCAGATAAGTTGGGCTTACCAAGATAAGACCAATCAACACTGTTTTTGGTATCCAACATCCCCTACATAATCAAAATTGTCTCATGACGGTATTTTTTCATTACCGTGAGTTAGTTTTCCAAAATTTTTTTACAGAAGGTAATATTTAAGTTCTTAAAATTCAAAAATCATTTTAAAAACTCTTTTAATAAAAAAAAATTTTAAAAAAATTGTTGGTCTTGGTGGGATTCGAACCGGGGCCATTCAGTTTAAATTACCATCTTAATTACAAATAAGTACTTCTGTAATAACTTATTAGTTATTCGGAGGGTATGTTGTAGTCATTACAAGGTAACCAGTTACCAGAGTACTTGCCATTACTAAAGTTTTGCTGGGAACCTTTTTAACGAGCAAAAAAATGATCAAGAAAAATTTTTTAGTTCTTTCTAATTTTACTTTAAAAATCTGTTGGTTATAGAGTTTTTGCTTTTACATATAAGAACCAAGAATATTTTTAATTTTTATGGACTTTGTTATATGGCAACATTTTATACTCCCATGGTGAAAGGTACTAAAAATATATTTCAATGATTTACAGGTTAATGACAAATAGTTCCTAACAAAAAACAAGTATTTAAAATAAAATAATAATTTTAAAAAGTTACTTTTAATGTAACTTTAAGTTTTTTGAAAGACATATTTCAAAAAAAAGACTTAAAAAGTAGAAGTCTTAAGTAAACATTTTAAAAACAGAATTAAAAATTTTACTTTTAATGGAACTTTAAGTTGTTTGAAAGATATATTTTAAAAAGGTCTTAAAAAGTGGTTTCTATTACTTTTGAAATATCATAAATAATACAAAAAGTAAAAGAGTAGAGTAGGTACATATAATATTTGTTTACATTAAATTATACTATAAGCAAGCAATTTTCTATTTGAAGAAAAAAATATACGAGGGCGGTTCGGAAATTTCTTAGCCTAGCACAAAAAGCGTGGTACATACAGAAAAAAGTTAAGTGTTTTGGAAACTTCCATCTCTGCTATAAATTTTGTTTCGATCTGGTAACTCCTTCATATAGAAACAGGTGTTCACAAAAGACGCATCCGCTATTGTTTTACAATGGAAACATTAGAAATACGTGGTGTGATTAAATATTTACATAAACAAGTAAGAAAGCGCTATAGTCGGTCAAGCCCGACCATACTATACCCTTCACCACTAAGGTCAAAGGTGTTATTTTTCCTGTGTAAAGACAAATATTTGCAAAATTTTGCCATCATACAAACATTTTCTCAAAACTTATATATTTAACCTGTTTCCGTCTTTTGGACTTATATGAGAGCTTGGGTCAAATGTGGACCGATTATCTCGAAAATTGGCAAATTGATTACAGTTGTTACAAATATTATGTATACAAAAAATAAACCCAAAATTTTCATTATCTTTAGATTTACGAGCGTTTTTTTTTCTCATTTAGTGCGTTTTTAAAGAATAGTTTGTATGGGAGTTATGGTCAAATGTGGACCAATTTCAACGAAATTTGGTACACTGATTTAAATTTACATAAGCAGTATTTATTTTAAACTTCATTTTAAATTTCAACTATTGATATTTGTGGCCAATATATCAACTCCGGGAAGTGGGACCTATGGGAGGTACCATAAATAATGGACCGATTTTGACCAATTTCAATAGCCAAGGTCCCATTATTAAAAAAAATGATATGTGCCAAATTTCATCAAATTATCTTTAGAATTGCGACCTATAGTTTGATGACAAGGTTTACATGCGGGTCCAGCCAGCCAGACAGCCAGACGGACGGACGGACGGACGGACGGACATCGCTAAATAGATTTAGAAAGTGATTCTAAGCTTATTGGTATACTAAAAGGTGGGTTTAAGACAAATATTTCTATGCGTTACATACATCAGCACAAACTTATAATACCCTTTCCACCTATGGTGGTGAAGGGTATAAAAAGGTTTATCGGGACAAGAAATTCATAATGATATGGTGAATGTGTTAGGTGAAAGTGCTCCTTCATATGCAACGGTAAAAAATTGGGTTCTTCTTCTTCTTCTATTATCCTTGACTCCCAGTGGAGCATAGAGCCTCAACCATCCTTTTATATCGAACTCTATTGCGAGATGTTAGGCATACATCATCCCATGAATGGTTTGCTGCTTGTAACTCCGCATCAATTGACCTTCTCCACGTTCTAGCAGGTGCACCAACACGACGGCCGCTTCCTTGTGGATTCCAACGAATCGCTTGTCGAGCAATGTTGGTATTTGGCCTTCGAAGTGTGTGACCGCCATTTCCGTTGACATACCTCTATAGAAGAAGGGATTTGGTTTGTAGCGTTTAGTAGATCTTCATTTCTTATGCGATGTGGCCACCACATATTAAGGATTTGCCGCAAGCATTTGTTTGCAAAGATTTGTAGGCGTTTATCGATGGCATTTGTGCGTTTCCAAGTTTCGCAGCCATAATACAAGATGGACTTGACATTCGAGTTATATATTCGTAACTTAGTTGTTGTTGATATTTGCCGAGATTTCCATATAGTTCGGAGAATGCCGAATGCAGATTTTGCCTTATTAATACGCGATTCAATATCCTCATCGGCGCCACTACCAAGATAATTAAAGGTACCTACACATCCAATACCCTCGTTATCCACATTGCGCCATAGCCTCCAGGCATAATCTTAGTCTTGGAAATATTGATTTCCAGCCCAGCTGTCCGAGATTTAACAGTAATAGCGCTAGTGTTTTCTTGAAGGTGAGCTGGTCTTTGGCTTAAAAGACATACGTCATCGGCGTATTCCAAGTCTTTGAGTTGCTTAAATGGTGTCCATTGGATACCACGTCTACTTTTCAGTGCCGTGCGCATTATATTGTCGATGACAAGGATAAAAAGTATAGGTAATAATATGCATCCTTGTCTTACTCCAGTAGTAACTTTGAACGGATTAGACAATTTACCTTTATGTAGAACCCGGCATTTAAAGTCCACGTACATTGCCCGAATTAAGTTCAGAATTTTCGTTGGCATGTTACGGTTTTCTAAACTTCTCCATAGATAGTATCTGTTGACACTGTCGAAGGCCTTCATAAAGTCGATAAACGCTAAATAAATGGGGGTGCGGAATTCATTACATTGCTCCAATACTATTCTTACTGTATTGATTAGATCAACAAAAGATCTATTCTCTCGGAACCCAAACTGATTTTCGCTGAGTGTTTCAGCAACTGCGTCAGACGTTCTATTCAAAATTACTCGACTTAGTATTTTGCACGGTATTGGAAGAAGTGTTATTCCCCTGTAGTTATTGTAGTCTTTGGAGTCAGAAATTGTAGAACTACAGATGAAAAAGCTTTCTGCAAGATGGGTACCGCATTTGCTAACAGTCAACCAAAAACTCATAAGAATGAAAATTTCTCAAGCTTGTTTGATCGTTTTAAGCGAAAAAAAATGGATTTTAAGAGTCTTTTCATAACTGTTGATGAGAAATGGATCCACCTACTTCAGAGACAAAGGAACAATCCAAATAAAAGACTGAAGCTGGAGGAAGTGCCCAAAGAAGGCAAAAGCAATTCAATCGGCTGGTAAGGTTATGGCAACGGTTTTTTGGGACTTCAAAGGTATTTTATTGATTGACTATCTGCAAAAGGGTAAAACAATAAATTCAGAGTACTATTGCAACCTTTCGGATCAATTAAATGTACAAATTCGAGAAAAACGTCCTGGCTTACAACACAAAAAAATAAGTTTTCATCAAGATAACGCACCAGCGCACAAGAGTGTTTTAAGGATGGCTAAAATCAAAGAATTAAAGTACGAGTTGCTTGACCACCCACCTTATTTTCCTGATTTAGCTCCCAGTGACAGGTAAACTGTTCCCAGATCTAAAAAAAATTCCTTGCTGGCAATCGTTTTACCTCAAAAGAAGCTGCAATTACAGCTATAAACCACTATTTTGAAGACCTTTAGGAAAACTATTTTAATCAAGGGCTAGAATTGCTAGAAAAGCGTTGGACTAAGTGTATTGAAGTTTCAGGAGACTTTATTGAAAAATAAAAATATTTTTGAAAAACTAACTATTCTCTTTCATTGGTAGGCTAAAAAAGTTTCCGAATCGCCCTCGTATTGAGAGCAAAAGTAGAAATAACTTTGTTTTAATAAAGCATAAAAATTTATAAAAAATGTTTATTTAGTATAAAGGAAAATTTAAAAATAACATGCAACATCATTGAATGGCAAAATTTATATCAAGAAGGCACGCAACAACATGTAACAACATTTCTTTTTAACATTGTTGCATTTAATTCTGCAAAAAGAAATTGTCATTTTTATAAAAGCACAGTAGGATTTAGAAAAAAAATTTAATAAAAATTTTTTTTTTCAAAGAAGATATATTTTTGAAAAAAATAGAACTTACATAATTTTTGGTGGTCTTTTTCAGCCGAGCTTCTAGTTATCAAAAAAAATTTCACAAAACCAAGTACTTCTACATAATATCTAAAATCTCTATTTCCTTTTTAGGGCCAACCATTTGTTCTGTCAATTTTATTGAACATTTATTCTTCTTTCGTTACACTGTAGCTGTTCTACTAAGTATTCCCATTATTTACTGGTCCCTATTTTCTAAGCAAACATTTTTGTTTCTTTTTTTATAAAACAATAAAAACCATTTATTTAGGAACAATTTTATTAAGTATTTTCCCCTACACTTATAAAACCCATTAAATATTCATGCCAAATTTATATTAGAGCTAAAAATAAACCTTTTAAAGTAAATATAAGTGGTTATAAAATTTTCAAAAAATAAATTATTTAAAGAAGAAAATATATTTAAATAAATTTAAAGCTTAACTTCCTTCTAAAATAAAGTATATAAAAAAAAAAGTCAAGAAAAAATAATTTGCAAATAAAAAGAAGCTCAATGATTTTTCATAGTTAAACTTTAGTTGTCCCAATTTTTTTCATACAAATAATTTTTCTACACACACACACACACAACTTCTTTCCTGTCAAGTGCCGTTTTCCTTTTTTATACTTTCTTCACAATACACAGTGCACGGTGGTAAAATAAGTACATAAAGTAGGGCTTTAAAAATAATGTTCAATGACATATCTATCTGAAGCATAGTGGGATATACAGTAGGGTGGAGCGAAGAACAACTTTTATTGAAACTCGATACGCCTGGGTAAAAAATCCATGCTCTAAATCCTAAGGAGCCCAGGAAAAAATCTTGTCCTCCTAGGTCAATGTCCTGAGGTGGCGCACAGAACATTTATCTCTAGGACCCATTTGTATGGGGAAAAAATGGGAGCTTTTCGGCTTTTGGTAAATTTCAAGCAATAAAGACATGCACCCTTATTTTGAAAGTGGATTAAGTCAATTTTTTTTAAATTGAGATATAAAGGGTTTTGCGTTTAAGTGTTTGTAAAAATATAGGTGACCAATTTTAAAAAATAAAATCATAAGTTTTGGTCAGAACCTATCAAACTTTTTCTTTCATAAAAACCAATTTATAAAAACCATTTGGAAATGCATATTAGCAGTTTGAATGGACTTATACCACTTTCAAAACAAACATTTTAAAATGTTAAATTTTTGAATTGAAAAATGTATGGAAATTAATCCACTTTCAAAACAAAAAAAAAAACAAAATATTTTTCATAGCCAAATTTCTATAAAAAGAAAATTTTCGAAAATAAAACGCATATTTTTGAAAAATTTTCTAAAAAAAGTAAATTTTTGAAAAATTTCCTATAAAAAGTAAATTTTTGAAAAATTTCCTATAAAAAGTAAATTTTTGAAAAATTTCCTATAAAAAATAAATTTTTGAAAAATTTCCTATAAAAGTAAATTTTTTTAAAATTTCCTATAAAAGTAAATTTTTGAAAAATTTCCTATAAAAAGTAAATTTTTGAAAAATTTCCCATAAAAAGTAAATTTTTAAAAAATTTCGTATAAAAAGTAAATTTTTGAAAAATTTCCTATAAAAAGTAAATTTTTGAAAAATTTCCTATAAAAAGTAAATTTTTTAAAAATTTCCTATAAAAAGTACATTTTTGAAAAATTTCCTATAAAAAGTAAATTTTTGAAAAATTTCCTATAAAAAGTAAATTTTTGAAAAATTTCCTATAAAAAGTAAATTTTTTAAAAATTTCCTATAAAAAGTACATTTTTGAAAAATTTCCTATAAAAAGTAAATTTTTGAAAAATTTCCAATAAAAAGTAAATTTTTGAAAAATTTCCTATAAAAAGTAAATTTTTGAAAAATTTCCTATAAAAAGTTAATTTTTGAAAAATTTCCTATAAAAAGTAAATTTTTGAAAACTTTCCTATAGAAAGTAAATTTTTGTAAAATTTCCTATAAAAAGTAAATTTTTGTAAAATTTCCTATAAAAAGTAAATTTTTGAAAAATGTCCTCTAAAAAGTAAATTTTTAAAAAATTTCCTATAAAAAGTAAATTTTTAAAAAATTTTCTATAAAAAGTAAATTTTTGAAAAATTTCCTATAAAAAGTAAATTTTTTAAAAATTTCTTTAAAAAGAAAATTTTTTAAAAATTTCCTATAAAAAGTAAATTTTTGGAAAAATTTCCTATAAAAAGTAAATTTTTGAAAATTTTCCTATAAAATGTAAATTTTTGAAAACTTGCCTATAAAAAGTACATTTTTGAAAAATTTCCTATAAAAAGTAAATTTTTAAAAAATTTCCTATAAAAAGTAAATTTTTGAAAAATTTCCTATAAAAAGTAAATTTTTTAAAAATTTCCTATAAAAAGTACATTTTTGAAAAATTTCCTATAAAAAGTAAATTTTTGAAAAATTTCCTATAAAAAGTAAATTTTTGAAAAATTTCCTATAAAAAGTAAATTTTTGAAAAATTTCCTATAAAAAGTAAATTTTTGAAAAATTTCCTATAAAAAGTAAATTTTTGAAAAATTTCCTATAAAAAGTAAATTTTTTAAAAATTTCCTTAAAAAGTAAATTTTTTAAAAATTTCCTATAAAAAGTAAATTTTTGGAAAAATTTCCTATAAAAAGTAAATTTTTGAAAATTTTCCTATAAAATGTAAATTTTTAAAAAATTTCCTATTAAAAGTAAATATTTGAAAAATTTCCTAAAAAAAGTAAATTTTTGAAAAATTTCCTATAAAAAGTAAATTTTTTAAAAATTTCCTATAAAAAGTACATTTTTGAAAAATTTCCTATAAAAAGTAAATTTGTGAAAAATTTCCTATAAAAAGTAAATTTTTGAAAAATTTCCTATAAAAAGTAAATTTTTGAAAAATTTCCTATAAAAAGTAAATTTTTGTAAAATTTCCTATAAAAAGTAAATTTTTGAAAAATTTCCTCTAAAAAGTAAATTTTTAAAAAATTTCCTATAAAAAGTAAATTTTAAAAAATTTGCTATAAAAAGCAAATTTTTGAAAAATTTTTTAGGAATGTGGACTTGTTCGACTTTCAAAATAAAGTCTTTATATGTTTCTGGCAAAACCAATAATTGAATGTAGAAGATAACTAAGTCAGCTTTAATAAGAATCATAAAAACTAAAAATCCATGTAGTAGTTTTTAAGTTATTGCAATTTGCAAGAGAAAATTTTTGTCCTTTTCAACACGCCTAAGGATATGCAGCAAAAAAATAACTTTGGAGTACAGAGATTGCAAAAAGTGTACTTTTCTGTATCCAAAAATGTTCACTAAAATTTCAGAGCTCTGAATTTCATATATACTAGTCTATGCTGTCTCCTAAACTCATCCTAATACCTTGTTTAGTTATAGAGATTTATCAAAAAACTACAAAGTGATACTCAAAAACTATGCAAATTTATTGTTGTTATATTTTTGACAAAAGTCTTTAACCAATTTCTTAATTGTAAGAAATTTTTAATCTCACTTAAAAGTATATAAAATTCCCTTTCCATTGATGTATAACATGTCTAGCTTATTTTATTTTGGTAAAATAAATTTCGTCAAATTCCTTCCAGTAGTTTAGAAACTGCCGAGTTAATACAAAAAAAATCAAAACGCATTGGCGCCACTGTGCAATAAAATGCTTTACACCCTCTCTCCCTCTTTTAATTCTTCCTTTCTCCTTTGCCACAGCAATTCCTGTAAATGTTTTGACCCATTTTCCAAGCATTTAACGTAATTTTTAGTAGAGAGTAAACAAAATTAAAATAAATGTTAAAATCTACAGCCAAACAATAGAAACAAGAAGCAAAAGCGTAGAAGTATAAAAAAAATATTCTGATACCTCCAGCAAAGACACATCTCTTGAATATCCTATTAAAAAAATAAAGGACATGGAACAATATGAAACTCACAGAGTTAAAAATAGTAGAAAAAAAAACAAGAATTGAAGTAATGAAAACAAACCGCAAGCGGTCTAAAAGTAGACACACTTTAATAACACAAACACATTCAGTAAAATAGAATGACAGACAGAAGAAGAGAGAAGGAGATAGGGGACGGTATGGGACGCGACGCAAGGACTTTGGTTGACTGAAATGATTTTAAAGAAGACGTTGATAAAATACCAAAACCATAAGAAAAACAGTATGAAATAAATCTACAATTATTAAATGTTACAATGCCAAAAGCAACAAAAAGTTACAATATTGCTGGTTGCTAAGTACACTCAGAGAAATAATATGATTGGATATTATTGTGGCCATAATAAGGTTTTAGGGCAGAGTTTCAAATAGTTTTAAATTGTGATTAGATATGTATTTTAATTTTAATTGACAAGATCATGTTATAGTTCAGTGAAATATTGAAACAAGTAAGAGTGTTACATTCGGCTTTGCCGACTCTTATATACCCACCATCATTGTGTGAAATTTAGAAACATTTCTCATATATCTACTAGGGTGCAGCAAATATAAAACGTGGGCCAAATTGGAAAAAAAGTTGTTACGCTGGTTGGTATTTTTGGTAAAATATTTGGAATAACTTCGGTTGCAGTAGCTTTATAGTTCAACATTCAAAAGTATATAAGTGGTTTCATAAGACATAAGAGAGAATTGAGCCAAGGCGCTTAAATGAGCTTAGTCCGTATTAAAAAAATTCGAGTTTTTGTCAATTTTATTTACGTTTACTTTTAAGCTTAAGTGTTTTGAATCAATAATGAATTGATCAAAACAACTTATGTACAAATATTTTTTTGTACATATTCATATTTTTCTTTCGTTATACAAACAATTTCTCTTAAGTTCATTTAAGCTGTATAAATGTTGACCTTAAAAAATAAAATCATTATTTTCAAGCAACTTATATTTACATAAAACTACACAATATATACTTTTGATTTAAAGAAAACCGCTTGAAATTACTTAAGGTCCAGTTCAAGGCAAATTTCAGTTTGGAAAAAGAGCTTAAGTAGAAAATTGCCACAGATATATATATATATATATATATATATATATATATATATATATATATATAAGAATTATAGCCAAATGTTGACCGATTGTAACTAAATTTTACACACTGGCTGGTATTTATTTAAAGCTTGTTTTTGTAAATAGTTTCTAATTAAATAGCTTTTAGCTAGCCTTTTTTGGTTTCCAGGAGTGTTTTTTATATGAAAGCTATAGTCAAATATGGACCGATTCTTATAAAATTTGACATACTAATCATAAAACTTGCATAAAACTTCTCTATTTTAAATTTAGTCGTCATAGCTATCACAATTGTATTCAATTTATGAGCATTCATATGTTTCACGGGGCGGGGTTATATGGGAGCTCAAAGTAAATGTGAACCGATTTCGCCCATTTTACACAACTTTTGTTACATATCAAAAATACTTTTGTACAATTTTGTTTTTCTAGCTCTTGTTGTTAAGGAGCTATTGCGCTTTTATCTGATGGACAGACGTATTTTTGTATTTTTGTGTTTCCGTAAGTTTTTTATATGGGGCTATGATCAAATAGTGACCAATTGTAATATAATTTTGTGCACTGGCTGGCATTCACATAAGACTTCAAGTTGTAAAATTCTGTTTATTTGACGGACAGACGGACATAAACCCCCTTTTCTTTTTGTATTTTTGTGTTTCCGAAAGTTTTTTATATGGGAGCTATGGTCAAATGGTGACCGATTGTGACAAAATTTTGCACACTGGCTGGCATTCATATAAGACTTCCTTGTGCTAAATTTAGTGGCTAAATCTATTACGGTTTATCATTTATTGGCATTTAAGTGAATTTCAGGTGGAATTTAGGCTGTATCCGTAAGTTTTATGTATGGGACCTATGGTTTAATGTGAACTAATTTCGATGAAATATATGCTGCCTAGTGCTTATGTAAAACTTCTAGATACCAAATTTTGTCATCATAGCTGTTATAATTTGTCATTTATTAGCAAATAAGCGATTAGCCTAGACGAGGTTATACGGGAGCTATGGTCAAATGTGTAGCGATTTTGCCCGATTTCAATACCAAAATTCCAAGAAATGAGGAATATTTGTGCCAAATTTCAGTGACCTATATCCTTTCGTTAAGGATTTATCGTGCCGACAACAGACAGACAGACAGACGGAATGGCAATCTCAATATACCCCCCATTCTGTTTGATGGTGGGTATATCAATAACAATCGTGATCATACTATGATTAGCAGAAATGATTAACGTAGTTATAAAACGTACTATATAACGATATATCATGCTAACCTATATCACACAATATCATTATTTAAAAGAAAACAAACATAATCATACTATGATTAAAAGAAATATATTTGATTAAAATTATCATCTCTCCAGATCAGATTAAAATCTATTTATTTTAATCATAAAACCTATTTTATCATAATATCGCACGATTACAATCACAAGAACCCTAAATTTTATTTGCGTGTATAAAGAGACAATTTTCGTTTGTCTGACTAAATAAGTTTATGTAATTGTAAATATTTACAACAATGCATTGCAAACACAGACATACCTATACATTCACATAAGCCAACACACTTTTAAAAGCAAGCAAATCAGCTAAGACCTAAAAAAACCTAAACAAGACTAGCATTCATTCAAGTCTAAGAACAAGAGCACACACACAAACAGACACACATACACAGACACATACACATATTAAAACCAAACACAGATATGAAGATAGAAGCAAAGAGATTATGAAAACACACCAAGACAGATGTGTTAATTTTAACAGCAGTTTAGACGGATATTAAAAGAACATTAATCTTGATAGGTTATCTTAAGATTTTATTGCATGTCTTTGAACTTTAACATGTTTGTTATATAATTTATAATAATTATAAATAAATTGAAGATAAATTTTGTTAATTTGTCAGTCATTATACCCTACACTATCACTATTGTGGTGGATATTCAAAGTGTTTTCTTTTTCGTTTAGGGACGTAGTATAAGTGCAGGTTGAAACCCAACTACTATGCATACATATTTCGGAACCAATTTTGGTAGTAGTGTAATTATGTTCAACTATTTTCGGTTTACAATTGTTTAATTTCAGTTATTGTTACATCCTTTAAATAGAGTGTGATGTACTAAGATATTTTTTTTACACAATTATTATTAGTACAAATACTAATAAAAATCTGAATCAACAGCAGTATTTTAAGCATTTTAAAGATTTGTACGAGTTCATATCCTCACATACATGATTAGTTCGAACAGCAAAAAATCTTGACCATCTTTTAGCAGAAAAAGCAGTTATATGAAAGTCAGACATCCATCTCATCTATCATCTCATATAAGTATTAATGAAAATGTAAATGCCAATGTAGAAACAACAGCGCAAGGTTTTATATAGTTAAATGAAATGAGTCAAATATGCTACCACTATCGGTTCTAAAATTTAACTTTGGTTTGTTTAAAATTTCCCTTCAAACCATTTTCAAGGTGTACACTAAAAACTTCAAAAATAAAATAAATATCACATTAGTATGGAGAATGTTCACTCTTTGCCTTTCTATATAAATATAGAAGGTGGTTTCAATTATATTTCAAAAACATTTATCCTAAACCGATTACATCGGTAAACTCCTTACATACAGAGTTAATAACTTAAATAGAAAATTTTTTTATCAAAAATTTTTCTATAGAAAATTTTTTTATCAAAAATTTTTCTATAGAAAACTTTTTTATCAAAAATTTTTCTATAGAAAACTTTTTTATCAAAAATTTTTCTATAGAAAATTTTTTTATCAAAAATTTTTCTATAGAAAATTTTTTTATCAAAAATTTTTCTATAGAAAATTTTTTTATCAAAAATTTTTCTATAGAAAATTTTTTTATCAAAAATTTTTCTATAGAAAATTTTTTTATCAAAAATTTTTCTATAGAAAATTTTTTTATCAAAAATTTTTCTATAGAAAATTTTTTTATCAAAAATTTTTCTATAGAAAATTTTTTTATCAAAAATTTTTCTATAGAAAATTTTTTTATCAAAAATTTTTCTATAGAAAATTTTTTTATCAAAGATTTTTCTATAGAAAATTTTTTTATCAAAAATTTTTCTATAGAAAATTTTTTTATCAAAAATTTTTCTATAGAAAATTTTTTTTATCAAAAATTTTTCTATAGAAAATTTTTTTATCAAAAATTATTCTATAGAAAATTTTGTTATATTTTGTTATTTTTTGAGAACATTTTTTGTCAAAAATTTTTCTATAGAAATTTTTTTTGTCAAAAATTTTTCTATAGAAATTTTTTTTATCAAAAATTTTTCTATAAAAATTTTTTTATCAAAAATTTTTCTATAGAAATTTGTTTTATCAAAAATTTTTCTATAGAATATTTTTTTATCAAAATTTTTCTATAGAATTTTTTTTTTATCAAAAATTTTTCTATGGAAAATTTTTTTATCAAATTTTTTTTTATAAAAATTTTTCTATAGAAAATTTTTTTATCAAAAATTATTCTATAGAAATTTTTTTTATGAGAAATTTTTCTATAGAAAACTTTTTTATCAAAAATTTTTCTATAGAAAATTTTTTATCAAAACTTTTTCTATAGAAATTTTTTTTTATCAAAAAATTTTCAATAGAACATTTTTTTTTCCAAAAATTGTTCTTTAGACATTTTTTTATCATTTTTTTTATCTGTAGAAAAATTTTTGATAAAAAAATTTTATATAGAAAAATTTTTGATAAAAAAATTTTCTATTTTCTTACAATAATAAATAATTGTAATACATTGGGATCTTAGTGCAATTAAATAAAATAAAACTTTTAAAAATATTTTTAACCAACATTTTTACAGAAAAATATTTTTGTCAAAATATTTTCTAAAAAAAAAAATGTTTATCAAACAATTTCCCAAAGAAAAATATTTTTCTTACAAATTGTTTTATAATAAAATTTTTGGATCGAAAATATTAAAATTTATTTCTGTTTTGAAAAATATTCCTAATATTTACAAAAATATTCCTAATGTCGTGGCAACATTGTTCGATATTATATTTCTTTGTCCTCTCGAACCATGTATTTTGTTGCTATAAATTGGATTTTGATTTGTTTCTGGTCTATTTTGTTTTTGTCGTTTCTTTAACAAAACGGCACCCACCAACTCTGACAACATCCAAATTCTGAAAAAACTGAATGATTTGAATACTAATTTTCACGAGTTTTATTTATGATCGTGGTATTTACGAAAATTACATAAAATTCATCGGCTACTGGTGATATGCGCTGTCTATAGTCATTATATTTATCAATTTAATTTTTAAACTTTTCGGTTAAAAATACAAATATTTAGGTTTAAGTTCAGTATAGAACTTCACTGCAAAAGTAACATATATCGCTCATTTGCTGTAACGTCATTATATCCACAAACTAGCTAATTTTTAACTTGCTACAAAAAATTCCATTATTTTTGAGATTAAGGTTATTAGAAAATAATAATATAATAATATTTTAAAACTAAGATTGATCGGCGATAAAGTACTATCCGTGAGTCTTGTTGAAGTGTTGTCCTTGTCGATAATATCGAGAGCCGCTAATAGTCATTACACATCCATTTTCTTCAGATCTGCGCAATAACAGCCCACAGAAAGTGATTGTTCAATCGGTGTTCGATACTCTACTTATTTCTAGGACTAGAACCTTTAGCTCTCCCTATTCAGAAAAGGCCCTGAGGACGTGTGACCACTGACTACTAGCCAAGATCCGTCTACTTCCAAGTTGTTCACAAATCCTTCTCTTCCATCATACAGACTCTGTCCACTTAAAAATGTGAACATGTTTCAAACTTAACTTGTTTGTCTGCGAGAGAATTTTAAAATTTCTTATTATACCATAACTATGTATCTTAATGGGAAGCATTTCCCTGACGGGTATGGTTTTTTGATTTTTATTAAAATGAAGTAAGATTCAATATAAACATTTAAACCGCTGTAACTTTTTTATCCTTTTTATCCTCTGTAAAAAGATAACGCATAGAGTTTTGATACCCATCTTTAGAAATTAACTTAGGAACGATAATTATTCCTAACGAAACTGGATAGAAACACCTCATTTTTTTGATTACTTTCCAATGCCTTCCCGGAATAGTAATGACTCTTTCTGCTATGAATGAAACGAAAATGACAATCATACTTAATTCCATTTTAGAATAAAACGATCTCTGAAAAGTACTAAATTTGGTAGCACTTAATTGTCTTGTACATCACTACTGAAGGATAATCATATATGATATATCAGATACAGATATGTGACCCGGTCTATAAAAAGGGAAAAGGTGGCTTATGACTCAAAAACAAAATTTCGAAAAATTAGCTAAAAAATTTCGAAAAATTATCAAATTTTTCGAAATTGTTTTTGAGTCATTAGACACCTTTTCATAGGCCGGGTCACATATTTCCTTATAGATTCGATGTTGTTAAAGAAGTCTTCATTATTTAAAGTAAAATGATCCTTCGACAAAATTAACTATTTCCGTTGATCGACTCCATTTCTCAACTAGTTTTCTTATATCTACTGTTAATACAAAAGCAAACACACATACATATTCACTTTGTGATAGCAAACAACATACAATTGTAATCATATGGTAGTACATGCTGATATTCTTCTTATTGTTACTATTGAAGCTTAAAATATTGTACCGAAGCAATAGTCTCCGGTATTGTTGTCTTTGAGCTCATGCAGATGCACTATATCTTCTTGTATGAAATTTAATGTTCCATCTTTCGTATATTCCAGCTCACAATGACAATACGGTTTTGTGCTTTGCTTTTACTATTTTCCCAACAAGGACAATGCATTTTCATTTGTATTTTACACATAAGCGTATACAGACAATGTATTTAGGTGCACTCCGTTTCACTTGATTATCACAAAGTTATTGAGGCCATTCAGCGAGCTAGAAACATAATAGAAGAACTGGCTGATGTAGGGAAAGTTGGATACCAAGTAACGGCTCTAATTGGTCTTAACTTGGTAAGTCTAGACTTATCTTGGTTATTCTTCATCTCAACTGTGGGCATTATCCTCGTCGTGGTATCAACCATGTAGTGAGCTAACATGTGTAGCGAGTTCTATAGGGAAGAGTCTAGATATTGAGCATCAATAATTATTGATTATAATTATAATTGTTTTCAAGAAAAAGTCATACTATTTGCCATCAAAAAGGTATTGAAATTTGCTACATGTTCTAAAACGAAAAGTGATGAAATTTGCATCAAACTCAGTAGCTCATGAATCGAATATAGTTTCACAGATTTAATCTCTATGTCGATTTAATAAAGACACAAAACCTTGGAAAATAACTTAATCTCGTGTAAAGTTAAGAGGATATATCAGGAAATCAAAAAAGCTGTACAAAATTCAGTGTTTTCGTTTTTCTTTGGACAAAACCTAACTTAGTTCGGAATTTTTTTTTAGATTGAACGAAAAAAATTCACCGAAATTTACCGATCGTAGAACAAAGTTGAACCGCCGTGGTATAGCAGGTTAGTCATCCGCCTAGCATACCAGAGGTCCCAAGTTCGATCCCTGTCAGGCCTACTTGAAAAAAATTAATTTTCAAAAAAGCGGCGGTTCACCTCATAACTCAGCTAGCCACTGGTTATTAAGTATTAGGCTATAAAAAATTTCTCTAACTAATGCATTTGCCGTTCGGAGCCGGCGTTAAAACGTAGGTCCCTTTCAATGAGTCTAAAAATAGAATCGGATGCAGCTCATTGTCTGAGAGAAGTACCCCTTGTTCCAATTGGAATGTTGTAGGGGAATTATATATATATATAGAACAAAGTTCAATATTTTCTGAATAAAGTTACAAAAATTGTTATGCATAATTTAAGCAAAAAGTGTTGCAGTCGTTTAGGCGCAATTTTTTAATCAAATTGAGTTTAAGTGTAAGTTCTATAGAATGGTATATCTGCTTCAAAAAAGCCTTACTTTGACCACCGTTTTTGAAATATCGAGTGATGCAGTTCTATAGAGAGGAGTCTAGATATTAAGCATCAATAATTGCTTTCAAGAAAAAGTCATACTATATGCTATCAAAAAGGTATTGAAATTTGCTTAATGTTCTAAAACGAAAAGTGATGAAATTTTCATCAAACTCAGTAGCTCATGAATCGAATATAGTTCCACAGATTTAATCTCGATATCGATTTAATAAAGACACAAAACCTTGGTTTTAGTCTGCAGAGGAAAATAACTTAATCTCGTGTAAAGTTTAGGAGATATCAGGAAATCTAAAAAGCTGTACAAAACTCTGTGTTTTCGTTTTTCTTTGGACAAAAACTAACTTAGTTCGGTTTTGCTTGGTGCTCCCACCATAACCATGTAAAGGTGAAAGAATCTTCTTTAGGTTGAATTAAAAAAATTCACCGAATTTCACCGATCGTAAAACAAAGTTCAACATTTTCTAAATAAAAAGTCACAAAAATTGTTATGCATAATTTAAGCAAAAAGTGTTGCATTCGTTTAGGCGCAATTTTTTAATCAAATTGAGTTTAAGTGTAAGTTCCATAGAATGGTATATCTGCTTCAAAAAAGCCTTGCTTTGACCACCGTTTTTGAAATATCGAATGATGCAGTTCTATAGAGAGGAGTCTAGATATTAAGGATCAATAATTGTTTTTAAGAAAAAGTCATACTATATGCTATAAAAAAGGTATATTTGCTTAATGTTCTAAAACGAAAAGTGATGAAATTTTCATCAAACTCAGTAGCTCATGAATCGAATATAGATTTACAGATTTAATCTCGATGTCGATTTAATTAACCCCTTGACGTATCAATTAGCGCAACGAAGTTCGCTTCAAACTGTTCGCACACAATTTGCACTTAACAAACCAGTTTTGATGCTTGAGAACAGTCGCAAAACGAGTCAGACTCGAGATAATCATGTTAAGCACAGAAATTGTACCACGAGTAAGACTCGTGATAATCATGTTTGGCACAGAAATTATACCACGAGTAAGACTCGTGATAATCATGTTTGGCACAGAAATTATACCACGAGTCAGACTCGTCGAAATACGTCAAGGGGTTAAGACACAGAACCTTGGTTTTAGTCTGCAGAAGAAAATAACTTAATCCCATAACTTAACTTAATCTCCTATCAGGACATCAAAAAGGTTTCACAAAATTCAGTGTTTTTGTTTTCTTTGGACAAAAAATAAGTTGACTCGGTTTTGATCGGTGCTCACACTATAACCAGGTGAAAGGTCAAAGTCTCTATTTTTGATTGAGCTAAAGAAATTTGCTAAAATTTACCGGTTGTAGTACAAAGTTAAAAATTTTCTGAACAAAGTCACATAAATTGTTATTATATTATCTTTTAAGCAAAAAGTGTTGCAGTCGTTTAGGCGTAACTTTTTAATTAAATTGAATCTAAGTGTAAGTTTCCTAGAAGCCGACGGATTTCAAAATTAGTAGAGCTCCTTTTTGGGTAAAACAATAGATGTGTGCCGAATTTCATCAAATTCTTGCGCCTTACATTAAGAAGAAAAATAAATAAAAAATAGGTGTCCAAAGCAGATACTCCAATGAGTGGATGGATCTCAACCGAAATTGGTTGAGTTTTTTCTTTTATAGACGTGTGCCAATATTTTCCTAATTTTGTTAAGAATTCCGGCTTATACATTGAAAACAAAAATAAGTGAAAAATGGGGGTCCAATGCAAGTACCTCAAAAAGTCAAGGGATTAATTAATAGACGTGTATTGAATTACACCAAATTCTGGGCCAAATTACCGCATTAAATATCGATCGAAAACTCAGACTTTTAAGCGAATATTGTGAATTATACTTTAGGAATGTTCAAAGTTACTTCGATGCAAAAAGTTTATTGAAATTTGGTATCCATTTTGATTCGTTTTTAAAAATATATGTATTATTCAATTAAAACTCTTTTGCTATTGTTCATCTTTTGGCAAATAACTTCAAAAAAATATAATAAACTGTGCATCTTTTAAATAATTTTGGTAATCCTTAAAGTATGCTATACAAATGTTTTGAAAATATCTAAGATTTCGATCGTTATCGAATGCCATAATTTGGCCCCTGTTTAGAATTTCGACTTTTACATTGAGAATATATGAAAAAATGGGGGCCCAGAGGCGGTACCAAAAGGAGTCGACGGATTTCGAAATCTTTTTGAGTTTTTCTTATCTATATAAAACTTCATTATTTTTCCTTCTATTTTTTTGCACTTCGATGTATAAAGAAATACCACTGTGCCTCGGGCTAGTAACCCACTCCTATATAAAAAAAAAATTTATGAAAAAGCTAAAATTAAAATAAAAACTGCTCCCCTAATATTAAAAGAGGACGTCCGAAACTTCGATGGAAATACCAAGTAGAGGAAAATCTTTCAAAGCTTATAGTATTACGAAATTGGAGAATATGGGCACAAGATCGAAGGGCATGAAATTCTTAAATATGATCACCCTTAGACCTTAACAGGTTGTAAGTATAGGCCATTTAAGGAGGTAATAGTAATATACCACTACAAATGCAAACTAAAATCAATCGGAAATTGTTATTTACTTTGAAGATAAAGAGGGATAATTTTAAAATGTAAGGTGTGCTATTCAAGTAAAACGCAGTGTATATCTTGGTATTTCTTGTAGGATTTAATGTTTTCTCTACTGTTTGCTGTATATTTTCTCTTCTTTTCTCTTGTTATTTACACAATCTAAGTATGTACAACAAAAGCGTTTATATAGATCAAGTCTGTCTATCTGTAAGTTTTTCCAAGAAAATTTTATAATACACAAACTTTAATAAACCAACAACACTTGAGCATATATATATATATATATTTCACATGCACTATTTAATACTTGTACTTATGTTGGTTTGGTTTCGTCTTGGTAAAGACCTCCTGGTGTTCTAGGAAGAACCTATTGCACAATAAAACAGGATGAGCAAAAATAAACAAAGAAAAAATCACGTTTGTTGCCATTCGTGTTGTCAATAATACCCGGAAATTTAATGTAAAGGCATGAATGAAATACCTAAAAACCAAAAGAGAAGAAAGAAAAATACAAACGAAAATCTTAAGTTAAGCAGCAAAAAAAACGTAAGATCTTTACTTTACTATCGTCTAAAATAAGCCAGGTAAGGTCTTTCAACAAACCTCAGAACAACACAAAATAATAGAACGTGCTTACGGTTGAACAAGTAAATTTTTGGACAGTGGTATTTTAGCTTAAAAGGAAATAAATGGATAAATAAATATCTTGGAGATATGTTTTTAACAAATGTTCAAAACTTATGACCTCAACTCAAGAATAAATACTTCCGCAAAGCAGCATGTCCTTTATATCTTAAAAAATGCAGAATATCATTATAGAAATATTGTTAAAAAGTAAAAAGAAAGTTTTTTTTTAAGTTAACCTTGAGTTGTTTTACTCTTGAAAACTTTTTCTTGTCTTGAATTTATCAAATATTTTTATTTAAATAAAAATTTAAATTTTCTTTTGAAACTTCAAAATAGTTCAAATAGCTCCAATTTAACTCAAAGTTAACTCAAAATACCAAAAATTTAAAGACATATTTTTATTGAATAGTTAGAGGTTGAATACTTCATTTTCTTTTGCTTTAAGACACTGTTCACTCTATGTACTTTTTAATCTTTACAAAGACTTTGAAAAATAAAATGTCATTTAATGCGATGCTCTCGCCATTGAACATCAACATCCGGTATCTATTGTTTAGTTTTAGATTAGAAAACGTAGCCATCACACAAACACATTCTTCTAATATTTTCTGCATACACATCAATTCGCAAAGGACTCATTGTACATGTTTGAAAAGAAATTTTCCAATAACTGGAGAAGGAATCCCACTTCAAAAGAAGCACCAATAGTTGTAGGCAGATGCAGTAAGACTAAGACATAAACATAGATTTAGACTTAGATATAGACTAAAACATAAACTTAGACTAAGATATAGACTAAGACATAGACTAAGACATAGACTAAGACATAGACTAAGACATAGACTAAGACATAGACTAAGCCATAGACATAGACTAAGGCATAGACTAAGGCATAGACTAAGACATAGACTAAGACATAGACTAAGACATAGACTAAGAAATAGACTAAGACATAGACAAAGACATAGACTAAGACATAGACTAAGACATAGACTAAGACATAGACTAAGACATAGACTAAGACATAGACTAAGACATAGAACAAGACATAGACCAAGACATAGACTAAGACATAGACTAAGACATAGCCTAAGACATAGACTAAGACATAGACTAAGACATAGACTAAGACATAGACTAAGACATAGACTAAGACATGGACTAATACATAGACTAAAACATAGACTAAGACATAGACTAAGTCATAGACTAAGTCATAGACTAAGACATAGACTAAGACATAGACTAAGACATATATTAAGACATAGACTAAGACATATATTAAGACATAGACTAAGACATAGACTAAGACATAGACTAAGACATAGACTAAGACATAGACTAAGACATAGACTAAGACATAGACTAAGACATAGACTAAGACATAGACTAAGACATAGACTAAGACATAGACTAAGACATAGACTAAGACATAGACTTAGATATAGACTAAGATATAGACTAAGACATAGACTAAGATGTAGACTAAAGCACAGACTAAGACATAGACTAAGACATGGACTAAGACATAGACTAAGACATATATTAAGACATAGACTAAGACATAGAGTAAGACATAGACTAAGACATAGACTAAGACATAGACTAAGACATAGACTAAGACATAGACTAAGACATAGACTAAGACATAGACTAAGACATAGACTAAGACATAGACTAGGACATTGACTAGGACATAGACTAAGACATAGACTAAGACATAGACTAAGATATAGACTATGACATAGACTAAGACATAGAGTAAGACATAGACTAAGGCATAGACTAAGACATAGACTAAGATATAGACTATGACATAGACTAAGACCTAGACTAAGACATAGACTAAGACATAGACTAAGACATAGACTATGATATAGACTAAGACATAGAGTAAAACATAGACTAAGGCATAGACTAATACATAGACTAAGACATAGACTAAGACATAAAATAAGACATAGACTAAGACATAGACTAAGATATAGACTTAGACATACACTAAGACATAGACTAAGACATAGACTAAGACATAGACTAAGACATAGACTAAGACATAGACTAAGACATAGACTATGACATAGACTAAGATATAGACTATGACATAGACTAAGACATATACTAAGACATAGACAAAGACATAGACTAGACATAGACTAGACATAGACTAAGACATAGACTAAGACATAGACTAAGACATAGACTAAGACCTAGACTGAGACCTAGACTAAGACATAGACTAAGACATAGACTTAGACATAGACTAAGACATAGACTAAGACATAGACTAAGACATAGACTAAGACATAGACTTAGACATAGACTAAGACATAGACTAAGACATAGACTAAGACATAGACTAAGATATAGACTAAAACATAGACTAAGACATAGACTAAGACATAGACTAAGACATAGACTAAGACATAGACTAAGACATAGATTAAGACATAGAATAAGACATAGAATAAGACATAGACTAAAACATAGACTATGACATAGAGTGAGACATAGACTAAGGCATAGGCTAAGACATAGACTAAAACATAGGCATAGCTGGAATCGCAGCAACACGCGCAGTGTACATGTACATACTTGGTAAATAAAATTATATGTTTCCCATATAACCCAGCTATTGTTAGCATTAGTCCATCAATTATAAAATTAACATGTTCATTTTCAAAACACATTAATCATTTGTTTCTTATTCAAAAAACAAAAAATTAAAAACTTGGCAACGGAAATAGTTGCACCCGCATTTGATTATAATCTTGCTAAGCAGACCTTCCTCAAAATACAAAAAAAGAAAAGAAATCTGAAAAAGAAAAATTACATCGTGATGTTCCTTTAGGTTGGTTCAGAAAAAGCGAAGAGCTCTCAAGAAAAACAACTTAATTTCTAGTTTTGCGGATTAAAAAATCCCAACAACACATTTTTCTTAAAGTTTTTTATGCTTAAAATGTTTTTGTAAGAAAAAGAAGTGTAACTTTTGTTGTTCTTGGTATTGTTGTTTTAGTAGTTTATTGTAGTAAACTAAGGAGAAAAAAAAGGAACTTTACCTCCTTTTTTTCTTTTTTGTATAAAATTGTGTTAATTTTTAATGAGCTGCTGTTCTTTGTCTTTTTCATGTTCAGTCTTTTGTAGTAGAGAACGAGAGTTTTGTTCATTTTATTTGCTTTCGTGCCTTTATTTTATTGTTGTTTGTTGCAAGTTTGCGTGTTGTTATCTGTGATTGCAACATATAGCTTTTGTTGTTTTAAATAAATGTTGTAGTCGTTGTTTGTTGCCGGCGCAGTTTTGCCTCTTTTATTATTTAGCTGTTGTTCCCTAAACTTTAATACATCCGGTTAATGTTTTGCTGCTGTTGATGGCACTTATATCGTCAATGTTGTAATGTTGCCTTTTTTATGTTTGCTGTTGACTGAGCTTTTTTTTCATTGCTGGTTGCTAGTTTTGCTTCTTGGTTCTTAGCATTTTAAGGTTGTTGGCCATCATATTGCATCCTTTTCTTTTCTGTTGCTGCCTTTCTGTTGTTCCTGTAAAGCATTTTGTATTTAAGTGTGTGCTTGTTTTAGTTTTTTGGCCTAAATAAGAACAACAATATTATTATTGTTCTTTTCTCCGCTGCAAGTTTTTGAAACTCTAGCAAAATTTCTTAATTTTTTTTGCAATCAAGCAATTATTTAGCGTTTTAAACAGGGACGAAGGTAGCATAACATAAAATAAAGATATATATTTTTTGAATTATGCTTCAAAATGTTTTCAAAATTTTGTATGAAAAATTTCAAAATATTAAAAACAATTTTACAAAAAATATTCATATCAAAATGAGTCTATGCAAAATATTCATGTCGAAAAATCTTTATTAAAAATTTGTTTATCAAAAATTTTAAAATAAAAAACTGCTATTAAAATTATTTACATAAAGTAAAGTTTGTATATTTTCTATAACTAATTTTTATATTGAATATTTTCTGTAAAAAAAAAAATTTATCAGAATTTCTATAATAATTTTTCCATCAAAAATTTTCTATAAAAATTTTTCCATCAAAAATTTTAACAAAAAATTTTCCATTGAAAATGTTCTATAAAAATTTTTCCATCGAAAATTTTCTATAAAAATTTTTCTATCGAAAAATTCCTACAAAAAAATTCATATCGGACACTTTTTTAACTAATTTTTAAATTGAATATTTTCTGTAAAAAAATTATATAGAAAATTTAAATACAAATTTTTCTATTTAAAATTTTCTGTATAAATTTTTCTATCGAAAATTTTCTATAAAAATTTTTCCATCGAAAATTTTCTATAAAAATTTTTCCATTGAAAATTTTCTATAAAAATTTTTCCATCGAAAATTTTTTATAAAAATATTTCTATCGAAAATTTTCTATAAAAATCCTTCTATCGAAAATTTTCCATAAAAATTTTTTCGTCGAAAATTTTCCATAAAAATTTTTTCATCCAAAATTTTCCATAAGAACTTTTTCATCGGAAATTTTCTATAAAAATGTTTCTATCGAAAATTTTTTATAAACATTTTTCTATCGAAAATTTTCTATAAAAATTTTTCTACCGAAAGTTTCTCGATAAAAATTTTTCCATCGAAAATCTTCTATTAAAATTCTTCTATATTATTTTCTATCAAAATTCATAAAAAAATTCATATCAAAACTTTTTTGTAAAAAAATCACTCAATTTTTTATGGAAAATTTTAGTTTTAATATAAAACCTTTTTCGAGAACAGTCTACGACTAAGTATATGTCTTAGTCTTTGATCTAGTCTATGTCTAGTCTATGTCTTACTCTATGTCTTAGTCTATGTTTTAGTCTATGTCTTAGTCTATGTCTTAGTCTATGTCTTAGTCTATATCTTAGTCTATGTCTTAGTCTATGTCTTAGTCTATGTCTTAGTCTATATCTTAGTCTATGTCTTAGTCTATGTTTTAGTCTATGTCTTAGTCTATGTCTTAGTATATGTCTCAGGCTATGTCTTAGTCTATGTCTTAGTCTATGTCTTAGTCTATGTCTTAGTCTATGTCTTAGTCTATGTCTTAGTCTATGTCTTAGTCTATGTCTTAGTCTATGTCTTAGTCTATGTCTTAGTCTATGTCTTAGTCTATGTCTTAGTCTATGTCTTAGTCTATGTCTTAGTCTATGTCTTAGTCTATGTCTTAGTCTATGTCTTAGTCTATGTCTTAGTCTATGTCTTAGTCTATGTCTTAGTCTACGTCTTAGTCTATGTCTTAGTCTATGTCTTAGTCTATGTCTTAGTCTATGTCTTAGTCTATGTCTTAGTCTATGTCTTATCTATATCTTAGTCTATGTCTTTGTCTATGTCTTTGTCTATTTATTAGTCTCCGTCTTAGTCTATGTCTTAGTCTATGTCTTAGTCTATGTCTTAGTCTATGTCTTAGTCTATGTCTTAGTCTATGTCTTAGTCTATGTCTTAGTCTATGTCTTAGTCTATGTCTTAGTCTAAGTCTTAGTCTATGTCTTAGTCTATGTCTTAGTCTATGTCTTAGTCTATGTCTTAGTCTATGTCTTAGTCTATGTCTTAGTCTATGTCTTAGTCTATGTCTTAGTCAATGTCTTGGTCTATATCTTAGTCTATGTCTTAGTCAATATCTTGGTCTATATCTTAGTCTATGTCTTAGTCTATGTCTTAGTATATGCCTTAGTCTTTGCCTTATTTATGTTTTAGTCTATGCCTTAGTCTATGTCTTAGTCTATGTCTTAGTCTATGTCTTAGTCTATGTCTTAGTCTATGTCTTAGTCTATGTCTTAGTCTATGTCTTAGTCGATGTCTTAGTCTATGTCTTAGTCTATGTCTTAGTCGATGTCTCAGTCTATGTCTTATTCTATTTCTTAGCCTTTGTCTTAGTCTATGTCTTAGTCTATGTCTTAGTCTATGTCTTAGTCCATGTCTTAGTCTTAGTCTATGTCTTTGTCAAAGTTTTGGGTAGTTTTTTAGAGAAAATTTTCAAATAAACTTTTTTTTTAAATGTTTGTAGAGAAACTCAACAATTTTGTTTAGTCTGCCACTGATCTTTAGTGTACTTTCATTCGGTTTCTGATATTTTCATTGCAAAACGATTTGGTTTTGCTACTAGAAATTAGCAGTCATGGTATATCATGAATTTTGTTTCATTTTGTATTTAAAAATACCTACAATTTTCCCTCGTTTTGTCTTTTTATCCCTTAAAGAAGAACAACTGCAATAGACCATCTTAACTTTTAGTTGAACAAAAAAAATTATTCTTATGAAAACCAATTCCCCGAATGAGAAACTCTTTAAATTTTCAACATTATTTTATTGCCCTTCAGCCGGAATATTTTTTTGCTACAGCTAAAACTTGGCTAAAAACAATAACGAGGACAACAACAAAAAAAGACAACAAACAGCTAAAGGATACACAAAAACATTGTAATGAAATAAATGAAGTGTTTCCTGTTGGTTACTTTGCACACGGGAGATTTTAAGAATAATTTACTTGCTTTTTTTGATTTTCTTTTTTTGCAAACAATTTTCCATTTTCGTTTTTTGTTTTAGAAAATTACTTTAAAATAAACTGCAGCCGGCTAAAAGGAAACACAAACTTTAACAACTTTTGCTGGCAGTTTCGTTTTGATTATTATTATGATCCTTATAAATAGCAAAACAATTTGTTGTTTTTAACTTTTAATATATTAAGTTGTTATTCTTTAGAATAATTTGATGCTATGAGTTAGTAATAGAGTAGAGTCTAGCACCTGCTTGCTTTGTCCGTAGAAAATTTTTGATGAAATAATTAGTAAATTACCAAAATGAAAATGCATTAAGTTTTATTAAGTTATACAAAATAGTTGGAAGTAAATATTTTGATTCTAGGAAATTTTCTTGGTTTTTTTAGAGAGTTGTTAAAATGATTACATTAGCATTTTGTTTAAATTGAAAAGAAAGTTTAAGGTAAGGAATAGAAATGGGTTTCTATGGAAGATTTTAATCGACCGAAGAGTATAGAAATGTTAGTATTTTTAATTTATTATATTTGTAATAAGTGTTATTTTTTAAGACATTTTTAATTTTAAATTTATGAAAAACTTGTTGCTACAAAATGGCTATTTACCCAAAAGAAAAAAGTAACTTAATTTAATACCGTTAAAAAACATGTTTTTCGAAGACCATAATTCCAACATTAATAAAAAAATTAAGGGTGATATATTTGGCTGTGCCGAATCTTATATACCCACCATTAAGTTGTGTTAAATTTAGAAACATATATCATATATCCAGAGGATGCAGCAAATTCAAAATATGTAGTTAGGATAAAGAAGTTGATAGTAATACGACTGTTCCTTTTATTTTGTTAGGTGTTCCAAATGCATCTACCATATACGTAATCTTTAAATATATATATATATGTATATATATATATATATATATATATATATATATATATATATATATATATATATATATATATATATATATATATATATATATATATATATATATATAAAACTTCTATATTCTAAATTTAGTCGTCACAGCTATTACAATTGCATTCAATTTATCAGCATTCATGTGTTTCCGGGGCGGGGTTACATGGGAGCTCTAACTAAATGTCAACCGATTTCGCCCTTTTATAGTGCACAACTTTTCTTACATATCAAAAATACTTTTGTAAAATTTTGTCTCTCTAGGAGCTGTCGCGCATTTATCTCATGGAAAGACGGACATAAACCTTATTTTCTTTTTGTATTTTTGTGTTTGTGTAAGTTTTTAATATGGGAGCTATGGTCAAATGGTGACCGATTGTGACAAAATGTTGCACACTGGCTGGCATTCACATAAGACTTCCTTGTGTTTAGTGGCCAAAGCTATTACAGTTAACATTTATTGGCATTTAAGTGAATTTCAGGTGGAATTTAGGCTGTTTCCGTAAGTTTTTTATATGGGAACTATGGTTATATGTGAACCGATTTCGATTTTTATATGCTGCCTAGTGCTAATGCAGAACTTCTAGACAACAACTTTTGTTATAATTTATCATTTACTAGCAAATAAGCGATAAGCCTAGACGAGGTTATACGGGAGCTATGACAAATTTTAACCAATTTGCCCAATTTCAATATCAAAATTTTTTCAGAAATGAAGAATATTTTTACTAAGTTTCAGTGAGCTAGTTTCTTTCGTTTAGGCGCTATCGTGATTTCAACAGACAGACGGACAGAAAGAAAGAAAGAAAGAAAGAAAGAAAGACAGACAGACAGACAGACAGACAGACAGACAGACAGACAGACAGACAGACAGACAGACGGACAGAAAGACAGACAGACAGACAGACAGACAGACAGACAGACAGACAGACAGACAGACAGACAGACAGACAGACAGACAGACAGACAGACAGACGGACAGACAGACAGACAGACAGACAGACAGACAGACAGACAGACAGACAGACAGACAGACAGACGGACAGACAGACAGACAGACAGACAGACAGACAGACAGACAGACAGACAGACATCGTTCAATCTTCTTAGAATTTCATAAGGATTCAGAATCGCTTTTAATATTAACCTTTAACTACTGAGGTGAAAAATTTTGTCGTCGTTTTTGAGGTGGTGGTAAATTTTACCCCTTCTTTAATTTTTAAAAATTTTAGCCAAAAAATTATTTTTTTTTAGTTTATTTCTTTTTAATAGAAATAATTAATTGAATAAATAAATAAAGAAAGTAATAAAATTGCAGAAATCAATTTTTTTAAAAAAAAAAAAACAGGATTTTATTTCATATTCACTTTTCTTTAAACTAAAAAAACAGTACATGCATAACATGAAATAAAAAGAGTATTTAAAATAAAATCTAAAACATAAAAGGTGTTTTCTACAGCCAAGTGTATAACAAAAATAATATAAACGAAAACAAACAAAAATCACATTCGAGAAAAAAATTGAGATCAATATATTTTTAGCAATTTTCTTCGTCTAATTCCTTATTTGAACAATGCACGCATACGCATTTACTACATCCCATACACATAGGCTTAGTGTAAAACAAACAAACGTGTGTAGTCTTCCGCTTTAACCTACTAGGACAGATGTAGCATAACTTCCTGGCAACTGTGATCGGCTCTACTGGAGGGGGAGCTAAGGAGTCTGGTCCTAAAATGCTACTTATATTATCTCGAAGTAACTTAGGTGGTCGTTGGTTATGCTCTCGCCTTTGCAAATGTGGTAAAACCAATTTCCGGCCCAGATTTTTCAAAAAGTCTGCTCTTGATTTGTCATCATACTTATCACAAGATTGATATATCACATAAGCATTTGCAGCACTTATATCCAATAATCTATATATTTTGTCATTGGCTCTACTTTTCCTTTTTTAATCTCATTTTCAATAGCATTTTCATCCCCAAAATCAAATTCTTTGTCTGTAGCAACTTCTATACTTACTTCGTCGTCTGTATCACTTTCTTGAATGCAAAAATCTGGAGCAGCAATTTCATCATCAACGTCACTAATTTCGTCATCGTCTTCCAGCAATCTGGCTATTGCTAAATCATTTAATTTGATTGAACAACTTGCAATAAACTGTAGGAGTAGTCAAAATGATTCCATGAAAAACTAACGCTAAACCTGAGGAGTGGTAATTATTTTTGCATTAAATACTTACGCTAGGTCTGATGTTGTGGTAAAAAAATTTATATTAAAAAAATACGTATGCCCGGACGAGTGGTATTTTTTACACCAGCATGTATATATGTCCGCTCATACGATACCCACGACCATCAAAACACAACTGAATAATACTAACACGATTATAAGAAGATACAAAGAGAATGAAAGTAATAGCGATCAACTAGGGAGAGTAAATTAAAAAACAAAATTGAGAGGGTAAAAGTTACCACCACCACAGTAGTTAAAGGTTAAGGAAATTACAAACGGAATGAAAATTTCAATATACCCCCCATTCTTTTTGATGGTGGGTATAATAAGGTAGTTTTATCATAGACTTTATATATAGTAATCAAATTCAGAATGTAGGGACCACTATGGCGCAACGCCACTAAATGCAACTTCACAAAAGAAAAATGAATTTTGTGGAATAAAATTGTAAAATTGTCTTATGTAAGCTAATCCCATTTTAAGTACCGATTTTTTAGTCGATTTCATTGTAGTTACTAGTATTTCTGTGCTTTTTACAAACTTTGCTTATACAGACCTATGTTTTGATGTTACTTTTAAATAAAAAGCCTAAAAGTTATAACAATAAACTGCATAAGTCATTAATTTGTTAGCCGTTTTTATTGAGATTATCCATTAGGGAATTTAAAATGTGTATTTTTTTAAACTTCAAGAGCAATGGCATAGCCATTTGTTAATCGATTTACAAAAAGTATGTCCTGTTTAAAAAATAATATTTATTCCCTTTAACAACAAAATTGTAGAAATAGTTTTAAATCTAAGAAAACCCATTTTTCGCTACATTTACCGTTATAAAATCACTTTTCCAAGTAACCTAAAAAACCAAAGATATTTTCAATTTCCATGGTCTCTAACAAAATAGAATTCGTACATCAGAACCCTTAAAGAATTTGTGTGTATCACAGTGAAATTTAACGGTTAAAACATGAGAAAAGCAAAAATGGAGCCTCTGTTGATCTCAAGCAACATAGAAGAGTAAATGAGTGGTAAACGATCTGGCTGTCGACATACTTAAATGGACAACTTATTATTATCCTTAGAAAAACTGTTTAAAATTAAGTCTATTTAAGTTTTTTTGTTCGTCTTTAAGAAATATTTTATTCTACAACTTACATACACGAATTAGTGCCGACTAAGCCTTAAAAAGCGAAGCTGGACTTTCCAAATTAAGAATTATGGTTCTTCACAAAATAGTATATCCTTAACTTTATTAGTTGTACATCAATTCATTTGACTTTCACTTAAAGCTTTGATTACTTCAACACTTCCATCCTATTTCCCAAATAATTGATTTTTTTAATATAAGTTAAGGATGACTTAGCATTTTGAATATGAATCAGTAGTTTTGGTATGAGTTAGCAGTTTAAGGATAACTCCAAAGTTCTAGTACGACTCATCAATTTTTGGAAGAATTGGTTTATCATGACACAGAAATATTAGGATGACTTAGTAGTTTCATAATGATTTAGCAGCTTTCGTTCAGTTTTGGTAGGTTTTAGTATATGTATCCCATACGAAACCGATCCGATAGTAAAATTCAATGTGAGTTTCCATTTTAAGCCTAAATCTTTCAAAAGAATTTTGTTGCGTATAGAAGTAGTGAGTCAATGGGTCATCTATGTTGTAATAAATATACTAGAATCAGACATTTGGCATCTTTAATAAACAACGTTATAAATGAACAACATTAATATTAATTTTCCTTGGAATCAGCGCATTTGAGATAATTAATCGGATGACTTTGGACAGTCTGGTATCTGTCAAAAGTTTTCTGAGAAATTTTTCTTTAAAATCGAAAAATGAAGCTGATAAAAGGCTGTTGGCGATATCTTCATTAAATTTAAATATTTCCGTCTCAAGCTGTTATAAATTGAGATTCCATTTGTTATTTTTTTTCTACACTCAGAATATTATGTAAGTAAAATTAACTTAAAATGTAATTTGAAATGAATGAATATTCATTTAAAAAGTGGTCAACTGATTTTTCATTTAAATTTAATAAATATTTCATTTAAATTTAGCTAACAAATATTTAAACTACATTTTCAGTTTTGAAAACGGAATATTCATTTGTTATCAAAAAAATTACTGATAAAACACTAAACTACATTTTTAGTATAAAAACAGAAATTTTCATTTATTATTAAAATATTGAATGATAAAAAACTACGTAAAATTTCATTAAAACGGACAATTTTCATTTGTTTTCGTAACTAACGTAACAAAAAAGACGAAACCATATAAAGGTTACATCCTTTAAGGCATCAAAAAACCAAACAGACAAAACAAAGTTTGCTGCTTGCTTAGGTCATATCCCGTGATAGGCGTTAGCATTATAAAAAGCTTCTTTAGCAAGCAAACCTACGATACTTAAGGAAAACCAAGAATTCAACAAACACGAATTATATTTGATACAATATTTGAAAAAAAAAATATAAAAAAACTAAACAACTGATATTTTCAAATGTTACGGATTTTCAGTATTTTTTTGTAGTTTGTTTTTTAAACAAATGTGTAGATATGTTAAAAATCAATTTTCATGTAAATTTAAAATGAATATTCATTTAAAAACAACATAAACGAAAACTTCCAAAACAACATTCAATAAGTTACTGTAATAATTATGGTTATATCATTTTGCCAAAAGCTTTGACTATGACTCTTGAAATTTCCATATACGAAATTAAGTTGGTAGAGATAAAAAATCTTTTCCTAAAGTCAAAATCATAGTTATTTATAGGTCTTAAATGTTGAAAGTTGAAGCTCAGGATCACCAACTTATTGGAATCTTACGAAGTTTTCAAGAAAAACCAAGAAGTCTTTATTAACTTTCCATCATTAACAATATAATTAAGTGTGAACAAAATTTTAATTTTCAATAACATTTAACAAGTAAGAAAGTGCTATAGTCGGTCAAGCCCAACCTTACGATACCCTTCGCCACTAAGCTCAAAGGTGTGCCTTTTCCTGTGTAAAGACAAATATTTGCTAAATTTTTCCATCATACAAACATTTCAAAGCTTATATATTTAAGCTATTTCGTCATTTGGACTTATATGAGAGCTAGGGTCAAATATGGACAGATTGTCTTGAAATTTGGAAAATTGATTACAGTTTTTAAAGGATGCAAAAAATAAACTCAAAATTCTCATTATCTTCAGATTTATGAGCTTTTTAGTGATTTTTGTCTCATTTAGTGCATTTTGACAGACGAGTTAGTATGGGAGCTATGATCAAATGTGGGAAGATTTCACCAAATTTTGGTACAGTGATTTTGGTTTACATAAGCTGTATTTGTTTTAAATTTCATGAAAAAATATTGATATTTGCGGCCAAAACATCAATTCCGGGAAGTGGGATCTATGGGAGGTACCATAAATCATGAACCGATTTTGACGAGTTTCAATAGCCACTATCAAAACAATGATCTGTGCCAAATTTCTTCAAATTATCTTTAAAATTGCGACCTATACTTTGATTACATGGTTTACATCGGGGTGCAGCCCGCCAACCATCCAGACGGACGGACGGATGGACTGGCATCGCTAAATCGACTCAGAAAGTGATTCTAAGCCTATTGGTATACTAAAAGTTGGGTCTAAGAGAAATATTTCTATGCGTTACATACATCAGCACAAACTTATAATCCCCTTTCCACCTATGGTGGTGAAGGGTATAATTAGATACTCACAGAACAATACTAACTACGATCACTTTCTTGATGTTACACATTCTCAAGATGCTTCGTAATTTGTGAAACTATTTTTATTTTTATATCTGCTTTAAATCTGAAACACAATACCTACTATTACACTGCAAGGCAAAAAAAAAAATTTCGCACTAAATATTACGTTGATGGGTAGGCAGTTTTTTTAGATCAACTTGCAATTGTAAGTTGATCTTTATCATATAAAACACAAGTACCTCGGTACATTTTTACGCAGCAAATGGTGTTAAAAATAAAATTGTCTCACAAAAAAAAAGGGCTAGCGGCTAC
The DNA here is from genome assembly GCA_933228675.1 of Stomorhina lunata. Classification (NCBI taxonomy): domain Eukaryota; kingdom Metazoa; phylum Arthropoda; class Insecta; order Diptera; family Rhiniidae; genus Stomorhina; species Stomorhina lunata. The sequence continues at coordinate 62,099,223 of OW121743.1, forward strand.
AAAATAACAAAATTTTTCTAAAGTTAGTAGTTTTCAAAATTTATCAATTTAAATGACAAAACTTCAACTGAAGACGCAAAGCAGAGAAGCGCACTGGATCAATACTAAACCACTTATAATGATTCATTCATTTTAGAGTATAAGTGACTACACGTCATTTAAAAAAAAACTATCCAGAGTTACTCATACTTACTACGACGCACAGTGGTTCAGAATCGTTTTTCATTGGCCAAAACTCTGTAACTTTTTAACTATTAAAGATTTTTTAGTAGTTCTTTTTTTAATCAATAGATAACATCCGTAGCTTTTTCGATTGTAGGTTTTATTAAGATCGGTACAGTGGTTCTTAAGAAATTTAAGCTTGAAATTCAATTTTCGATTTTTTTCATTTTTATTTTGTTTCAAATCTGCCAACTCATTTTTGACCCACTTCCTCTTAACCGATTTGGCTCAAATTTGGGCCACAAGTCGTCCTTGGATAGCAGTTTAATATTTTGTTATCCTTAGGGTGCCCCTTTTCTCGTTGAGGTATTTACAGTATTTTTATTAGGGTGGTCCTAATTTTAATTTTTGCTTAATAATACTTACATATTACCTAGTTTTTTTTTTAAATAAAAGAATGTAACATAATTTTTCTTTAAATATATATTTATTTGTAGTCATAAATAGATTGTAGATAAATAAAATAATATTTAATATTGATATTTGTATACTTTATTGCACTCAAATGTTAAATGCAAATTATAATTATTGTTTATTTGGCTGGAATATTTCTTGTAAATATTTTATATTCTGCTCTGTATTACTGCTGTCCTGTAGCAGTGCTTTAACTTCTTCATTAAAATTCTTCAGTTTTCGTCTCTTAGATCTATCGCTACAGTTATCTAACGGTTTTTGTGGTCTTCCACAACTCCCATCATTTGTTGTTTCTGAAATGATCTGGATAAGGAGTTCACCTTCTAACCAATTCGCAAAGCGCTTGTAAAATTTACTTTTACTAAAGTCAACTTCCTTGTAGTAACTATTCAATGTTTTGACGAAATTAGATACTTTGTTTTTTATTTCCAGTTGTGTTTCAATGTAGATACTATTTATATTCAGTTTTGTTTGAATATGGCTTAGAACACCATCTTTATTTTTAAAATATTCTTCGGCCAATTCATTATAGCTGAAAGTCTTCATATTTTAATTTAGCCGAAAATAATGTACTTTTAAAGGGCTTTGAAATAAAACTTCCAAATATTTATCAACCTTTTTAAATCGAATACTTGTTCGAAACTAACATTTATTTCCAAATTATTGTCCTTATATCATGCTTTGATATTATTATACTCTACCTAGGTAGCTGTCCATAAAATCAAATGGAAAATTGTACCTGTTCAAATTCATCCTGTATTTCACTAAAAGATATTTTAAAAATTTTTTCATGGAATTTTTAAAATGCAGTGAATAAATTTAGGAAGTTTTATTTAATGTCATAAAAGACCAATTATCATAATTTTTAAGTATAATAAAACCCTTTAACGCTGATGAGTAACAGGCTAGGTAACATTCCTTAAAAAATGGAAAATTTTAACTGTTAAAATTCATTCTGTACTTTACTGAAATACATTTTAAAGGTTTTTTCCCTATAATTTTTTAGCAGGTAATTAAAATATCTGTGCAAAATGAAATATTTTCAAAATTCTTTGAAAAATTCCCTAAAAAATTCAGGGAAGTTTTTTTTAAGATATCAACCATTTGAATAAAAATTTAAACCACTAATATTTAACTTTCCTCTTATTGAAATAACTATCTGCAATTTGTATTTATGACAGTGAATGATTTCTAAAGTAAATTTACTAGTAATTTTGCTTGTAAAAATGTTGAGTATTTTCATTAAAATAAAAAAAGTGTTCTACGGGCGGGTCCGGGCGGGTGCAAAAATATATAGGCTTAAAGGGAACACTCTTGGCTTTCTTCGGTTGGTTTCGATTTTTGTTTCCATTTGTTTCTACAAAAGTTATACACTACTAAACTTGAAATTTTATGAGTATATGGTGATTTTAAATTTTTTACATAACACCTTAACTATAATCTATACAGGGTGCGCAAATACCATTTGTTAAAACCAACAGTCCACCCAACATAACAAAAAAAAAACTGCAGCCCATTAGCATTAATAGTTTTCAAGAAATCGTAATTAATATGAGATCAAAAATTACAATTTTTCTTTCATTTCTAAATTAACCAAAATTCCTTGTCTTTAGCAGCATGCCACGCCCACTACAGCGGATATTTTGACCAAATTTTTTGGCCACCTTAGTTTTGATATGTTTTCTTTCTGATGGTATAAAAATTTTAAAAATCTATGTCAACAAAAAATATAGGTTTTGGCCAATGAAATTTGATTCTGAACCACCGTGCGACGTTGATTTACAAATACAGCTGGAAACAAGTATGAGTCGCAAATTGCCCTGCAGTAAATGCCGTCAGAGAAACAATACTGTTTTGCTATTGACAATGTCTCCAGTACTGCTTGCCTTTTTTGCCCCATTCAATGTTATCTACTATTGACATTTAACATTTAGAGTTCCTACGAAATCTACCAGTAGGCATTACCACTATTTACTTAGTATTGACTTTGTAGTTCTTTTGGTCCAAGTGGAGACATTGGGATCAAATCGGGGCCTATTGATATACATATATGTTGACACATTCGTTGACAATGTCACCAGATATATACTAGAATAGTTGTCTCTATATATTCACTATTTCAGTACTGAACTAAAATTGGGGACATTGATCCCAGTTTTACTACAGGGTGATTGGAAACTCACACAACAATTTAAAATATGAATGAGTCGTAAACTATTCATTTGTATTCATAAATTCCAAAAAATACTTAAGGTACGGTCAGACTCATTAAACATTTAAATCAAATATTTTGAGTAAAATATTGTCAAAACAATATAATAAAAAATTTGTGGTCACACTTGCACATTTATTTGACGATTTTTATTTGATAAAATACAGAAAAAATATGTTCAAAGTATAAACAAAAAAACAGGTTTTATTTATGGTCACACTGAAGATTAAATATTTTCCAAAAAAATATTTGATCAAATTTTTTCAAAACAAAATTGTGTATCTGGCAATTTGTTTCTCATATTTGAGTTGTTGTTTCTCAAATTTGATGTTGTTGTTTCTCAAAATTGATGTTGTTGTTTCTCAAATTTGATGTTGTTGTTTCTGTTTGAATAGTAAACAATACAAATGCACAGCTGTTATTTGCTCCTGTTTGATGTTACAAAAATTTTGTAAGATTAAATAATTATTTGATCAAAATTTAATAAAATATTTGCTCTTGCGTGGTCACATTAGGAAAATTTTTATTTGCTGGCAAATGATTTTGTTTTGTTTAAATCAACATGTTTCTTGTTTGAACCCCAAAAATATTTTGTGGTCAGACTACGAGGATCAAATATTTGATAATTTCGATTAAATGTTTAATCAATGTGACCGTAGCTTTAGAGTACTATGTATCATCCAGATCATCCAAACAAAAAGAAAAGAAAATATTCAAAAATGAAGTGTAAACCAGAGAGTAAAAAAACAACAATTCTCTTCTCTCTTTGATATTTACACGTGTTTGTATACACAAACGTATGCCTGTATATACAAAACGACGAAATTAGTGTATCCGTTTCAATTTTTTATGCTTGTTTCAAATACGATCGTCACATTATTACCTTGGTACGCACAGCACTCTTTCTTGTTTCATTTACGCTTTGTCAATGCAAATACACAGCGTATGTGTAATATAATAAATTTTGTTTAACCTCATATTACTCATACGTAGTGCAATGTTTCTATTGTATATAAAAAACCTGAGAAAAAGTTTTGCATAAAATAGGGCATTTCTATGTTAGTTCACGTGTAGTGTTATTTAATCTGTTTGTTATAAAAATCTACTTACATTTCATTAAAAAAAATCCTGATTAGGATTAAGTATTTAATTTCATTATTAAACTAAAACTTAACACTTTATTATAATTAATTAAAATGAAAAAATAACATTCCAAAAGATAACAATTTATTATAACCTACGGTAATATATCAACTCTTGAATTTTCCTTTCAACACACAAAACTAATACCGGGCTTAATGAGGCTACTTAAATAACATCTAATTTTTTTGAACAAAAAAGGATTTTTTCCCTTTTCAGACAACAGATAAGGGCAATGAACAAAAGAAGGCGACACAGGCAGCCAACAGTTTAGTTAATCGAATTACTACACAGGCTAACAAAATGAGAAAAGTAATTAAATGCGATTAACAAGGGGTGTAATATGATAGTAAGAAATGGAATTTTAGGAAGTACTTCATAAATATAGAAGGTTATTTATGGGGGAGTTATTAAAAATATATGAAGTACTTATTATCTTAGAGTAATTCATTGGATACTTAATTTATTAGCAGCACCGTGTTACCGAAAATGTGCGTGTGCTGTAATTTTTTTATTTTTATATAAAGACTTGTGTATTTTAATCATATTTTGCTTATGGACTTGAATTTCAAGGCTATATTTAATATTTTTATCTTATCCCTTTGAATTACTTATTACATAAATATCTATTACTCGGCAGTTATTATCTATTTAAGGCTAATTTTCTTAAACAATATCCCTTTGAAAATTTTGTTTTCAATTTCATCTGTTTTTCTTTCTATTTTCTGCTTATTTTACTTTTTCGTTTTATCTTTACATCCTAAACCATGGAAAGACATAAGAATTATGACAGTTTTTCATATGAATTTATATTTGAAGATTTTTTTAATTTATGGCACAAATCCATGAAAACATTTAATTATAAATTTAGCATGAATTGCTAGAAATTTAATGGAAAATTTTGAGAAGCTTTCTACAGATTCGGAAATAATTTATGGTGGTAATACAGAAATTTGATAATTAATCAACACAGAATTAGACCAAGGGAAAGTCCAGAAAAAAATATAATTTTTACTTAATCTCTTATATCATTAAATTATCTTATTATGCTGAATATTAAAAAAAGACTAAAAAAAAGTTCTGTAGTCATAACAAAAATCTTAAATATCATTGAAAATCCCCACAAAATGTAGTCCTAACTAATGACCTTTTTTTGTGCTATAATCAGCTTATTTTTTTATAAAATATTTTGTAATTAGTTATAATTGCTTAAAGTATGGACACGTGTATTAGTTGGCACTATTTAAATTCTAGTAACAAAATTTTTAAGTTATATAATTAATCCGATTAAAAACTACGGCAAAAACAAAAGGAAAGCCTAATCGGATTATCTAAATATATACAAACAATTAGCGCTATTAGGCATTTTTAACTTGCAATTAAAAATAATATGAACATAATTTTTGAATAACATAACATTCAATAAAGACTTATCAATTGAGTAATTTTATTAAAAAGCTCTTGTGGCAATAAACTGAAGTAGGTTCTTATTAAAAATTATTATATTTAATTAATTAAATGAAGCGAGATTATAATGGCTAACGCTTTTATATAACTAGTCAGTTATATAAAAAAATTTAAATAAGAATGCATAACATAAATTTATTTTAATTCATTTTTGTAATTATAGAAATTAATTGAAATAAAATTTAAATTTCATTATTATTTTACTTTTTATAGAAAATTTTTCAAAAATTTACTTTTTATAGGAAATTTTTCAAAAATTTACTTTTTATTGGAAATTTTTCAAAAATTTACTTTTTATAGGAAATTTTTCAAAAATTTACTTTTTATAGGAAATTATTCAAAAATTTACTTTTTATAGGAAATTTTTCAAAATTTACTTTTTAAAGGAAATTTTTCAAAATGTTACTTTTTAAAGGAAATTTTTCAAAAATTTACTTTTTATAGGAAATTTTTCATAAATTTACTTTTTATAGGAAATTTTTCAAAAATTTGCTTTTTATAGGAAATTTTTCAAAATTTACTTTTTATAGTCAATTTTTCACAAATTTACTTTTTATAGGAAATTTTTCAAAAATTTCCTTTTTTTTAGGAAATTTTTCAAAAATTTACTTTTTAAGGAAAATATTTCAAAAATTTAGGAAATATTTCAAAAATTTAGGAAATATTTCAAAAATTTAGGAAATATTTAAAAAATTTCCTTTTTATAGGAACTTTCTCAAAAATTTACTTTTTATAGAAAATTTTTCAAAAATTTACTTTTTATACAAAATTTTTAAAAATTCACTTTTATAGGAAATTTTTCAAATTTTACTTTTTATAGGAAATTTTTCAAAATGTTACTTTTTAAAGGAAATTTTTCAAAAATTTACTTTTTTAGGATATTTTTCAAAAATTTACTTTTTTATAGGAAATTTTTCAAAAATTTTCTTTTTATAGGAAATTTTTCAAAAATTTACTTTTTACGGGATATTATTCGAAAATTTATTTTTTATAGGAAATTTTTCAAAAATTTACTTTTTATAGGAAATTTTTCAAAAATTTACTCTTTATAGGAAATTTTTAAAAAACTTTCTTTTTATAGGAAATTTTTCAAAAATTTTATTGTTTATAGGAAATTCTTCAAAAATTTACTTTTTATAGGAAATTTTTCAAAAATTTACTTTTTGTAGGAAATTTTTTCAAAAATTTACTTTTGATAGGAAATTTTTCAAAAATTTACTTTTTATAGTAAATTTTTCAAAAATTTACTTTTTATAGGAAATTTTTCAAAAATTTACTATTTATAGGATATTTTTCAAAAATTCATTTTGTTATAGGGTATTTTTCAAAAAATTTACTTTTTATAGGAAATTTTTTAAAAATTTACTTTTTTTTAGGAAATATTTCAAAAATTTACTTTTATAGGAAATTTTTTATAAATTAACTTTTTATAGGAAATTTTTCAAAAATTTACTTTTTATAGGAAATTTTTCAAAAATTTACTTTTTACGGGATATTATTCGAAAATTTATTTTTTAGAGGAAATTTTTCAAAAATTTACCTTTTATAGGAAATTTTTCCAAAAATTACTTTTTATAGAAAATTTTTCAAAAATTTACTTTTTATAGGAAATTTTTGAGAAATTTACTTCTTATAGGAAATTTTTCATGGATTTTCTTTATATAGGAAATTTTTCAAAAATTTACTTTTTATAGGAAATTTTTCAAAAATTTTCTTTTTATAGGAAATTTTTCAAAAATTTAAGTTTATTGCTTTGTATTTTAACCTCATTTTGTTTGAGCGGCAGACAATTTAAAATATGGGTTAGTCTATTATTGAGACAACATAAATAGAAATAGTTCTTCAACTATATTTTCTTCCTAATTAAATCTAATTTTTGTCTACTCCAACAATAATAGAAAAGTCTACTTACTTCGCCTAGAAGCCAATTATAACATCTTATCTTGTAACTATTTTCAACGGTTAATTAAACCTTCAAGTTCTACAATTTGCCATTAATGAACACAAGAATCCATTCGTCTATACCTTTTGCTTTTGTGACATATTTTTTCCAAAAAACTTTTTTTCCGTTTACTTTTTAATTGGTTCAATAGCTGAACAACTTTTTTCTTTTAATACAAGTATTTCCTTTTCTCATACAAATTCTTTTACCTTTTGCTAAGGTGTCATAATATTCATAACTTTTATTATTAATAAAATTTAAAAGAATTTGTGTAACTATTTAGACTTAAGAGTGAATGTGATACTTTTTTCATAAAAGAAAAAAAAATATATATAAAAAGAAATTTTTGACACAGAAACTATCAAAAACTACATAGTTGCAATAGTGTAAAAGGAGAACTTTTTTAAAAGAGTGCTTGAGAAAAAATGAAATAAAATTTAAAATTTTTTATTTATTTTTTTTTTTTAAGAAAATAAAATTGTATAAAATAGTTTTGGTTGAAAAAATATAAAATTTGAAAAATATTACATGAACTCAAATTTTATTGTAGATGCAAGTGCATATGTGTTTGTGTATGAGTTGTATATGTGAATGGAAACAACATCCCTGCAGTAAATGCCGTCAGAGAAACAATACTGTTTTGCTATTGACAATGTCTCCAGTACTACTTGCCTATTTTGCCCCATCCAATGTTATCTACTATTGACATTTAACATTTAGAGTTCCTACGAAATCTACCAGTAGACATTACCACTATTTACTTAGTATTGACTTTGTAGTTCTTTTGGTCCAAATGGAGACATTGGGATCAAATCGGGGCCTATTGATATACATATATGTTGACACATTCGTTGACAATGTCACCAGATATATACTAGAATAGTTGTCTCTATATATTCACTATTTCAGTACTGAACTAAAATTGGCGACATTTGAATTGATGTTACACAAAGTGTTGACATGGAGACACATGACCCCAGTTTTACTACAGGGATGTTTAAGTTTGAAGTACTCTAGTGAAAGTAAAAGCCTTCTTCATATTTCTATACAATTTAGTTTTTCATAAGCTAAAGAATATATTTAAAAAGGGTTTTCATAAAAGAAGTGTATGATCTTCTAGATAGATTTAGAAGAACATCCTAATGCCCTTTCCACTGACATTCGGATATTTAAGACTTCTAACTTTTTTTATTCATAACTTTTATTAAATATAACTATGTCTTTTTTGATTTATTCAACATTTTTCAATTAAAATTTTATAAGACATCAATTCAAAATCAATATCCCCATAGTGCAGAACACTTTGGCATGTAATCAAAGGTCTTTGTAAAAGCATTACTAAACCCACTTTATACTCACTCATACCGTCTCGCTTACTCTCGCACTCGTCTGCCTGTTCAAACACACACAAATTCAAAAGGATCCAGTCAGACTCATAGACATTTGCACTTATACATAGACAACTTAAAATGTATCCAAATGTGTCAAACAAGACATTATGATAAACCTGCACTTAATGTTACATGCAAGTGTAGTTAATACATGTTTTCAATAAGTAAAAATTAGGGTGCTTTCATTCCATATTCCTATAAAAATAAGAAATGTTTAAAAATTTCCTATAAAAATAAGAAATTTTTGAAAAATTTTCTATAAAAATAAGAAGTTTTCTAAAAATTTAATAAAAAATAAGAAATTTTTGAAAAATTTGATAAAATAAAGAAATTTCAGAAAAATTTCTTATAAGAATAAGAAATTTTTGATAATTTTTTTTAAATTTTTCTACAAAAATAAGAAATTTTTGAAAAATTTTCTATAAAAAAAAATAATTTTTGAAAACTTCCTATGAAAAATTTTCGTTAAAAATAGGATTTTTTTGAAAAATTTCCTATAAAAACAGAAAATTTTTGAAAAATTTCCTATAAAAATATGAAATTTTTGAAAAATTTCCTATAAAAATAAAAAATTTTAAAAAAATTTCCTATAAAAATAGTAAAGTTTTGAAAAATTTCCTATAAAACTAGGAAATTTTTGAAACAATTCCTATACAAAGAGCAAATTCTTGAAAAATAGCAAACTTTGAAAAATTTCCTATAAAAATAGGAAATCTTTAAAAAAATTCCTATAAAACTAGTAAATTTCCTATAAAAATAGGAAATTTTTGAAAAATTTCCTATAAAAATAGGAAATTTTTGAAAAATTTCCTATAAAAATAGGAAATTTTTGAAAAATTTCCTATAAAAATAGGAAATTTTTGAAAAATTTCCTATAAAAATAGGAAATTTTTGAAAAATTTCCTATAAAAATAGGAAATTTTTGAAAAATTTCCTATAAAAATAGGAAATTTTTGAAAAATTTCCTATAAAAATAGGAAATTTTTGAAAAATTTCCTATAAAAATAGGAAATTTTTGAAAAATTTCCTATAAAAATAGGAAATTTTTGAAAAATTTTCTATAAAAATAGGAAATTTTTGAAAAATTTCCTATAAAAATAGGAAATTTTTGAAAAATTTGCTATAAAAATAGGAAATTTTTGAAAAATTTGCTATAAAAATAGGAAATTTTTGAAAAATTTGCTATAAAAATAGGAAATTTTTGAAAAATTTCCTATAAAAATAGGAAATTTTTGAAAAATTTCCTATAAAAATAGGAAATTTTTGAAAAATTTCCTATAAAAATAGGAAATTTTTGAAAAATTTCCTATAAAAATAGGAAATTTTTGAAAAATTTCCTATAAAAATAGGAAATTTTTGAAAAATTTCCTATAAAAATAGGAAATTTTTGAAAAATTTCCTATAAAAATAGGAAATTTTTGAAAAATTTCCTATAAAAATAAGAAATTTTTGAAAAATTTCCTATAAAAATAGAAAATTTTTGAAAAATTTCCTATAATTTTTGAAAAATTTCCTATAAAAATAGGAAATTTTTGAAAAATTTCCTATAAAAAATAGGAAATTTTTGAAAATTTTCCTATAAAAAATTTTTTGAAAAATTTCCTATAAAAAATTTTTTGAAAAATTTCCTATAAAAATAGGAATTTTTTGAAAAATTTCCTATAAAAATAGGAAATTTTTGAAAAATTTCCTATAAATAGAAAAGTTTTGGAAATTTCCTATAAAAATAAAAAAATTTTGAAAAATTTCCTGTCGAAATAGGAAATTTTTGAAAAATTTCCTATAAAAATAGGAAATTTTTGAAAAATTTCCTATAAAAATAGGAAATTTTTGAAAAATTTCCTATAAAAATAGGAAATTTTTGAAAAATTTCCTATAAAAATAGGAAATTTTTGAAAAATTTCCTATAAAAATAGGAAATTTTTGAAAAATTTCCTATAAAAATAGGAAATTTTTGAAAAATTTCCTATAAAAATAGGAAATTTTTGAAAAATTTCCTATAAAAATAGGAAATTTTTGAAAAATTTCCTATAAAAATAGGAAATTTTTGAAAAATTTCCTATAAAAATAGGAAATTTTTGAAAAATTTCCTATAAAAATAGGAAATTTTTGAAAAATTTTCTATAAAAATAGGAAATTTTTGAAAAATTTCCTATAAAAATAGGAAATTTTTTAAAAATTTCCTATAAAAATAGGAAATTTTTGAAAAATTTGCTATAAAAATAGGAAATTTTTGAAAAATTTCCTATAAAAATAGGAAATTTTTGAAAAATTTCCTATAAAAATAGGAAATTTTTGAAAAATTTCCTATAAAAATAGGAAATTTTTGAAAAATTTCCTATAAAAATAGGAAATTTTTGAAAAATTTCCTATAAAAATAGGAAATTTTTGAAAAATTTCCTATAAAAATAGGAAATTTTTGAAAAATTTCCTTTAAAAATAGGAAATTTTTGAAAAATTTCCTATAAAAATAGAAAATTTTTGAAAAATTTCCTATAATTTTTGAAAAATTTCCTATAAAAATAGGAAATTTTTGAAAAATTTCCTATAAAAAATAGGAAATTTTTGAAAAATTTCCTATAAAAAATTTTTTGAAAAATTTCCTATAAAAATAGGAATTTTTTGAAAAATTTCCTATAAAAATAGGAAATTTTTGAAAAATTTCCTATAAATAGAAAAGTTTTGGAAATTTCCTATAAAAATAAAAAAATTTTGAAAAATTTCCTGTCGAAATAGAAATTTTTTGAAAAATTTCCTATAAAAATACAAAAATTATTGAAAAGTTGAAGCTTTTCCTAGATTTTCTAAGCCACCCTATTGTACTTCGTGTATATGTTGATTATAGGTGCCGTCTCTTAGTGTCATAGTTTTTGTTATATTTTTATATATTTTATCTGTCATATGTTTTATATGCATACGTATTTAACGGTTGCAAACTATGTCTTCCTTTCTTATATTATTTTTTGTATGCCAGCTTTCCTTATACTCATACACCCATAAAATATTACAATAATGATACAAGCAACATTATTACTTACATACAAATAAGGCGTCTGTTCCGTTCACTCATAGTGAAACTAAAAGTGCGAGGGTAGCTATATATATTAAAAGCCCTTATGTTCTCAAATTAATAAAGGGCTAAGGAAAAAATATGGTTTATAAATTTCATATATAAAATAGGAAAATATGTTTGTATAAAAATCTTGGAAACAATCCATTATTTGACAAAATCCTTGCCAAGTTTAACTTCAAATCCTTATTCTTTTTAAATTATTAACTCACTTCCTCTGATTTGTATTTCATCAGTAAATTCTTTAGAATGAGAAAAAACTTTAAAGAAATGTGAAGCATTCCACCCATTCATGTCGAGCTCTATATGGATGCATTAAACTGAAAAATATGAATGTATTTCACATATACATACATACACATCTACAGAATTCAAGCCATGAGCATCCATCAGAGCTAACAAACAAACAACTAAACCCCACAAACATTTGTTCATTCATTCACTTACTCAATCCTATAAAAAAATATAATTTCAGAATAAAATTGAGCGCAACCAAAAAATAAGTATTTGTTTTTGTTATATTTTCCTCAGTATTTACTATTATTTCCTTTTTTAGTATATTCTGTTGGTTGTGTGATGCACTTTGGCTTCCTTTTCGATTTTCTTTTTTTGTAGCGGAAAATCTAAAGAAATGAATTCATAGAAACTGCCGTCATATCATTTTCTTTTAAAGATTTCTTGTAATTTTTTCTACATATTTATTTAGATGCACTCATGAATGTTCAAAAGTATTTTTAGATTAAATTGAGATAAGAGTCATTTCGTATTTGTAGGCTTACAAAATTTTTAAATGGATAAATGTTGTCTGATAAATCTGTAAACAATTTAAGATATGTATGAGAGATGTTATATATATTTTACGTTTCTGGGAAAAAGGAAGGTAACAAGAAGATTGTTAGAAAGATGGACTTGAAATAAAACTAGTAGTTTTCTGTCAAGGCAATGACACGAGACATAGACAATAACAAAACTTTAAAAAATAATCATATAATAATAAGAAACTTCTGAAAAATTTCCAAAAAAAATAAGAAATTTTTGAAAAAATCCATAAAAAATAAGAAATTTTTGTAAAATTTCCTAAAAAATAAGAACTTTTTGCAAAATTTCCTAAAAACAAAGAAAAATTTGAAAATTTTCGTAAAAAAAAAATTTCTATAAAAATAATAAATTTTTGAAAAACTTCCTATAAAAATAAGCAATTTTTGAAAAATTTCCTATAAAAACAGTTTTTTTTTAATTTCCTATAAAAATAAGAAATTTTTAAAAAATTTCCTTTAAAAAGAAAATAAATTTTTGAAAAATTTCATATAAAGATTAGAAATTTTTTTCAAGTCTCCTAAACAAATAAGAAATTTTTAAAAAATTTCCTATAAAATAAAAAAATTTTGAAAAATTTTCCAATAAAAATAAGACTTTTTTGTAGAAGTTTCCTATAGAAATAAGAATTTTTGAAAAATTTCCATTAAAATTAAGAAATTTTTAAAAAATTTCCTTTAAGAATAAGACATTTTTGAAAAATTTCTTATAAAACTAAGAAAGTTTTGAAAAATTTTCTTATATCAATAAGAAATTTTTAAAAAATTTCTTAAAAAAAAATTTTATAAAAACAAGAAATTTTTAAAAAATTTCTGGTAAAACTTAAAAAAAATCCTTTAATAATAAGAAACTTTGAAAATTTTCTGCAAAAATAAGAAATTTTTAAGAAATATCTTAAAAAATAACAAAATTTTGAAAAAGTTTTAGTAAAAATAAAAATTAAGTAATTTTTGAAAATGTTCATTAAAAATAAGAAATTTTTGAAAAAAATTTTTAAAAAAATGAAAAATTTTTAAAAATTTCAAATTAAAAGAAATTTAGATAAGAAATTTTTTAAAAATTTTAATATAAAAAAATAATTTTCTTAACTCTTTTTACGAAAATAAGAGATTTTTTAAAAAATTGTTTGAAAAAATGAAAAAATTAAAAATAAATATCTTATAAAAATAAATTTTTTTTGAAAAATTTCCTTTAAAAATATGAAATTTTCGAAAAATTTTATATAAAAATATAAAATTTTTTAAAATTTAAATTTTTGAAAAATTTCTTATAAAAATAAGAAATTTTTAAAAAGTTTCCTATAAAAATAAGAATGATTTGAAAAATTTCCTATAAAAATAAGAAATTTTTCAAAAAATTTTTTGAGGAATTTTCTATAAAAATAAAAAAAAATTGAAAAATTTTCAATAAAAATACGACATCTTTGAACAATTTTCTATAAAACGAAGAAAATTTATAATAAATTTCCTATAAAAACAAGAAATTTTTTTAAATTTTCCTATTTAATAATTTTTTTTTTTAATTTCCTCTAAAAATAAGAAATTTTTAAAAAATTTCCTATAAAAATAAGAAATTTTAAAAAAAATTCCTATAAGAATAAGAAATTTTTGAAAAATCTCCTATAAAAATAAGAAATTTTTAAAAATTTCTTATAAAAATAAGAAATTTTTGAAAAATTTCCTGTAAAAAATGTTTGAAAAATTTCCTATAAAAAAAAGACATTTTTAAAAAATTTCCTATAAAAATAAGAAATTTTTGAAAAATTTCCTATAAAAATGAGAAATTTTTGTAAAATTTCCTATAAAAATAAGAAATTTTTGAAAAATTTCCTATCAAAATAAGAAATTTTTGAAAAATTTCCTTTAAAAATAGGAAATTTTTGAAAAATTTCCAATACAAATTCAAAATTTTTGAAAAATTTCCTATACAAATACAAAATTTTTGAATATTTCCAATAAAAATAAGAAATTTTTGAAAAAAAAATTCTATAAGAATAAAAAAATTTTGAAAAATTTCCTATAAAATTAAGAAATTTTTGAAAAATTTTCTATTAAAATAACAAATTTTTAAAAAAATTCTTAAAAAAAAGAAAACTTTTTGAAAAATTTCCCATAAAAATTAGAAATTTTTTTTAAAATTTCCTATAAAAATAAGAATTTTTTTAATAGTTTTTATAAAAATAAGGAATTTTTAAAAAGTTTCATATAAAAATGACAACTTTAAAAAAATGTCCTTTAAAAATGCGAAATTTTGGATACATCTCCTAAAGGGCTAAGAAATTTTGAAAAATTTCCTTTAAAAATAAGAATTTTATTAAAAAATTTCTTTAAAAATATATAATTTAAAAAAAAATTCCTATGAAAATATGAAATTAAAAAAAATCCTATTAAAATAAGAAATTTATTAAAAATTTTCTATTAACTAAAAAAATTTTTGAAAAATTTCCTATAAACATAAGACATTTTGTAAACATTTCCTATAAAGGTAAGAATTTTTTAAAAAATTTCCTATAGAAACAGAAAAATTAGGAAAATTTTTTTATAAAAATAGGAATTTTTTGAAAATTTTTTATAAAAATAAGAAAGTTTTGAAAAATTTCCTGTAAAAATTAGAAATTTTTGAAAAATTTCCCTTAAAAATAAGAAATTTTTGAAAAATTTCCTTTAAGAGTAAGACATTTTTGAAAATTTTCCCATAAAAATAAGAAATTTTTGAAAAACTTCCTATAAAAATAAGAAATTTTTGAAAACTTTTCTATAAAAATAAGAACGTTTTGAAAAATTTCCTGTAAAATTAAGAAAATTTTTTAAAATTTCCTTTAAAAATAAGAAATAAAAAAAATCCTATAAAAATAAGAAACATTTGAAAAATTTCTTATTTTTATAAAAATGAGGAATTTTTGAAAAAAATCCTATAAAAATAGGAAATTTTAAAAAAATTTCATATAAACAAAAGAAGTTTTTGAAAATGAAAACGATGGTTAAATATCTTACATTTCTATGAAATTGCTAAATATAGGAAACAGTTTTTAAAAAGGTAGAAAATATCATTTTCCCCTACATCTTACATTAGTAACCTATTTAATTCTACACAGATATTTTAAAATCATATAAAGATGTATATGTCATGGTAAAAGTTTATGCATTCTTGAGCTCCTGGGGTACATAAAATCATAGACACTAAGATTGTATGCCAGGTTTTGTTCTTTATTTATACAACCTCTTACCTACAGACGAGCGAACAACTATTTAGGGAAACCTATAAAAATTGCTATAATCAAAATGTATGTAAAATTTTAGTCAAACATACAGATACATATAAGTAAATTAAAGATTATTCAGACAGACATATACAAAACATTTTGCAATACTTTTGCATATCCCCTTTAGATATCTAGACAAATGCATATTCATGCTATAAGAGATATGTATGTTTGTATATTATATGTGCTGGAATGTACATAGACATGTACAATTTTTTATGTATGTATTCAACTTATATAATCATTTGACTTAGTTTTATTTTATTCTATATCGTTCGGTTTGGATTTGTACTATTCTATTTCATATACATACATATATATGTTCCATTCTATGTTGGGTGTTGAGTTGTGTGGTGTTGAGCTGTTTTGTTGGATTTGGGTTAACTTCAAAGTGTAATAGATTATGAATAATTTAAAAAGGGTTACAATGAAAATATACTCTTTGCACTTGTTATATGAATATGAAAATACATTAAAATATTCGCCCAAAAAAAAATCCCCTTCCACAGAACTCAGGGGATATTTTTGTTTAACTAGAATTTATATTGGATTTCTTTTTTATATAAAGGTTGTAAAAAAAATATATTTGTTTAGCATAGATATTAAAGCAAAAAAAGGATAAAATTTAGCATTAATATCATTTTGTATTCACAAAAAGTTTTATCCAAAACAAAAACGAGATATTTTAATCTACTGTAAAATATCAAATTTTGCTTTTGTTTTTCATTTTGCTCACACTCTAAGTCCTAAAGGATTTAAGGTTTTTAGTGTTACTAAAATATGTAAAATTCAATATTGTTCTATAACATATATATAACAAAAGCAAAAAAGGATGACTGTGATTTGAAAACCTAACGCATTCCTAAGGGTAAAACAAAAATATTTAATGTTAAATAAATTGTAAGGTTAAACTTAGTAATGAAAAGGAAATCAAATGCAATAGAACTTGGATTTTGTTGGCGTGAAATTGCCAATAAAAATGTTTAATTTAAGTTTTTTTTTGCATAAACGGTATACACTTAAGCCATAAAACATAAACTTTTTAAAAATTTCTGATAAATAGGAAAATTTTTGAAAATTTTTTTATAAAAATAAGAAGTTTTTAAAAAATTTCCTATAAATATATGAAATTTTTAAAATTTCTTCAACAAATAAAAATTTTTTGAAAAATTTCCTATAAAAATAGAAAATTTTAGAAAAAACTTCTATAAAAAAATAGAAGATTTTTGAAAAATGTCCTACCAAAAAAAATTAGCAAATTCTTGAAAAATGTGCTATGCAAAAATAGGAAATTATTGAAAAATGTACTACCAAATTCTTGAAAAATGTCCTACCAAAATCCTTGACAAATTTACTCCGAAAATAGGAAATTTTTGGAAAAATTTCTATAAAAATATAAAATTTAAAAAAAAAAAATTATAAAAATAGGAAATTTTTGAAAAAATTTTTCCTTTTTAAATTTTAAATTATTTAAAATTTGAAAAAATTTCTATAAAAATAGGAAATTTTTGAAAAATTTCCCATAAAAATAGGAAATTTTTGCAAAATTTACCATAAAAATAGGAAATTTTTGAAAAAATTCCCACAAAAATTGGAAATTTTTGAAAAATCTCCCACAAAAATTGGAAATTTTTAAAAAATTTCCCACAAAAATAAGAAATTTTTGAAAAATTTCCCATAAAATAGGAAATTTTTGAAAAAATTTCTATAAAAATAGGAAATTTTTGAAAAAATTTCTATAAAAATACGAAATTTTTGAAAAAATTTCTATTAAAATAGGAAATTTTTGAAAAGATTTTTATAAATACAGGAAATTTTTGAAAAAATTTCTATAAAAATAGGAATTTTTGAAAAAATTTCTATAAAAATAGGAAACTTTTGAAAAAATTTCTATAAAAAAAGGAAATTTTTGAAAAAATTTCTATAAAAATAGGAAATTTTTGAAAAAATTTCTATAAAACTAGGAAATTTTTGAAAAAAGTTCCATAAAAATAGGAAATTTTTGAAAAATTTCACTTAAAAATAGGAAATTTTTGAAAAATTTCCCATATAAATAGGAAATTTTTGAAAAATTTCCTATAAAAATAGGAAATTTAAAAAAAAAGTCTATAAAATTAGGAAATTTTTGAAGATTTTCCCATAAAAATAAATCATTTTTAAAAAATTTTCTATAAAAATAGGCAATTTTTTGAAAAATTTTCTATAAAAATAGGAGAGTTTTTTAAAATTTCCTATAAAAATAGGAAAGTTTTGAAAAATTTCCTATAAATATAGGAAATTTTTGAAAAATTTCCTAAATACATAGGGAATTTTTTTAAAAATTTCCTAAATAAATAGGGATTTTTTTTTAATTTCCTATAAAAATAGGAAATTTTTGAAAAATTTTCTATTAAAATAGGAAATTTTGGAAAAATTTTCTAAAAAAAAATTGGAAAGACATTTTTTTAAATATTTATAAAACTTCCGATAAAAAAAAGTATCTTTTGGAAATTTTCTATAAAAATAAGAAATTTTTTAAAACATTTTTATAAAAATAAGAAATTTTTGTAAAAATTCCTATAAAAATATCTTTAAAAAAATTTTTTACAAAAATTTAATATTTTGTTATTTGTATGGGAAATTTAAAAAAATTTTCTTATTTTTACATGAAATTTATCAAAAATTTCCAATTTTTGTAGGATTTTTTTTCAAAAATTTCGTATTTTTATAGGAAAATTTTCAAAAATTTGCTATTTTGAAGGGAAATTTTGCAAAAATTATTTATTTGTATAGTAATTTTTTTAAATATTTGCTATTTTTATAAGAAATTTTTCAAAAATTTCATATGTTTATAGGAAAATTTTGTCTATATTTATAGTAAATTTTTCAAAAATTTCCTACTTTTAAAGGAAATTTTTCAAAAATTTTTGTGGGAAATTTTTCAAAAATTTATAGGAAAATTTCCTTTTTATAAGAAAATTTAAATAAATGTTATGCGTTTAATATTTAAAAAATTTTCTATTTTTATAGGTAAATTAAAAAAAAAAATTATCTATTTTTATAAGAAATTTTTTAAAAATTTCTTATTTTTAAAGGAAAGTTTTTAAAAATTTCTTATTTTTAAGGGAAATATAAAAAAAAAGCCAGTAAAAACAAGAAATTTTTGAAAAAATTTTGGAAAATTTTTCTATAAAAATGAGAAATTTTTGAAAAATTTCTTATAAAAATAAGACATTTTTGAAAAATTTGATTTGAAATTAATAAATTTTGAAAAAATTCCTATTAAATTAAGAGCTTTTGGAAAATTTTCTATAAAAATTAGAAATTTTTAGAATGTTTCCTATAAAAACACAATTTAACAATGACATTTTAATTCATTAATTGTTCAGAACCTCCTCCAAAATCGATTTATATTTGAACATATTTCTAACTTAAATGTCTGTGTGACATTTGAGTGTGTTCGAGTTTTGTGAAGTATGAAAATAGGGATATGTTGCCATGTAGAATTTAAACTATTAATCCAGTTACCAGTTGTCATAATAACATTTGGAGTCATACATAACATGAAATTGCTTTCTAAATTGCAATTTGGATTTAAATATTATCAGACACACATACCAACAAAAACATAAAATCTCGCTCCTTTCAATTTGAAGGCATGTGTGTGTAACAAAATATCCTGTTATATACTGCAACACAAACTGCATCAATGAATTTTGCAAAATAATTGCTATCTGACGCTGTTTTAGCTTATGAAAAGAATATGTAGTGAAGGTATAGGATCCCTTTTATAGCGAGGACTTCATTTGAGAATAGTAGGAATGATTGTATTATTAAGCGCATGTACTTGTATGTATTTGTGTTGCCTTTTGCGCTTTACATTTGAGACTCTTGGAGTTACAAGTGATTTGATACTGAAGCGTGATTTTTAATGGGATTTATATAGGTTTTTGAATTTGTATGTTCAAGATTGTTTATTTATATGTTTTAGAACTGCACAATCATCTAAATACATGATTCGTCTAATAAGTGCGATTACGTCGAAATAAACTTGTGTAATTCCCTAAATTTATTAAAGTTTTATTAAAATGCATTCATACATCCAAAATTATGTTCATATACAAAATTAAGAAATTCAAATTTCAGGAATCATTTTCAAGGCTTTTAAAGAAACATCTAATATTTATTCTAGGTTATTGGTCATTGAATGTAGCTCTAGATACTTTTTGATTTAACATTCAATTTCCTTCAATACCAATTATGTTTAGGTTTCAAGCCAGTTTTCCTGTTTTGAGACATTGATTTAATTTAGAACTGCTAGGCATGTATGGTAAACATTCCTACTATGTATGTACGTTTATTGTACACATGCACACAGGAAAGAGGTAATAAAATACATTACCTACATTTATTTGAATGGATGTGTATAAGATTGCTGTTGCCTATGTATAAGCTTAATTGCAGAAATACCTTTTTGTTTCGAAATTTGATCATTTACCTTCAACAGCTTTTAAGATTATGAAATGACTTCAAGCTAGTTATAATAACTTTAGATATAATTTTCAATTTAAATAAGTAGAACAAGTTGTAAGTGTAAAAGCTAAATGAATATTGTTATTTTAAGGCAGTAAAATTTTAAATAAAACAATTTAACCAAACTAGGATTATAGGAAGGATTATAGAACATTATTGAATACAGCGAACAAACCAAAAATTCCGACAGTTTAAGTTCAACCTAATTCTAACTATTAAATCTTTGAAACGCAAATTGCCTTCAGGGTTAGACTTTTTGATAAGTCTTTATTATGTTCATTTATAATATGTTTGTCCAAAGATTTCTAAATATATACATATATTTACTTAGCAACATGTTCACTAACAACATCATGCATGTTAATTCTCTTGATTACATTATCAAGTGATATTTTAATTATTTCTAATGGCTACAGTTTTCCGATTTAATGCCAGTTGTTAATTAAATTAAAGTATTTACTCTAACATTTTATTCTAATGCATGTATAAAATTATAATATGTTATAAACAATAATGAAATTTTTCAAAAATTTCCTAATTTTATAGGAAATTTTTCGAAAATTTTCTATTTTTTTAAGGAAATTTTTCAAAAATTTTCTATTTTTATAGGAAAATTTTCAAAAATTTTCTATTTTTATAGGAACTTTTTCAAAAATTTTCTATTTTTATAGGAAATTTTTCAAAAATTTTCTTTTTTAATAGGAAATTTTTCAAAAATTTCCTATTTTTATAGGAAATTTTTCAAAAATTTCCTATTTTTATAGGATATTTTTCAAAAATTTCCTATTTTTATAGGAAATTTTTCAAAAATTTCCTATTTTTATAGGAAATTTTTCAAAAATTTCCTATTTTTATAGGAAATTTTTCAAAAATTTCCTATTTTTATAGGAAATTTTTCAAAAATTTCCTATTTTTATAGGAAATTTTTCAAAAATTTCCTATTTTTATAGGAAATTTTTCAAAAATTTCCTATTTTTATAGGAAATTTTTCAAAAATTTCCTATTTTTATAGGAAATTTTTCAAAAATTTCCTATTTTTATAGGAAATTTTTCAAAAATTTCCTATTTTTATAGGAAATTTTTCAAAAATTTCCTATTTTTATAGGAAATTTTTCAAAAATTTCCTATTTTTATAGGAAATTTTTCAAAAATTTCCTATTTTTATTATTTTGAAAAATTTCCTATTTTTATAGGAAATTTTTGAAAAATTTCCTATTTTTATAGGAAATTTTTCAAAAATTTCCTATTTTTATAGGTAATTTTTCAAAAATTTCCTATTTTTATAGGAAATTTTTCAAAAATTATCTATTTTTATAGGAAATTTTTCAAAAATTTCCTATTTTTATAGGAAATTTTTCAAAAATTTCCTATTTTTATAGGAAATTTTTCAAAATTTTCCTATTTTTATAGGAAATTTTTGAAAAATTTCCTATTTTTATAGGAAATTTTTCAAAAATTTCCTATTTTTATAGGAAATTTTTCAAAAATTTCCTATTTTTATAGGAAATTTTTCAAAAATTTCCTATTTTTATAGGAAATTTTTCAAAAATTTCCTATTTTTATAGGAAATTTTTCAAAAATTTCCTATTTTTATAGGAAATTTTTCAAAAATTTCCTATTTTTATAGGAAATTTTTCAAAAATTTCCTATTTTTATAGGAAATTTTTCAAAAATTTCCTATTTTTATAGGAAATTTTTCAAAAATTTCCTATTTTTATAGGAAATTTTTCAAAAATTTCCTATTTTTATAGGAAATTTTTGAAAAATTTCCTATTTTTATAGGAAATTTTTCAAAAATTTCCTATTTTTATAGGAAATTTTTCAAAAATTTCCTATTTTTATAAGAAATTTTTCAAAAATTTCCTATTTTTATAGGAAATTTTTCAAAAATTTCCTATTTTTATAGGAAATTTTTCAAAAATTTCCTATTTTTATAGGAAATTTTTCAAAAATTTCCTATTTTTATAGGAAATTTTTCAAAAATTTCCTATTTTTATAGGAAATTTTTCAAAAATTTCCTATTTTTATAGGAAATTTTTCAAAAATTTCCTATTTTTATAGGAAATTTTTCAAAAATTTCCTATTTTTATAGGAAATTTTTCAAAAATTTCCTATTTTTATAGGAAATTTTTCAAAATTTTCCTATTTTTATAGGAAATTTTTCAAAATTTTCCTATTTTTATAGGAAATTTTTCAAAATTTTCCTATTTTTATAGGAAATTTTTCAAAAATTTCCTATTTTTATAGGAAATTTTTCAAAAATTTCCTATTTTTATAGGAAATTTTTCAAAAATTTCCTATTTTTATAGGAAATTTTTCAAAAATTTCCTATTTTTATAGGAAATTTTTCAAAAATTTCCTATTTTTATAGGAAATTTTTCAAAAATTTCCTATTTTTATAGGAAATTTTTCAAAAATTTCCTATTTTTATAGGAAATTTTTCAAAAATTTCCTATTTTTATAGGAAATTTTTCAAAA
Organism: Stomorhina lunata; assembly: GCA_933228675.1. Taxonomy (NCBI): domain Eukaryota; kingdom Metazoa; phylum Arthropoda; class Insecta; order Diptera; family Rhiniidae; genus Stomorhina; species Stomorhina lunata. The sequence goes on from OW121743.1 coordinate 62,122,149, forward strand.
ATTTCCTATTTTTATAGGAAATTTTTCAAAAATTTCCTATTTTTATAGGAAATTTTTCAAAAATTTCCTATTTTTATAGGAAATTTTTCAAAAATTTCCTATTTTTATAGGAAATTTTTCAAAAATTTCCTATTTTTATAGGAAATTTTTCAAAAATTTCCTATTTTTATAGGAAATTTTTCAAAAATTTCCTATTTTTATAGGAAATTTTTCAAAAATTTCCTATTTTCGTAGGAAATTTTTCAAAAATTTCCTATTTTTATAGTAAATTTTTCAAAAATTTCCTATTTTTATAGGAAATTTTTCAAAAATTTCCTATTTTTATAGGAAATTTTTCAAAAATTAAATTTCTTTTTTTAATTTCTTATATAAAATTAATTTTTCTTAAATTTTTTATTTTTAAAAGAAATGTAAAATAAAAGATTTTTCAAAAAATTTCTTATTTTTATTAGAATTTTTTCAAAATTTTCTAATTTTTATAGAAATTTTTTAGAAAATTTCTTATTTGTATTGCAAATTTTCCTAAAAGTTCCTAATTTTATAGCAAATTTTTTAATCAAAGAAATTTCATAAGTATTATGATAACAAATTCTGTTGTTAAAACTTGCTTTTATTTATATAATTTTTTGATTAACATTAACCTACCAAAGTATTTACTTTATCAGACACCCACACAAACACATTTAGCTACTCTTTAAAGGATAGCGTGACAAATACCTCTTTAGTTCTAAGTTTATATGTCAGGTTATATATAACTAATTGTGAAAATATTTTTTAGCTCTAGAAATATTTTATAATAAAACTTAAATCCTCTGATGCCTTGATATTGTAACCTTTAGTCTTGACTAATGATCCTACCTGAATTAATTTCATTGATGTTAACAACATAAATCTTAATGTTTAAGCAACAAAAGACAACTACAACAAAAACAATATATTGTTTATATACAGATATCCTTTGTATACTTATGTTGTTTCGTAAGTGTCGTATTGAAATGACAAATAAAATCGTGTGGAATTTTATTATCAAAAACAAAGATAGTGTTAGCCTGAAATCCTTAAAGAGAAGGGTAAATTCATATACAAACACAGAGATAGGCTTAAGCATTCCTAGACATAAAAATAAAATATCAACAGGACCAGAAGGTATACAAAAGATTTATGGTTGTCAAACATAAAATCTACGAATGGCAAAAATGATTTAAACAATTTTCTAGTTTTATGTTCAATGTTTGAAATGAAACTGGGATATAAAAAAAAAATGTTTATATATATTTTCTACACAGCTGGAAATTAGGTTATAAAAAGAGTTTCAAAAGTGATACTTGAGTTATAGAGATAATATTTCCTTTTGATATTTTACAAATTTATCTATTTACAAGTTACACATTTAGTAAAGAGTGAAAAACTTAAAGTATTATTTTATATAAATAAAATGTGGAACATTTTTCCCTTAAGTTGAATTAGATGACAAATTAATGAAATGTCAGGAGTTTGTAAATTTGTTGCCATTATAATGTAACAAAGTAAAGGGGAGTCCTTAGGCAGTATATACCTACATAATCACTTTAACATTATCAACTAGATTAGATATTAAACGTAGATATATATGGCAACATTCTTGTAAACAGCCTGTAAAGGCATCACAAGTAATTTGTCATTAATATACCTGACATGAACGTTTATTACCATACATTTAAACGCATATACAAGATACCCCTCAGTTCTAAATTAAAAGATTGTCTCCAATACCGACAAAATCATTTGCAATTTTAATATGTACTTGCTTTTGGAAGGAGTCATTAAGTTACTTCAAGATAGCCCCATCGTGTATCCCTACCAATGACACATTCATCTTAAAATCTTAATTTTCTTTCATAAGAACCCATCTAGCAAGTTGGTGATTGTTGACGATAATATCAGCAAAATTAGTCTTTTGGGGTTCGTATAGATGATCAAAAACTGATCAATCACCTGGGTGATCTAAAAACGATTCTAAAAAGACTCCTTAAAATGCTTAGAAAACAACTAGTATACAAAAGCACAAACAATTCTTGCAGAATGTGTGCAGTCAAAATCTTATCGTGCAAACGATCCTAATACGACTGATTTGTATGTTATTTTAATCAGTTTGATGATCAGAAAAGACCACAAAAAGACTCAGAAAATACCTTGAAAGTGACTATTTGAAAGCAAAATGTACGCAATCAGTTTGGTAATCAAAAAAGTGTACAAAAAGACTCATAAACGCTTAGCAAGCGACTAGTTAAAAATAGCACAAAAAATCTTGTAAAAAGTGCGTAATATAACTATTTTTAGGTGATAAAAAAATGCCACAAAAAGACTCGTATCTCATTATGAGTGATGTTGCTTAGTTGGTTAGCACGTCGACAACTATGCATAACATATCATATTTAGCAGCCTAGGTTAGATTCTCGGTCTCGGCAACATCAATTTCTTTAATTAATAATGCAACTTCACTGTTCTAAAAATAGATATGACGTGTTCTAAAAATAGATATACTGTGTTAAGTAATAAAAAGCTTTATTCTTTTTTTTACAAATCTACCAAAATGTGTGCAGTCATATTCTAATCAGCAAAACGAGTCATTAAAGACTCGTTTTGAAGAGTCGCATGAAGGGTACCATTTTCTCACACAAAAAGATAATTTTTGACTCATTAGTGATATCATATATGATCATTTTAATCGTGCAGTGAAGTCAAAAAAGACTTTGATTAAAATTTTCCAAAAATGCTAACTGGGAAACTACTGGGCACCTTAATATTAACGCACACAACCGTAGATACACTAAGACATCTCCTGTGTACTCACGCATAAATATGAAATTACTGTATGAATGTGAAATTTTTTTATATTAGAACCTTTAACAAAAAAAATTATATCTGATACACATGGAAGTTTGTTTATGTGTTTTAAATCGATTATACGATTAAATCTAAAGCAAAAAAGAAAACAAAAATCGCTATCTAATCTTAAGAATTTCATAATGATGGCTATAAATTTTTATATTTCCGGCATTGTCAAATATAAAAAGTTATTCCAAATAAGATATTAAATTGTTCTTTAAAATATTAATCTATCCAAAATTTAAATATTTAACCAAAATTTAAATTTTCTAAAAAAGTTATTTTTATTTATTCAGTGAATGATTTTATGATTATATGGCCTATTTAAACATTTACCCCCTTATTCTGTATGGGCTGTGGCATAGATGCTTAGCACATCGACTCCTAATCATAACATATCATATTTGGTTTCGGTTCGATTCCCGGTCCCGACAACATTAACTTCTTCATTTATTAAATTCTATTAAATTCCATCGGTGGTAAAAAAAAATAAAATTGGCTGTAGAACAAAAAGTTTAAACAATAATTTTAAATCAGAGATACCACCAGGAGCCGAAGACTTTTTCTAAGAAGCCGAATACTTCCTCTAATTTTCATATATGTCATGAACAATTAATGATACTCGTGAAAATTAGTATCAAAATCATTCAGTTCAGGTTTGAATGTAAACAAAGTCGGTTGGTGTCGCTTTGTTAAAGACAAAAACCAAATATACAAGAAACAAAATCAAAATCCAAATTATAGCAACAAGATATACAACCCGAGAGAACAGAAAACTATAATCTCAAACATTATTGCAACGACACTATTTGAAAAAAAAATCTGTAGAAAAATTTTTGATAAAAAGTTTTATAACGAAAAATTTTTGATAAAAAAATTTTCTATATAAAAAATTTTTGATAAAAAAATTTTTTATAGAAAACTTTTTGATTCCTAAAATTTATTTATCTAATTTGAAAGTCATAAATTAAAAAAATAATTTATGATATGAACCTAAGCCCGACACGATCAAAAAAAATTTTCTATAGAAAAATTTTTGATAAAAAAATTTGATAAAAAAATTCTCTATAGAAAAATTTTTTGTTAAAAAAGTTTTCTATAGAAAAATTTTTGATAAAAAAATTTCTATTAAAAAATTTTTGATAAAATTTTCTATTGAAAAATTTTTAATAAAAAAATTTTCTATAAACAAATTTTTGATAAAAAAAATTTCTATAGAAAAATTTTTGATACAAAATTTTCTATGAAAAAATGTTTGTTGAAAAAGTTTTTATAGAAAAATTTTTGATAAAAAAGTTTGAGAAAATGTTCTATAGAAAAATAATTGACAAAAAAAATTTCTTTAGAAAAATTTTTGTTGAAAATGTTTTCTATAGAAAAATTTTTGATAAAAAAATAGAAAGAAAATTTTCTATAGAAATATTTTTAATAAAAAAATTTTTTGAAAAATTAGGATTTATCAGGCTTGAGTTCATTTTTAATTTTCAAATTATTAATTTGAAAATTTGAAAGTAATAATATGGAGAAAAACTGAAAAAATTATTTTTGAACGCGGCTAGTGGATTGCAATTTCTGTCCCGCCACAGGACGTCATCAGCACTTAGCGCCCTCGACCGGAGTCGAGTTGTCAAATTGCAGAGATAATCATCAATTTAACTCATTGAGTTTGATCGAACATCACTACGTTTAATTGATTGTGTATTTTCCTGTGGCGGGACAGAAATTGCAATCTACTGAGCCGCGTTCAAAAATATTTTTTTCAGTTTCTCTCCACAATTACTTTTCAAGTTTTCAAAATGAATAATTTGAAAGTTAAATGAATTCAAGCCTGATTAAACCTAATTTTTCAATCAATTCTAAAGTTCGAATAATTAATTCCCAAAGAAATAGTTTTCTGTAGAAAAATTTTTGATAAAAAAATTTAAAAAAAAAATCTATAGAAATATTTTTGATAAAATAACTTTCTATTGAAAAATTTTTGATAAAATGTTTCTATATTTTTAATAAAAAAAAATCCATAAAAACATTTTTTGATAACAAAATTTTTTATAGAAAATTTTTTGATAAAAAAATTTTCTATAGAAAAATTTTCTATAGAAAAATTTTTGATAAAAAAATTTAAAGAAAATTTTCTTTAGAAAACTGATTGATTAAAAAATTTTCTTTAGAAAAATTTTTGATAAAAAGTTTTCTATAGAAAAATTTTTGATAAAAAATTTTCTATAGAATAATTTATGATAAAAAATTTTGTATAGAAAAATTTTTGTTGAAAAAGTTTTCTATAGAAAAATTTTTGATAAAAAAATATAAAAATATCTATAGAAATATTTTTGAAAAAAGATATTCTATAGTAAAATTTTTGATAAAATGTTTCTATATTTTTGATAAAAAAAATTTCCATAAAAACATTTTTCTATAAAAAAATTTTTGATAAAAAGTTTTCTATAGAAAAATTTTTGATAAAAAAATGTTCAATAGAAAAAATTTTGATAAAAAGTTTTCTATAGAAAAATTTTTGACAAAAAGTTTGCTAAGAAAAATTTTTTATAAAAAGTTTTCTATAGAAACATTTTTGATAAAAAGTTTTCTATAGGAAAATTTTTGCTAAAAAAAATTGAAATAAAATTTTCTATAGAGATATTTTTGATAAAAAATTTTTCTTTAGAATAATTTTTGATAAAAAAGTTTTCTATAAGAAAATTTTTTATAAAAAAATTTAAAGAAAATTTTCTATTTAAAATTTTTAATAAAAAAAATTTTCTATTGAATAATTTTAAATATATAAGCCTTGAGAAAATGTTTGTATGATGACTAAATTTTACAAGTATTTGTCTTTGTACACGAAAAAGTACAGACCTTTGACGTAAGTGGTGAAGTGTATTGTATGGTCGGTCGTGACCTACTATAGTACTTTCTTACTTGTTTTTTGATATAATATCTTAAAGTAGATAGTACTACGTTTGTGAAATTGTTTATCATAAAAAACGCCAATTCAAAAATCATGTTCCTTAAGCTTTTTTTGCGTTTATGAGACGCTATTTTCACTTGAGGGCCTATTCCATTTTTTAATGCAATACTTATTAAAGTGAATAAATGCTGCAAAGCTTTATTATAATATAAAAATTGACTTCATTATACCCTTCACCACCAAAAGTGGAAAGGGTATTATAAGTTTGTGCTGATGTTTGAAACACATAGAAATTTTTGGTGTAGACCCCCCTTTTAGTATAACAATAGGCTTAGAATCACTTTCTGAGTCGATTAAGCGATGTCAGTCCGTCCGTCTGGCTGGAACCCCATATAAACCATGTAATGATGAAATTTGGCACAGATCATTTTTTTGATAGAACTATGGCTCTTGAAATTGGTCAAAATTGGTCAATTATTTATGCTACCTCCCATAGGTCCCACTTCCCGGTATTGATACATTGGCCACAAATATCAATATTTTTTTCTAAAATTTAAATCAAATACTGCTCATGTACACCAAAATGACTGTACCAAATTTCGAAATTTGAAATTGAAATTTGAAATTGGTCCACATTTGACCATAGCTCCCATACAAACTCTTTTGTCAAAACGCACTAAATGAGACAAAAATCTCTAAAAACGCTTATAAATCTGAAGATAATGATAATTTTTGAGTTTGTTTTTTTGCATACATAATTTTTGTAAAAACTGTAACCAAATTGCTAAATTTGGAGATAATCGGTCTACATTTGTCCCTAGCTCTCATATAAGTCCAAATGATGGAAACATTTTATATATATAAGTTTTGAGAAAATTTTTGTATGATGGCAAAATTTACCAAATATTTGTCTTTATACAGGAAAAAGAAGACCTTAAACCTTATTGGTGAAGGCTATTGTATGGTTAGGCTTGACCGACTATAACACTTTCTTACCTATTTTTAATATAATATCGTAAAGGTACTATTTTCGTAGGTGAAATTTTAGGACTGGGTGTAAATAAGCATGGGCTTTTAATTTTCATAAAAAACGTCAATTCGAAAATCATGTTCCTTAAGCTTTTTTGTGGTTATGAGACGATATTTTCACTCGAGGGCCTATTTGCTATTTTTGTATGTGGTACCAATTAAAGTGAATAAATGTGGCAAAAATTTAGTATATTATAAAAATTTACCTAATTTTTGTTAATAAATAATTTTGAAAAACAACAATTTATATTAGTATGATAAAGAGTGCTCTAAATAAAATTTGTAGTTGGATTTTCTTAAATAAAAATCAAACCTTTTAATATAAAAACTCTACAAAATACGCAAATATAATGACATATTATACAAAATCATTTAGCATTAAAATGTTTACTTAGTACTCGGGTTTTGCAAAATTGTCGACTTTTTTCGGAAACCCTCCCATTAAAGATTTTACAGTTGCTTCTGATACCTTTTTGGAGCATGTGTTCCACCTGCGCTTAAAATCGGACATGTTCTTGGAAATCTTTCCTGTGTTCTTCAATTCCTTTTTTACCAGAGCCCAATACCTTTCCACAGGCCGAAGTTCTGGACAGTTAGGTGGATTTGCCTCTCGTGGTACAAAAATGACATTATTCTTTGAGTACCACTCAAGTGCCTTTTTTCCATAATGGCATGATGCCAAATCGGGCCAAAAAAATGTAGTCACTCTGTGCTCTCTTAAAAAGGGTAACAACCGTTTTTGTAGGCACTCCTTTATATAAATTTCTGTGTTTATTGTGCCAGATGCCACAAATACTTTACTTCTTTTGCCCCAACTGCAAATAGCTTGCCACACGAGAAACTTCTTAGGGAATTTTGTTTGTTTTTTTGTGCGAAACTCTTGCCGAACATTGCCCCGTTTATCAGCAACATAAAAATCTTGACCAGGAAGTTGAGAAAAGTCTGCCAGTACGTACGTTTCATCATCCATCACACAACAGGTGTATTTTTTTATAAAATCAGACTTCAATTTTTTCGCTCGTTTTTTTTGCTTCTAAGTTCTTTATAGCATTCCGATCTGGAACCTTTTGGACTTTGTATGTCTTCAGTCCAGCATAAGCTTTGACTCTATGTGCAAAATTCGTAGAACATTTCACCGTACGAGCTGCTTTTCTTAAAGAAGTGTTAGGCGCTCTTCGAAGGAGTCGCTCGACTTCTTTTGCCTTACCAATATCTGTAGGACCTTTTTTCCTCCCTGATCAAGGTTTTCTTTCAATGCTCAGGTTTTCCTTATACCATCTGATGGCATTAGAAATCGTTCTAAGGTCAACTTTCAACTTTTTAGCTATTTTTTTAAAAGTCCATGACGGATTTTTTTGAAAAGTTTTAATTATATTTTCACGAACTTTTTTTTCGCAGTCCATTTTGATTGAAATGACTATTGAAAATTAATAATTTCTAAAATAATAGTATCTGACATATCTATAGAAACTAACTTGATCAAAAAATAAATTATTTCTTGCACTATGGATAAATTTTGTCTAAAATAGTAAATGCATATTTTTTTAGAACACTCTTTATTTGTTTAATTAACTGTTATTAACAAATCCCAATAGTATTAAATATATAAACTGCATTTAAAAGATAAAAGACCCTGAACCAGATCATTAAACTTTAGCAGAAAAATAAATTTTTAAACGAAAAAAAAATTATGACAAAATCCCCTAGTAAAAAACAAACCCTTTTTTTGATGTACAAAAAAAATTCTAATAATAATGACATATCATAACCATAAGTGGCTTTAAAAAATTTATTGCCTGAACAATTAGTTGATAATTAGCTATTATTATGAAATCACATATACTAACACTGATACAAAATTAAACAAAAAATTTCACTCACACATATAGACATTTTAAAATCACGTACAGATACATTATAAGACTTAATGCGATAATTGTAGCAAACAGTAGCAAAAAAAGAAAAAAGAAATCCAAATAAATGAAATTCTCATTTTTAACAAATGAAACCCTTTTTTATTTATATGAGTTAAATGTTGATGCTGAAGCCCTTAAATAATGACTATGGTTTCATTGTTATGAAAGTTAATAATACGTTTTTTTTTTTTTGTTCGTCTAATAACCAGAAAACCCATATATGTTAAAGTCCTTCCCTAAATTTTACCTTTAGCTTTGAGACAACCAACCAACCCTCCCCTTGTTTTGATGTAACAAATAATTTTAACACAGTAACACAAACTTGTATGTGATTTTTTTAAATTTTCCAAGAAAAGGTAAAAATAATCATTTATGTAGTAAATCACAATTATTCAGAGTCTCTTAACAAAAAAAAAAAAAAAAAAAAACGAACAAATAAAGTCCGTAGCGGAAAATACTGAAATATATACAAAAGAGTGAAAATAATTTTTGAACAAATAAATATTCCAGTCACGTGGTAGTTCCACAATATTATTTATTAAAAGGCATCTTTAAAAATACATTTTGAAAGGCATGAATGCGAACGAGCTAACGAATGTCGGATGTTTAATAAAAATAAATTTTCAAGTTTTTATTGTTACGCTCGAGAGCAGTTTTTCTTTGTTTTTTTTTTCGCTGTTCTCTACTGACATTTAACCTTGTTATTTTCAACGCTCATAAATTTGCATGAGTTTTTGGTTTTTTATACAATTTTGTATTTTATTATAATATTCAAGATAAATTTGAATTCCTTTGGTACATTAAACAGTTTGTGTGCGTTAAGTATTTCTTGTAGATTGTTTCCAGTTTTTTTCCCAATAGAAATGTGTTATTTTTAAAACAAGGAAAAATTTCATATATGGGCAAATCCGAAAAACATTAAACCAAGGACAAAATTTTAAAACTATTAAAATCACGTATTTGTGTTTATGAAAAAATTTACCATATATTGATCCTTTAGAATATATAATGGATACAATTTTTGATTGCACTCTTTATGAATGGCAGGTCTTTATTGGCACCCATCTCAATTTTTATAAATTTTTTAAAATAATAGGTTTTTTAAAAGTTCACAAAAATTACAAAAAAAAATCCATTTAGGTATCAAGTTTTAGTATAGGCTCAAAGGTTGCTTAATTTTATACAATTAAACGTAAAATACCCCGTCAAAAATAATTGGAGTGACACAAATAACGTCAAGTAAAAAAGGGCTCACAGTGTGTAGCGTCCGCCACAGAAATAAAGTTTTTTTTTTTAATTTGACTAGTGCAATTTTTCCTTTTTCTACAACTAAACTTGGCTAGTAAAGAGGACTTATAGTATGCTTTACATTAGGCTAAAAATATATAGATGTTAATATAGCATTTTACAGAATATTATATATAGGAAAGTGTATAGCGTCCGTCACAGTATATATATGATATATATTAAATCAAATATATATATGATATATATAAATCAAATATTTACGACACACATATCTGTCTAATTCATAAACCTGTATATATAATAAATTTAAGATGTTAGATGTTAAAAAAATATACAGTGATGCTTTTGAAATTTGATTTTTTTTTTTATTTTTGGGACATTCTAACAGCTAGCCGCAGGGTTCTTTCTGTTTTTAATCATCTGATTTTCCTCTATCTTTAATGAATCTACAACTTTTTTTATTACTTTGACCGATTTAATGAAAATTACAGAAACACGTGTTGAAACAAAAGTAACTTCCATTTTTTGTAGCGTCCGTCGCAGCAATTTAAAAGCTAATATCTTTTTCCTCCAAAAGAAATACGTAAATAGCAAATGCCATTCGATAGCACAATCGATTGGCTAATATTCCCCGAAATCCGTGCAAAGATATCTAGTGTAGAACGACAATGGGATACATTTAAGTGCAACAAAATCTGTACAAATGTATCGTCCGTCACGCAGGATTTGCCCATATTTAAATACGAATTTTTTCAAAAATTTTCAACATTTTTTGATAGGAAAATTTAAAAAACTTCTTAACTTTATAGGAAATTTTTCAAAACTTTCCTTGTTTTATAGGAAAATTTTCAAAAATTTCCTAGTTTTTTACGAAATTTTTCAAAAATTTCCTATTTTTATAGGAAATTTTTCAAAAATTTCCTATTTTTATAGGAAATTTTTCAAAAATTTCCTATTTTTATAGGAAATTCTTCAAAAATTTCCTATTTTTATAGGAAAATTTTCAAAAATTTCCTATTTTTATAGGAAATTTTTCAAAAATTTCCTATTTTTATAGGAAATTTTTCAAAAATTTCCTATTTTTATAGGAAATTTTTCAAAAATTTCCTGTTTTTATAGGAAATTTTTCAAAAATTTCCTATTTTTATAGGAAATTTTTCAAAAATTTCCTATTTTTATAGGAAATTTTTCAAAAATTTCCTATTTTTATAGGAAATTTTTCAAAAATTTCCTATTTTTATAGGAATTTTTTCAAAAATTTCCTATTTTGATAGGAAATTTTTCAAAATTTTCCTATTTTTATAGGAAATTTTTCAAAAATTTTCTATTTGTATAGGAAATTTTTCAAAAATTTCCTTTTTTTATAGGAAATTTTTCAAAAATAATCGGTCAATATTTGACCCTAGCTCTCATATAAGTCCAAATGACTGAAATAGCTTAAACATATAAGTTTAGAGAAAATGTTTGTATGATGGCAAAATTAAGAAAATATTTGTCTTTAGTTTGTTCTTAGTAGTGAGGGGTATCGTATGGTCGCGCTTGACCGACTATAGCACTTTCTTACATGTTATATAAAGTTATTAGAAAATTTTATATTTTTTATAGGATATTTTTCAAAAAATTCTTACTATTTTTAAAGGAAATTTTTCAGAAATTTCTTCTTTTTATAGAAAATTTCTTATTTTAAAAAATTTTTCAAAAAATTTCTTATTTTTTAGGAAATTTTTAAAAATCTTCTTATTTTTATAGGAAATTTTTGAATTTTTTTAAAAATGTATTTCTTTTTTTATAGAAATCTCATCTTTTCGATTTACCCTTTTAAAACGTATATTTTTATATTTATTGCGGTTTTTTCTTATTTTAAATTATTACGAAGACATTTAATTTAAATTCGTTATTTGTTTGGTATGTTCTTACATTTTAGGATATTCTCGTACCATTAACACGTTTCGTTTGTAAATTTTACTTGAGACATTATAAATATTTTCTGTCGAGTCATAGCAAACAATAACATAATTTTCAATTTAATTCTGTAATTAAATTAAATAAATATTTTTCAAGAAGAAACGTATAATTTGGGTGCTTATATAAATGTGTATGTTGGATAAAGGAATGAGGGTTCGTTATTTTAGATCCCTCATATGATAAAGCTAAATTATCGTCAAAAGGTTCTAATGAGGTGTCTTTGCAAATTACACCTTCTTAATGACTGTCCCTACTTTTTTCTTCATTTCCGGGAGTATAATGGGAACTGGTTTCAAATATAGACGGATTGTTTATGTATGTATGTATGTATATTGGATTTTAACATTTCAATTCCTGCGCCAATTCGTGGTACTTACCCATTGCAAATTCATACTCTTATATTGAGCCCATCTTTTCAGTTGAACTTTACCGCTTTGCCCAATTATTTTGGTATTAAGACTTAAAAGCCCTGAAGAAAGGTATCCTTAAATAATAAATTATGACTTTTAATTTTCATTTCTTATTTTACTCTTCAGTTCAAAAGACACCAAAAACATATCTTTAACAATTTTCCAAATAAATCACATAACGTTAAAAGTTTTCCATTAAACTTAAATTATTTTTACATTTCTTATCTTTACAGACTTATGCCTTTACAGACTTATGCCAACGACCCAAGAGGACATGTGTGTTAAAGGAGTAAGAAAAAATAACTTAAGACATGTATGTCCTTTTCAATGTTTAAAGTATGATTAAAACATTTTGTATGAATGCCATTATTTTGGTAGTAAATAAATCAAAAACAGTTGCCAAAAAGGCAACGACCACAGTAACAACTGCTACCACTACTATTGCAGCAACCAGGATACCCACCTCTAGAACTACCAAAAGTTATCAACTATCACAAATACATGAAGAAGATTCTTCGCCTTTTTATACAAATACATAAAACATAACCGCATTAATATATTCAACTGGAATAAGGGAATCAGAGTGTAACTGAGCAGAAACATTGGCTGCCATCAAGCGTATAGTAGTTGTTATATTTATATCTTTTGGAACAAACAAAAAAAAATAGATGGCCTAAAGCTGAACGCCTTCTACAGAAGAAAGGACATCAGCCACAAACAAACTAAAGAAGACATTACATTCGATTTCCTCCTACTCATACAACAGATCTCATAATGTCCAGCCATTCGGGTACAATTGGCCGCAAACGTGGTGGCAGCGGTAGTGGCGGAAGTGAATATTATTTTAATGGCGGCGAACATGGCATACGTCGTCAACGTTCAGCTGAATGGCACAGTCGTCATGCCTACAACAGCAGCAGTGAGGATGAATATCAGAATACGGGTCAAGCATCAGCCTTCGATACGCAATTGTTGGCACAGCTGTTATTGCAAAGTCAGCAATTGGCAAGTAAGTCGTATTTTTTGTCTTTCACTTCTTGTTAGCCTTTAGTTTTGTTAAGTCTTAAGTCTTGGGTATTTATTTAAGCACTTCGCCAGTTTTGAAATGTTGGTCTTATAAAATATCACGACATCCGGTATCAGTTTCAGTGCAAAAACTATGAATGAATACATAACATTTCATGAGTCGTTATGTGTGAGTGGATTTTATATGAAAGGATAAAGGTTTAAGGTTAATGTTAAAGGGCAGGGAAGGGCGAAAAGATAGCAGAACTAATACAAATTTAAGCAAAGGTTGTAGTCGACTACGAAAAGCCTTCCAAAAAAAAAAATAACATAAGACATTTTTTAAAAAATTTCTATAAAAGTAAGTTTTATTTTGGAAATTTCTATTAAAATAATATACTTTTAAAAAATTTCCTTTGAAAATAAAAAATTTTTTAATTATTTCTCATAAAAATGATAAATTTTTGAAAAATTTCCTATAAAAATAAGAAATTTTTGAAAAATTTCATATAAAAATAAAAAATTTTTTAAAAATTTTCTATAAAAATAAAAAAATTTTGAAAAATTTCCTACAAAAATTAAAAAATTTTTTTTAAATTTCCTATAAAAATAATAAATTTTTGAAAAATTTCCAATAAAAATAATAATTTAAAAAATATTGAAAAATTCTATAAAAATATAAAATTTTTTAAAGTTTTTTATAAAAATTAGAAATTTTTGAAAATTTCAGTAGAAACATGAAATTTTTGAAAAATTTTCTATTAAAAAAAATAAATTTTTGAAAAAATTTCCCATAAAAACAAGCACTTTTTGAAAGATTTCCTATAAATATAAGAAATTCCTATAAATATAATAAATTTCCTAAAAAACTAAGAACTAAAAAAATAAGAAATTTTAAAAAAATTTCTTATAGAAATAAGAAATTTTCGAAATTTCGAAATTTCCTATAAAAATTAAAAATTTTTTGAAAAATTTCGTTTAAAAATAAGAAATTTTTCTCAAAAACTAATAAATTTTTAAAATTTCCTATAAAAATAAGAAATTCTTGAAAAATATCCTATTTAAAAAGAAATTTTTGAAAAATTTTCTATCAAAATAAGAAATTTTTTAAAAATTTCCTGTAAAAATAGGAATTTTTTAAAAAATTTCCTATAAAAATACGACATTTTTGAAAAGTTTCCTATAAAAATAAGAAAATTTTAAAAAATATTCAATGAAAATAATAAATTTTTAAAAAATTTCGTATAAAGATACGAAATTTTTGAAAAATTTCTATACAAATAAAAAATGTTTAAAAAATTTCCTATAAAGATAAGAAATTTTTAAAAAATTTCCTATAAAAATAAGAAATTTTTGAAAAATATCCTACCAAAATAAGAAATTTTTGAAAATTTTTTCATAAAAATAAGAAATTTTTGAAAACTTCCCAATAAAAATGAGAAATTTAAAAAAAATATGAAATTTTTTAAAAATTTCCAATAAAAATGAGAAATTTTTGAAAAATTTCCTATATAAATAAGAAATAGGAAATTTTTGAAAAATTTCCTATATAAATAAGAAATAGGAAATTTTTGAAAAATTTCCTATAAAAATAAAAAAATTTTGAAAACTTCCTATAAAAATAAGAAATTTTTGAAAAGTTTCTAATTAGAATACGAAATTTTTGAAAAATTTCCTATAAAAATAAGAAATTTTTGAAAAATTTCATATAAAAATAAGAAATTTTAGACAAATTTCCTATAAAAATAAGAAATTTTTGAAAATTTTCTTATAAAAATAAGAAATTATTGAAAACCTTCCTATAAAAATACGAAATTTCATAACAATTCCCTCTAAAATTAAGAAATTTTTGAAAAATTTCTTATAAAAATACGAAATTTTTGAAAAATATCCTATAAAAATAAGAAATTTTTGAAAATTTTCCTGTAAAATAGGAAATTTTTGAAAAATTTCCTATAAAAATAGGAAATTTTTGAAAACTTTCCTATAAAAATAGGAAATTTTTGAAAAATTTCCTATAAAAATAGGAAATTTTTGAAAAATTTCCTATAAAAATAGGAAATTTTTGAAAAATTTCCTATAAAAATAGGAAATTTTTGAAAAATTTCCTATAAAAATAGGAAATTTTTGAAAAATTTCCTATAAAAATAGGAAATTTTTGAAAAATCTCCTATAAAAATAGGAAATTTTTGAAAAATTTCCTATAAAAATAGGAAATTTTTGAAAAATTTCCTATAAAAATAGGAAATTTTTGAAAAATTTCCTATAAAAATAGGAAATTTTTGAAAAATTTCCTATAAAAATAGGAAATTTTTGAAAAATTTCCTATAAAAATAGGAAATTTTTGAAAAATTTCCTATAAAAATAGGAAATTTTTGAAAAATTTCCTATAAAAATAGGAAATTTTTGAAAAATTTCCTATAAAAATAGAAAATTTTTGAAAAATTTCCTATAAAAATAGGAAATTTTTGAAAAATTTCCTATAAAAATAGGAAATTTTTGAAAAATTTCCTATAAAAATAGGAAATTTTTGAAAAATTTCCTATAAAAATAGGAAATTTTTGAAAAATTTCCTATAAAAATAGGAAATTTTTGAAAAATTTCCTATAAAAATAGGAAATTTTTGAAAAATTTCCTATAAAAATAGGAAATTTTTGAAAAATTTCCTATAAAAATAGGAAATTTTTGAAAAATTTCCTATAAAAATAGGAAATTTTTGAAAAATTTCCTATAAAAATAGGAAATTTTTGAAAAATTTCCTATAAAAATAGGAAATTTTTGAAAAATTTCCTATAAAAATAGGAAATTTTTGAAAAATTTCCTATAAAAATAGGAAATTTTTGAAAAATTTCCTATAAAAATAGGAAATTTTTGAAAAATTTCCTATAAAAATAGGAAATTTTTGAAAAATTTCCTATAAAAATAGGAAATTTTTGAAAAATTTCCTATAAAAATAGGAAATTTTTGAAAAATTTCCTATAAAAATAGGAAATTTTTGAAAAATTTCCTATAAAAATAGGAAATTTTTGAAAAATTTCCTATAAAAATAGGAAATTTTTGAAAAATTTCCTATAAAAATAGGAAATTTTTGAAAAATTTCCTATAAAAATAGGAAATTTTTGAAAAATTTCCTATAAAAATAGGAAATTTTTGAAAAATTTCCTATAAAAATAGGAAATTTTTGAAAAATTTCCTATAAAAATAGGAAATTTTTGAAAAATTTCCTATAAAAATAGGAAATTTTTGAGAAATTTCCTATAAAAATAGGAAATTTTTGAGAAATTTCCTATAAAAATAGGAAATTTTTGAAAAATTTCCTATTAAAATAAGAAATTTTTGATAAATTTTCTATTAAAATAATAAATTTTTTAAATATTTCCTATAAAAATAAGAAATTTTTGAGAAATTTTCTATAAAAATAAAAATAATCAAAATTTGAAAAATTTTCTATGAAAAAATAAATTTTTGAAAAAGAATTCTTTGAAAATGACACTTTTGTAAAAATAGAAAACACCTAGAAAAAGTGTGTAGTGTATCCCAAACAAAAGCATATCAACATTTGGTTAGTTTCCCGTATAACTAGTTACTTTCGATGTTTAAGCCAATTGGTGCTGGTTTTAATGTTTTTGGTTATCAATGTCCAGATCTTTTTTTTTTGTCTGTCTTTGTATTTGTGTGTCCAAGCTGCAATCGCTGGAACCTCACATAAATATCTATGAAATGAAATTGGATTTATTCTATATTTATTTGCAGCAAAAAAAACAGAAAAATTTGCGAACTTTACAGTTTTTGTTTTACCACTACCCCAGCTGAAACATGGCAGAGAAGGACCAATTCGTCCTTCTTTTTTTCAATTAGCGAGACTATGATAAGAGGATTTCCACAGAGATTAAAGAAGTGATGAAATTAATTTAATTCTTTGCATTTTTTGTGAATTTCATTTTATAACAGGATTTTTGTATAGACTATATCGTTTTACTATTTCCGTTTGGCAGTTAACTAGCTCCCCTTAGTTTGTGGATTTTGAAAAGGGGTAGGAGGAGAAAGGAAGAATTTACAGATTTTAAGGTTGAGTTCATTTGCAGTTATTATAGTAAAAGACTGAAAATAATTAGTTTCGTTTTTTAAATGATGTTTTAAATATTTTATTTTAAATGAAATTAATATTAAAACGATAAATAAAAACGGTTTCCATTAGATCTTGCGCACTGGGGTCTTCGATAGCAAACAAAAATTTATATTTAAATTTTTATTAATTTTTAATAATTTATTTATTTTCTAGAATATTTGATAAAAAAAAAATAATATATGAAATTTTTATGTGAAATTTGTTCAACATTTTTTATTTTTGTAGGAAATTTTTAAAAATTTCTTATTTTTAAAGCAAATTTTTCAAAAATTTCGTATTTTTATTAGAAATTTAAAAAAAATTTCATATTTTAAATGACATTTTTTATTTTTTTTTTTTAATTTCCTATTTCTATAGGAAATTTTCAAAAAATTTCTATTTTTAGAGGAAAATTTTTCCCAAATTTCCTATTTTTAAAGGAAATTTTTTTAAAAATTTGATATTTTTATAGGAAATTTTTCAAAAATTTCTTATTTTTGTAGGAAATTTTTCAAAACTTTCCTTTTTTATGGTAAATTTTTCAAAAATTTCCTATTTTTATAGGAAATTTTTCATTGTTTTTTTTTAATTTCCTATTTCTATAGGAAATTTTCAAAAAATGTCTATTTTTAGAGGAAAATTTTTCCAAAATTTCCTATTTTTAAAGGAAATTTTTTAAAAATTTGATATTTTTATAGGAAAATTTATTTATTTTTTTTATTTATAGGATATTTTTTTAACATTTTATTTTTGAAAGAAAATTATCTCTATCTTTGTATAATATCCAGTTTCCTTTTTATTCTCTTCAGATCTCGATCGTTACAACTCCGATTTCGAAAACGATGAACACTTATCGTCACGACTGAATGAATATCCCTCCTCATCATCGAATCGTGATGCCTCTTTTAATGCCAATACATCCAGCCAATCGTATCTACAGCATTTACAGCAAGAAAGCACCGAACTTTGTTCGCCTCTGAAACAAACATCTACTGCCAACTTACATACGCCCACAAGCGTCACCACGACTGCCAACAATAAATTTCTTAGCAATGCCAACTTGGGGTTTCTTCCCAATCCAACAACAGCAGCAGCATCCGCAATACGTAGTACAAATCCATTTCTCAATTCCAAATATGACTCACAATCCAATTCGGATTCACTCAGTGATCGCATCTCATTTTCGGGTAGTTCGGCTATACTAGATCGTTTACAAAACGCCAATGACTTTGTAGGGAGTAATGCGGGTAACGCCTCGGTACAATCGGTTATAAATAACGCCTTCTTAATGCCCTCTAGCTCAACGGCAAACAGTTTAAATCCAAATGCATCTGTTCGTTCGCATCGTTCGAAATCGAGTCGTTCGGGTGGTAGTAATCGGGCAACAAGTGGCATGACTTCGTCTAGCAGTGCTACGTCTTCCAATAGTAATAACACTCTCAATAATGCTAATACTCGCAGTGAACGGGATAAGTATAAATTGCAACAATTGCAAATGGAATTGCGTGAGTATTCGGAATCAAATATTGAAAGTTCAAATGATTCTGTACTAAATGGTAATGCGGCCGGAAATGGTGAATTAAGCGAATTCGTCTTGTCGGGTGGTGAAGATGCTGAGCCACCACCAGAACCAGCGCCACCAGAAATTCCACCACGCACACAATCGCTTTTAATGTCGCTACGAAAGCATTCGGAATATAAGCTTAAATACGAGGAAAAAGGAGACCAAAAACATGAGGAATTTATACCAACAAGTCAGTTGCAGCAAAAACAACAACATCAGCAAAAGGGTAAGTTTATTAAGGGGTGGAAAGCTATCAAATTTAGATACATGTTGGAAATAAAGGGAATAAAATTAATAAGGGTGAAAATTTAAAAAATTACTTTTAACATTTTCAGTTAGAATTGCAAAAGCTTTGCAACAAATTCGAAATAATACAATAAGTGCTGAAAGCTTTTGAGACATTAACAGTTTTAGTACAACTTGTGTAACAATGTAAAAAAACCTTACATAAGTTTAAATGTTAACCTTTTAAGATCAAGTTTAATGTTTGTAGTCCAATGTTAAATATGGACTAAAGGAAACAACCTGTTATACAAAGCTTGAAAACAACAGAATTTATATTTTCAAAAGCTTTTTTCTAGTTAAAATCGTTTCAAAAAAAGTACTGTATGCAAAAAATTATTTTCGATAAATTTGGCATTTGTCGAAAAACATTTTATAGAAATTTTTAAAAATTTCTTATATTTATAAGAATTTTTGAAAAAAAGTCAAATAGCAAAAGTCAATAGCAAAATTTTTCAAAAATTTCTTGTTTTTATAAGAAATTCTTCAAAAATTTCTTATTTTTATAAGATTTTTTTTTAATTTTTTTATATTTATAGTATTTTTTTTTAAATTTTTTTAGTTCTATAGGAAATTTTTCAAAAATTTTTTTAAAAAAATTTCTTATTTTTATAGGAAATTTTTTACAAATTTTTTATTTTTATAAGAAATTTTTCAAAAAGTTCTTATTTTTATACAAAATTTTTCAAAAGTTTCTTAATTTTATAGCAAATTTTTCAAAAATTTCTTATTTTTACAATAAATTTTTAAAAAATTTCTAATTTTTAATAGAAATTTCTTATTTTAGTAGTAAATTTTCAAAAATTTCTCATTTTTATAGGAATTTTTCAAAAACTTCTTATTTTTATAGGAATTTTTTAATTTCTTATTTTTATTATTTCAAAAACCTCTTACTTTATAGGAAATTTTTAAAATATTCTTGTTTTTATAGTAAATTTTTCAAAAGTTTTTATTTTTGTAGGAAATTAAAAAAAAAAAATTTATAAGAAATCTTTCAAAAAAATCTTATTTTTTTAGAAAATTTTTTAAAAATTTCTTATTTTCAATGAAATTTTTTTTTAAATTTCACAATTTTCTATGAAAATTAGAAATTTTTAAAATATTAAAATCTTCTTATTTACATAGAAAATTTTTCAAAAATTTCTTATTTTATAGAAAAATTTTCAAAAGTCTCTTATTTTTACAGGAAAGTTTTTCAAAAATTTCTTAGATATTTTCAAAAATTTCACACTTTTTTTAGAAATATTTGAAAAAATTTCTTATTTTTAGAGAAAACTTTTTAAAAATTTATATTTATTTTAGGAAATTTTTCAAAAATTTCTTATTTTTATAGGAAATTTTTGAAAAAGTTTTATAGGAAATTTTTCAAAAATTTCTTGTTTTTATAAGATATTTTTCTTAATTTTATAGAAATGTTTGAAAAATTTCTTATTTTTTAAGGAAATTTTTTAAAAATTTCTAATTTTTATATGAAATTTTTCAAAAACTTCATATTTTTATAGGAAATTTTTTAAAAATTTCCTATTTTTATAGGAACTTTTTCAAAAATTTTCTATTTTTATAGGAAATTTTTTAAAAATTTCTTATTTTTGTACGAACATTTTCTAATTTTCTTAATTTTATACGAATTTTTTTAAAAATTTCTTATTTTTATAGAAAAATTCAAAAATTTCTCACCTTTAGAGGAAATTTTTCAAAAATTTTTGAAAAATTTCAAATTTTAATAGACATTTTTTTTAAATTTCTAATTTTATAGGAAATTTTTTAAAAATTTCTTTTCTTTATAGGAAATTTTTCAAAAATTTCTTTTCTTTATAGGAAATTTTTCAAAAATGACTTATTTTTATAGGAAATTTTTCGAAAATTTCTTAAAAGAAATTTTATTTTCTGAGGAAATTTTAAAAAATTTCTTATTTCTTTCGGAAATTTTTCAAAAATTTCTTATTTTTATTGGAAAAAAAATTCTCACCTTTGTAAGAAAATTCAAAAAATTTCTTAATTTTATAAGAAATTTTTTAAAATTTTCGTATTTTAATAGTAAATTTTTCAAAATATTTTAATTTTAATAGGAGTTTTTTATAGAACTATCTTATTTTTATAGGAAATTTTTTAAAATTTTCTTACTTTTATAGGAAATTTATCAAAAATTTCTTATTTTCATAGGAAATTTTATAGAAATTATTTTTTATTATAAGAAAATTTTCAAAAATGTCTTATTTTTATAGGAAACTCTTCAAAAATTTCTTATCTTTCTAGGGAATTTTTTTTAAAAATTTCTTATTTTTATAGTAAATTTTTAAAAAAATTTTAATATATTGGAATTTTTTCTTGGTATTTTTATATGAAATTTTTCAAAAATTTCTAATAATAAAAAGAAATTTTTCAAAAATTTCTTATTTTTATAGAAATTTTTTAAAAAGTTGTTATTTTTAGTTGAAAATTTTCAAAAATTTCTTATTTTTATAGAAAAGTGTTCAAAAGTTTATTATTTTAAGTGAAAAGTTTTTAAAAATTTCATATTTTTGTAGAATTTTTTTTAAATTTCCTATCTTTATAGAAAAATTTTCAAAAGTTTCTTATTTTTGCAGGAAATTAAAAAAAAAAATCTTATTTTGATAAGAATCTTTTTTAAAAATTTCTTATTTAATAGAAAATTTCTCAAAAATTTCAAATTTTTGTAGGAAATTTTTCAAAAAATTCTAATATTTTAAAAGAAATTTTTAAAAAATTTATTTTATCTATTAGAAATTTATTTAAGTTTCTCTTTGCTTTAGGATTTTTTTTTTTTAAATATCTTATTTTGATAACAAATTTTTCCAACATTTCTGATTTTTTCTAGAAAAATTTTAAAACATTTCTTATTTTATAGGAAACTTTTTAAAATTTCTTATTTTTATAGGAAAATTTTTAAAATTTCATATTCTTGTAGGAAATTTTTCAAAAAAAATCTTTTTTTATAGAAAATTTTTTAAAAAATTCTTATTTTTGTGGGAAATTTTTTAAAAATTTCTAATTTTTACAGCAAATTTTTCAAAAAATTTATATTTTAATTGCAAAATTTAATTTTTTTTTTATTTTTATAGAAAAATTTTTAAAAAATTTCTTATTTTGACGCGAAATTTTTCAAATATTTCGTATTTTCATAGAAAATTTTTCAGTTTTTATTTGGATGATTTTAGTTTTATGTTCGTCATCTAATAGTTTCTTGGTTTCCTTTAATTGCTTATTTAGTGCCTTAATACAACCGTAAGTAAACAATAAAAAATTACTTGTTTTCTTAAGAAAACATTCTAATGCATAAGTTTATGTCATGGATTAATGAAACTTCCCATGTTTTTTTTTTTGCAGATTATTTAATTGCTGAGACAACTGTTCGTTGCAGTGAAAGTCAATCCAAGTCAATTGCATCCACCAGCGATACGCAGAGTCAACAGGGGTAAGTCAACACAATTTAATTAAAACAATTATTTTGCAATTAAAAGGCAGAAATACCCATTAAGATTCATTTAAAAGCTAATAAAATAGATTTAATTAAAAAGTTTCTACTCGTATAAATTCGAATTCTTTTGATATAGAAAATTACAATGCAATTTTAAAGAAATTAGAGATTGAGTAACACAATTGCAATCACAAATTTTAATGGTTTATACATAAATTTCCAATTTAAGTGTTGTTATAAATCAATTTATATTTATTGGGAACATGAGGAGATAACCTAGGTGACCCTTTTTCTAAAGATAAAAAAATGTATTTTTTTTTTTTTATACTGCTCAAAATATTAAAAACAGTTGCACATTAGCCGGTAATGTATGTCATAAGTCCGATTAATATGTTTTCTCATAAATCTGCCCGTTTGTCCAGAATATATTTCGTGATTTGTATGTAAGAAATATTAAGTTAAAAGCTTGAATTAATTTTATAAGTACAAAAGTATCGTCTTAACAAAAACTGCAGATTTTTATTTTGTTTTTTTTTTTTTTTTTGAAAAGAAAAAAATCAGAATGTAAAAGAAATTTCTTACGCTTTTTCTTACATTTATTATAGTTCATGCAGCCACAGCTAAGACATGATAGCATTTATTTATCCATTCAGTATGACTGTAATGTTTATCCTTTTTGCGTTTATATCCTTCTTAATATTAGTTGTATTAGTGTTGATTGTTAAATGCAATACAAAGACAAATTAGTTTGAGAGAGTGGTATATTTGTTGAAAATCGACAATCAAATTTGAAAAATATTTCGTTTTGAAAAATTTTCAGTTAAAGTAAGAAATTTTTAAAAAATTTCCTGTCAAAATAAGAAATTTTTGAAAAATTTCCTATAAAAATAAGAAATTTTTAAAAAATTTCCCATAAAAATAAGCAATTTTTAAAAAATTTCCTATAAAAAAAGAAATTCTTGAAAAATTTTCTATAAAAACAAGAAAGTTTTGAAAAATTTCCTATAACAATAAGAAATTTTTGAAAATTTCCTATAAAAATAAGAAATTTTTGAAAAATTTCCTATAAAAAATAAGAAATTTTGAAAAAATTTCCTATAACAATAAGAAATTTTTGAAAAATTTCTTATAAAAATAAGAAATTTTTGAAAAATTTCCTATAAAAATAAGAAATTTTCGAAAATGTTTGGAAAATTTCCTATAAAAAATAATGTTTAAAAATTTCCTATTAAAATGAAAAATTTTTAAAAAATTTCCTATAAAAATAAGAAATTCTTTAAAAATTTCCTACAAAAATAAGAAATTTTTGAAAAGTTTCCTTTAAAAAAAAAAAAATTGAAAAAAAAAGGAATTTTTGAAAAATTTCCTATAAAAATAAGAAATTTTTGAAAAATTTCCTATAAAAATAAGAAATTTTTGAAAAATTTCCTATAAAAATATTCTTATTTTTATAGGAAATTTTTCAAAAATTTCTTTTTTTTTATAGGAAATTTTTCAATTTTTGAAAACTTTTTTATAAAAAAAAAGTAATTTTTGAAAAATTTGCTATAAAAATAAGATATTTTTTTAAAAATTTCCTATAAAAAAAAGAAGTTTTGGAAAAATTTCTTATAAAAATAAGAACTTTTTAAAAAATTTCCTATAAAAAAAAGAAATTTTTAAAAAATTTCCTATAAAAATAAGAAATTTTTGAAAAATTTCCGATAAAAATAAGAAATTTTTGAAAAATTTTCTATAAAATAGGAAATTTTTAAAACATTTCCTATGAAAATAAGAAATTTTTGATAAATTTTCTATAAAAATAAGAAATTTTTGAAAAATTTCCTACAAAAATAAGAAATTTTTGAAAAATTGCCTATAAAAATAAGAAATTGTTGAAAAATTTCCTATAAAAATAAGAAATTTTTGAAAGATTTTCTATAAACTTAAAAATTTTTGAAAAATTTTCTATAAAATAAGAAGTGTTTTAAAAATTTCCTATTAAAATAAGAAATTTTTAAAAATTTTCATATAAAAAGAAGAAATATTTGAAAAACTTAATATAAATATAAAAAATTTTTGAAAAATTTCATATAAATATAAGAAATTTTTGAAAAATTTCCTATAAATATAAGAAATTTTTTAAAAATTTCCTATAAAAATAAGAAATTTTGAAACAATTTTTTAAAATTTCCTAAAACATAAGAAATTCTTAAAAAAAATTTCTTTAAAAATAATACATTTTTGAAAATTTTCCTATAAAAATAAGAAATTTTTGGAAAATTCCCTATAAAAATAAGAAATTTTTGAAAAATTCCCTATAGAAATAAGAAATTTTTGAAGGATTTTCTATAAAATAAAAAAATTTTTGAAAAACTTTCTATAAAATAAGAAATGTTTTAAAAATTTCCTATTAAGATAAGAAATCTTTGAAAATTTTCATATAAAAAGAAGAAATTTTTGAAAAATTTCTTAAAAAAAGAAGTATTTTTTTCAAGCTTTGGATTTGTGCTTTAATTTGAACTACCGGGATGGATATGTGAGATATGAGTTATTCTATGCATTTATTTCTTGGTATTGTTATAATTTCCGTGCATCGAAAGAACAAGATAGTGCAATTTTTCTTAACTCAAACTAAAAGATTATTACTTTTAAGAAAATGAACTTTGACATATTTTTCTGATGCCCCATACCAATGTCCTAAGTATGTACTTCTATAAAAGGTCTTAAATACGTATGCAAGTAGTGATTGGTATATGTGAGCGTTTTTTAAACCATTCACTCGTACAATTGTCCATGTTAAAGTTCTTTTGATCTCAACATGATATTTATTTAAATGGTTCTGTATTGTTGTCTTATAAATTCTATAATTTTTTAAAACTTATACTCACTTATACTCGTCCTAGTCGTCGTCCATTTGTAATACTATGGTCAATTTTTTCATTAGAAAAGCTTTTTTTGTTGTAGCAAAATAATGCCATACAAGAAGAAATTTTTATCTATTTTATTAATAATTTGTTTTTGTCTGCTTATGATTTGTTCAACAATAGAGAAAACTATAATCTAGGGAAAATGTGAACTTCTTTTAGTTTTACCTTTTGACATTTTAAATTATTATTATTTTTATGTTTTCAGAGATTAGGAATTTATTGTAGAGAAGACGAAGAAGAAAAGAACAAAAAATTGATTACAAAATGTTGAATTCAATTAAACTTTTGTTGCAAACAAACGAAAGAATAAAGGCAATTGTTTGTGGAATTACTGGCAATTGTTATATGGTTTTAAATGTGAAATATTTATTTAATAAAAGTACAAAAAGGATTAAGAAATAAGACGAAAGGAAATTTATGTAAAGCTCAAAAAGTTTTCTCTTAACAGCGATAGTACAACAAAATATTCTCAAATTACAATTTTTAAAACTTGCTACAAAAATAAGAAATTTTTGAAAAACTTTCTCTATAAAAAAGGAAATTTTTTGAAAAATTTCCTATAAAAATAAGAAATTTTTTTGAAAAATTTCCTATAAAAATAGGAAATTTTTTGAAAAATTTCCTATAAAATAGGAAATTTTTTGAAAAATTTCCTATAAAAATAGGAAATTTTTGAAAATTTCCTATTAAAATAGGAAATTTTTGAAAAATTTCCTATAAAAATAGGAAATTTTTGATAAAATTTCCTATAAAAATAGGAAATTTTTGAAAATTTTCCTATAAAAATAGGAAATTTTTGAAAAATTTCCTATAAAAATAGGAAATTTTTGAAAAATTTCCTATAAAAACAGGAAATTTTTGAAAAATTTCCTATAAAAATAGGAAATTTTTGAAAAATTTCCTATAAAAATAGGAAATTTTTTAAAAATTTCCTATAAAAATAGAAAATTTTTGAAAAATTTCCTATAAAAATAGGAAATTTTTGAAAAATTTCCTATAAAAATAGGAAATTGTTGAAAAAATTCCTATAAAAATAGGAAATTGTTGAAAAAATTCCTATAAAAATAGGGAATTTTTAAAAAATTTCCTATAAAAATAGAAAATTTTTGAAAAATTTCCTATAAAAATAGGAAATTTTTGAAAAATTTCCTATAAAAATAGGAAATTTCCTATAAAAAAATTTCCTATAAAAATAGGAAATTTTTGAAAAATTTCCTATAAAAATAGGAAATTTTTGAAAAATTTCCTATAAAAATAGGAAATTTCCTATAAAAAAATTTCCTATAAAAATAGGAAATTTTTAAAAAATTTCCTATAAAAATAGGAAATTTTTGAAAAATTTCCTATAAAAATAGGAAATTTTTGAAAAATTTCCTATAAAAATAGGAAATTTTTGAAAAATTTCCTATAAAAATAGGAAATTTTTGAAAAATTTCCTATAAAAATTGGAAATTTTTGAAAAATTTCCTATAAAAATAGGAAATTTTTGAAAAATTTCCTATAAAAATAGGAAATTTTTGAAAAATTTCCTATAAAAATAGGAAATTTTTGAAAAATTTCCTATAAAAATAGGAAATTTTTGAAAAATTTCCTATAAAAATAGGAAATTTTTGAAAAATTTTATATAAAAATAGGAAATTTTTGAAAAATTTCCTATAAAAATAGGAAATTTTTGAAAAATTTTCTATAATATAGAAAATTTTCGAAAGATTTCCTAAACAAGAGAAGAAATTTTTGAAAAATTTCCTGTAAAAATAGAAAATTTTTTGAAAAATTTCCTATTAAAATAGAAAATTTTTTGAAAAATTTCCTATTAAAACAGAAAATTTTTTTAAAATTTCCTATTAAAATAGGAATTTTTTTTGAAAAATTTCCTATTAAAATAGGAAATTTTTTGAAAAATTTCCTATTAAAATAGGAAATTTTTTGAAAAATTTCCTATTAAAATAGGAAATTTTTTGAAAAATTTCCTATTAAAATAGGAAATTTTTTGAAAAATTTCCTATTAAAATAGGAAATTTTTTGAAAAATTTCCTATAAAAATAGGAAATTTTTTGAAAAATTTCCTATAAAAATAGGAAATTTTTGAAAAATTTCCTATAAAAATAGGAAATTTTTGATAAATTTCCTATAAAAAAAGGGAATTTTTGAAAAATTTCCTATAAAAATAGGAAATTTTTGAAAAATTTCCTATAAAAATAGGAAATTTTTGAAAAATTTCCTATAAAAATAGGAAATTTTTGAAAAATTTCCTATAAAAATAATAAATTTTCTGTAAAAATAAGGTTTTTAATAATTTCTTTTAAAAATTAAACATTTTTTTTAAGTTTCCTATAGACATAAGAAAATTAAAAAAAAAAAAAATTGATGAAAAATTTTGTATAAAAATGAGAAATTTTTGAAAAATTTCTTATATAAATAAGAAACTTTTGAAAAAAATGCCCATAAAAATAGGAAATTTTTGAAAAAATTTCTTATAAAATTAAAAAATCTACGTAAATTTTTTTACAAAAATTAGAAATCTAGGAAATTTTCTTAAAAAAAAAAAATTTGTTTGAAAACTTTAAATAAGAAATTTTGTAAAAAATGTTCTTTAAAAGTAAGAAAGAAATATTTGTTTAAATCAAATTGTTTTGGTTATTTGTTTTTTTTTTTTTTGCACAAAAAACTGACTACTCGCTTATCATCGTGTCTAGACTTCAGTATCCCTTTAATACCTTTCCATGTTTATTTACATTAAAACCAGCAACAAATTTAATTCATATAAAAATTTAGAAAAAATCTATTTGTTGCTTTTCTCTTATTCACAAAAACACGCACACACACAGACCGAAATGAGTTGGAAAGAAGGAAAAATAACAACAATAGAATATTTTTTTTTTTTTTGACAACAACTAGATAGAACGCATTTGTGGTTTTAATTGCTGTTAGTCAGTTTAGTCATACCTTCTAAATCACCACAATTGTTGCCCATAACGACCAATTGTCATGATGAGACCCACATAAGCGTTTGTCAAAACAAAAACAACATCAACAGCAGAAGGATCAGAAAAAAAAGGATTTTAGAAAATGAGAAGAAAAAAGAAGAGGTATAGAATTACAAAAACATCAACAGCATCATGTGCGGACTAGAATCAAAACAACAAAATTTTAAATCTCTCAAGTATTAATGTGGTTAAATGTTCATAAACTTGGTCTATGAAAGAACTTCATAAGCACGAAAAAAGCTAGAAGGAGTAGTGGGTAACAGCACTACCACTAAATCACCTACAAAATTGATGATGCGGTTGTATGTGTGAGAGTGTTTACCGAAATAATATTAATTTTATTGCAATACGATTTAAAAACTAATACACACGCACTCTTTTACTCCTTATAAGTTTATACTTGTTTATGGTTGTATGTATTTAAACTAAAACTTGATTGTGGACCATCAATATGGTCTAAAGTGGTATTAAATTCTCCCACCACATCTCATCGAAATACTTAAATATTTCGTGATGATGATACGTCTGTGACAGGATTTGTTTTTCCCCACATTTTGTTATTGTTTTTGTGAAAATAAACATTTGATTTTTATTTTTCTTGTTCACATTTATTTTTGTTGCTGCTACTGCAATAGAATTTTATCCATTGAAAAGCTCCACCATTTGATTGGGCTTTAGAGTATGGACGTGTGATTGTATTGTTTGCCTATATTTCTCTAATCACCAGACATTTGATTGGACTGAAGTGTATTATTAGTTTTATTTTTTTTTGCCTCTGCTCAACCATAAGTGGCCGTATACATGCAAGCTAGTGTGAGACTTTGTGAGCTCCCGAATTTTTTTTCCTAAAAATCCATGAACACATCGAAACCAACCAGAAATCACTTAATCCACCTTAGCCTTATAAATCCTTTTCTTTCGTTATAATGGTACTTGTTATTTTGTTGTAGTAGTTGGTATGGTTAGATTTTAGTTGTGTTTCAATTGTTTTCTTTGAAAATAAATAGAAAATAACGGCTGGGGTTTCACTTAAGTACATAAATAATATATTGATAAGACCTAGTTAACTAGAGGAGTTATACCTAAATAATGTATACTATTCATTTAAAAAGATTAAAGGCTTACGCCAATAGTTTTTGGCCATAGGTAATTATTTTGAAGACAGTTTGATTGATTTTTGGACTTAGAAAAAATACTTTAGATTTTGAAAGCGATAAATAAAACATACAAGACAAAAATTCTATAAATAGAATTTTTTTTTAAATTTCTTTTTTCCAAAAATGTCATATTTTTATAAGAAATTTTTAAAAATTTTTTTATTTTTATAGCAATTTTTTTTTAATTTCTTATTTTTATAGAAAAATTTGAAAAATTTCTTATTTTTATAAGAAATTTAAAAAAAAATCTTAAATTTTTCAAAAATTTCCTATTTTTATAGGAAATTTTTCAAAAGTTTCCTATTTTTATAGAAAATTTTTCAAAAATTTCCTATTTTTATAGGAAATTTTTCAAAAATTTCCTATTTTTATAGGAAATTTTCCAACAATTTCCTGTTTTTATAGGAAATTTTTCAAAAATTTCCTATTTTTATAGGAAATTTTTCAAAAATTTCCTATTTTTATAGGAAATTTTTCAAAAATTTCCTATTTTTATAGGAAATTTTTCAAAAATTTCCTATTTTTATAGGAAATTTTTCAAAAATTTCCTATTTTTATAGGAAATTTTTCAAAAATTTCCTATTTTTATAGGAAATTTTTCAAAAATTTCCTATTTTTATAGGAAATTTTTCAAAAATTTCCTATTTTTATAGGAAATTTTTCAAAAATTTCCTATTTTTATAGGAAATTTTTCAAAAATTTCCTATTTTTATAGGAAATTTTTCAAAAATTTCCTATTTTTATAGGAAATTTTTCAAAAATTTCCTATTTTTATAGGAAATTTTTCAAAAATTTCCTATTTTTATAGGAAATTTTTCAAAAATTTCCTATTTTTATAGGAAATTTTTCAAAAATTTCCTATTTTTATAGGAAATTTTTCAAAAATTTCCTATTTTTATAGGAAATTTTTCAAAAATTTCCTATTTTTATAGGAAATTTTTCAAAAATTTCCTATTTTTATAGGAAATTTTTCAAAAATTTCCTATTTTTATAGGAAATTTTTCAAAAATTTCCTATTTTTATAGGAAATTTTTCAAAAATTTCCTATTTTTATAGGAAATTTTTCAAAAATTTCCTATTTTTATAGGAAATTTTTCAAAAATTTCCTATTTTTATAGGAAATTTTTCAAAAATTTCCTATTTTTATAGGAAATTTTTCAAAAATTTCCTATTTTTATAGGAAATTTTTCAAAAATTTCCTATTTTTATAGGAAATTTTTCAAAAATTTCCTATTTTTATAGGAAATTTTTCAAAAATTTCCTATTTTTATAGGAAATTTTTCAAAAATTTCCTATTTTTATAGGAAATTTTTCAAAAATTTCCTATTTTTATAGGAAATTTTTCAAAAATTTCCTATTTTTATAGGAAATTTTTCAAAAATTTCCTATTTTTATAGGAAATTTTTCAAAAATTTCCTATTTTTATAGGAAATTTTTCAAAAATTTCCTATTTTTATAGGAAATTTTTCAAAAATTTCCTATTTTTATAGGAAATTTTTCAAAAATTTCCTATTTTTATAGGAAATTTTTCAAAAATTTCCTATTTTTATAGGAAATTTTTCAAAAACTTCCTATTTTTATAGGAAATTTTTCAAAAATTTCCTATTTTTATAGGAAATTTTTCAAAAATTTCCTATTTTTATAGGAAATTTTTCAAAAATTTCCTATTTTTATAGGAAATTTTTCAAAAATTTCCTATTTTTATAGGAAATTTTTCAAAAATTTCCTATTTTTATAGGAAATTTTTCAAAAATTTCCTATTTTTATAGGAAATTTTTCAAAATTTTCCTATTTTTATAGGAAATTTTTTAAAATTTTCCTATTTTTATAGGAAAATTTTCAAAAATTTCCTATTTTTATAGGAAATTTTTCAAAATTTTCCTATTTTTATAGGAAAATTTTCAAAAATTTCCTATTTTTATAGGAAATTTTTCAAAAATTTCCAATTTTTATAGGAAATTTTTCAAAAATTTCCAATTTTTATAGGAAATTTTTCAAAAATTTCCAATTTTTATAGGAAATTTTTCAAAAATTTCCAATTTTTATAGGAAATTTTTCAAAAATTTCCTATTTTTATAGGAAATTTTTCAAAAATTTCCTATTTTTATAGGAAATTTTTCAAAAATTTCCTATTTTTATAGGAAATTTTTCAAAAATTTCCTATTTTTATAGGAAATTTTTCAAAAATTTCCTATTTTTATAGGAAATTTTTCAAAAATTTCCTATTTTTATAGGAAATTTTTCAAAAATTTCCTATTTTTATAGGAAATTTTTCAAAAATTTCCTATTTTTATAGGAAATTTTTCAAAAATTTCATATTTTTATAGGAAACTTTTCAAAAATTTCCTATTTTTATAGGAAACTTTTCAAAAATTTCCTATTTTTATAGGAAACTTTTCAAAAATTTCCTATTTTTATAGGAAACTTTTCAAAAATTTCCTATTTTTATAGGAAACTTTTCAAAAATTTCCTATTTTTATAGGAAACTTTTCAAAAATTTCCTATTTTTATAGGAAATTTTTCAAAAATTTCCTATTTTTATAGGAAATTTTTCAAAAATTTCCTATTTTTATAGGAAATTTTTCAAAAATTCCCTATTTTTATAGGAAATTTTTCAAAAATTCCCTATTTTTATAGGAATTTTTTCAAAAATTTCCTATTTTTATAGGAAATTTTTTAAAAATTTCCTATTTTTATAGGAAATTTTTCAAAAATTTTCTATTTTTATAGGAAATTTTTCAAAAATTTCCTATTTTTATAGGAAATTTTTCAAAAATTTCCTATTTTTATAGGAAATTTTTCAAAAATTTCCTATTTTTATAGGAAATTATTCAAAAATTTCCTATTTTTATAGGAAATTATTCAAAAATTTCCTATTTTTATAGGAAATTATTCAAAAATTTAATATTTTTATAATATAATTTTTGAAAAATTTCCTATTTTTCAAAAATTTCCTATTTTTATAGGAAATTTTTCAAAAATTTCCTATTTTTATAGGAAATTTTTCAAAAATTACCTATTTTTATAGGAAATTTTTTAAAAATTTCCTATTTTTATAGGAAATTTTTAAAAAATTTCCTATTTTTATAGGAAATTTTTCAAAAATTTTATAGGAATTTTATAGGAAATTTTTCAAAAATTTCCTATTTTTATGGGAAATTATTCAAAAATTTCCTATTTTTATAATATAATTTTTGAAAAATTTCCTATTTTTCAAAAATTGCCTATTTTTATAGGAAATTTTTTAAAAACTTCCTATTTTTATAGGAAATTTTTCAAAAATTTCCTATTTTTATAGGAAATTTTTCAAAAATTTCCTATTTTTATAAGAAATTTTTCAAAAATTTCCTATTTTTATAGGAAATTTTTCAAAAATTTCCTATTTTTATAGGAAATTATTCTAAAATTTCCTATTTTTATAATATAATTTTTGAAAAATTTCCTATTTTTCAAAAATTTCCTATTTTTGAAAAATTTCCTATTTTTATAGGAAATTATTTAAAAATTTCCTATTTTTATAGGAAATTTTTCAAAAATTTCCTATTTTTATAGGAAATTTTTCAAAAGTTTCCTATTTTTATAGGAAATTTTTCAAAAGTTTCCTATTTTCATAGGAAATTTTTCAAAAATTTCCTATTTTTATAGGAAATTTTTCAAAAATTTCCTATTTTTATAGGAAATTTTTCAAAAATTTCCTATTTTTATAGGAAATTTTTCAAAAATTTCCTATTTTTATAGGAAATTTTTCAAAAATTTCCTATTTTTATAGGAAATTTTTCAAAAATTTCCTATTTTTAAAGGAAATTTTTCAAAAATTTCCTATTTTTATAGGAAATTTTTCAAAAATTTCCTATTTTTATAGGAAATTTTTCAAAAATTTCCTATTTTTATAGGAAATTTTTCAAAAATTTCCTTTTTTTATAGGAAATTTTTCAAAAATTTCCTATTTTTATAGGAAATTTTTAAAAAATTTCCTATTTTTATAGGAAATTTTTCAAAAATTTTCTATTTTTATAGAAAATTTTTCAAAAATTTCCTATTTTATAGGAAATTTTTCAAAAATTTCCTGTTTTTATAGGAAATTTGTCAAAAATTTCCTATTTTTATAGGAAATTTTTCAAAAATTTCCTTTTTTTATAGGAAATTTTTCAAAAATGTCCTATTTTTATAGGAAATTTTTTAAAAATAGGAAATTTTTAAAAAATTTCCTATTTTTATAGCAAATTTTTCA
Source organism: Stomorhina lunata (assembly GCA_933228675.1). NCBI lineage: Eukaryota > Metazoa > Arthropoda > Insecta > Diptera > Rhiniidae > Stomorhina > Stomorhina lunata. The sequence continues at coordinate 62,156,175 of OW121743.1, forward strand.
AAAATTTCCTATTTTTGTAGGAAATTTTTCAAAAATTTCCTATTTTTATAGGAAATTTTTCAAAAATTTCCTATTTTTATAGGAAAATTTTCAAAAATTTCCTATTTTTATAGGAAATTTTTCAAAAATTTCCTATTTTTATAGGAAATTTTTCAAAAATTTCCTATTTTTATAGGAAATTTTTCAAAAATTTCCTTTTTTTATAGGAAATTTTTCAAAAATTTCCTTTTTTTTTTAGGAAATTTTTCAAAAATTTCCTATTTTTATAGGAAATTTTTCAAAAATTTTCTATTTTTATAGAAAATTTTTCAAAAATTTCCTATTTTATAGGAAATTTTTCAAAAATTTCCTGTTTTTATAGGAAATTTGTCAAAAATTTCCTATTTTTATAGGAAATTTTTCAAAAATTTCCTTTTTTTATAGGAAATTTTTCAAAAATGTCCTATTTTTATAGGAAATTTTTTAAAAATAGGAAATTTTTAAAAAATTTCCTATTTTTATAGCAAATTTTTCAAAAATTTCCTATTTTTGTAGGAAATTTTTTAAAAAATTTCCTATTTTTATAGCAAATTTTTCAAAAATTTCCTATTCTTATAGCAAATTTTTCAAAAATTTCTTATTTTTATATTATTTCTTATTTTTATATTATTTTTATTTCTATAAGAAATATTTCGAAGATTTACCATAAATTTAAATAAGTTTATTTGTAATAAAAATTTGACAGTACAGGGTTTTTTGTCGAAATAAACATCATGTTATTTTCTTGAAAGTTTAAAATTTTGGTTTCTTAATTAAATTTCACTCCAACTAAAATCTAGGTTATAAACGTGTTTCAACAACTCAAGAAACATATGGTAGTTGAAAACAATATAGATTTCTATTTTAAAGCCAATAGAAATGATGAAAACTTTAAATGAATGTTGACACAAGCAGCTTCTTTTTTCCAAAATCATAATTTGCTAAAACAATTGAAACCGAAAATATAAAATGCATCTTAACCAAATGTCAGCATAGACTATTTAATGCCAGACAAATATATCTTGTCTCTATCAACAACCAACACCACCACAACGACAGCAATAACAGCAATAAAAAAGGGAAAACAAAAGAAAATTTTTGGGAAAACATGTACCATCAGAAACAGTAATCCAACATTTATGAGTCCAATATTTTGTAAATACATCAGATACACATGCAGCCAAAGACTATGAATGAACATGTGAGAAGGAATAAATGAATTTAACATTTTGTGGTTAACATTCACTTACACTATGATAACATTCTACTGAAGGCTTACAAACAGGAACAAACACACACAAACACTGATGCATCCCTCCACACATATGAATTCATGCATTCAATACATACATACATGTAACCAAAAAACAAGGATAAGTAGCCAGTTAATATCTTAAACTAAGCAGTCTGTTATTGTGAGTACATTTCTCGGACTAAAACTGGGATTATTACGAAAAAAAGAGGCTAAAGCTAAACGAAAACATAAAAACAATAGAAATGAAAAGTAAAAGGATCCTCTTACTCCAGCCTAGATATAAAATCAGACTTTATCTCTGGAACGTATTTGCAATATATGAGAGTTCCTGTATGACTGTAAACGTTTGTACGTGTATGTTTTAGTCTATAAAAGGTAATTCATTACAATAATCCTACCGAATAAGCAATAAAAATCGAATGTTTCCACTTGTAATCGAGTCTATTTTGTTAAGGCCAATGTTTATGTACATGCGGCTTTGGGAGAATGATGGGGTTTTTTTGTTTTTGGAAGGAAACTTAAACTGGCGTAAATCTATAAGAATTTTAGTAAAGCCCGGAAAATACAGGGTGTTTTAAAAGTTGTTGTTTAGGTAAAAAACGGTAGAATTTTTTGAAAAAGTTTACAAAACTTTTCCATATTTTTAAAAGTTTAGTTTTAAAAATATCCAAAAATTTATTGTATTTAAAGAAAATTTCAATGACTTGAATTCTGTGAAAATATTTACAAAATTTTTTTAACTTTTACTGATTATATATCCTTCACCACCACTGATTTTTATACCCTTCACCACCATAGGTGGAAAGGGTATTATACGTTTGTGCTGATGTATGTAACGCATAGAAATAGGCCCACCTTTTAGTATACCAATAGGCTTAGAATCACTTTCTGAGTCGGTTTGACCCCCATGTAAACAATGTAATCAAAGTACAGGTCGCAATTCTAAACATAATTTGATGAAATTTGGCAGAGATCATTTTTTGATAGTGGGGCCATGGCTATTGAAATTCGTCAAAATAGGTCCATTATTTATGGTACCTCCCATAGCTCCCTCTTCCCGGAATTTATATTTTTGCCAAAAATATCAAAAGTTTTTTATTGAAATACTGTTTATGTAAAATAAAATCACTGTACCAAATTTTGTTAAAATCGGTCCACATTTGATCAAAGCTCCCATACAAACGCTTCTGTCAAAACTCACTAAATGAGACAGATATCACTAAACGCTCGTAAATCAAAAGATCACTCAGAATATTATATAAGTAAAATTAACTTAAAATGTAATTTGAAATTAATGAATATTCATTTAAAAACCGGTCAACTGATTTTTCAATCAAATTCAATAAATATTTCATTTAAATTTAACTGACAAATATTTAAACTACATTTTCAGTTTTAAAAACGGAATATTCAGTTGTTTTCAAAAAAATTATTGACAAAAATTTAAACTACATTTTTAGTATAAAAAACGGAAATTTTCATTTATTTTTAAAAAATTGAATGGTAAAAAACTACGTAAAATTTCCATAAAACGGGCAATTTTCATTTGTTTTTATAATTAACGTAATATAAAAGACGAAACCTTAAAAAGGGTATATCCTTTGAGGCATCAAAAAACCAAACAGACAAAACAAAGTTTGTTGTTTGCTTAGGCCATACCCCGTGATAGGCGGCCAGTATTATAAAAAGTTTCTTCAGTAGGCAAACCTAAGATACTTAAGGGAAAACAATAATTAAACAAATACGAATTATATTTGATACAATAATTGAAAAAATATACAAAAACTAAACAACTGATATTTTCAAATATTACGGATTTTCAGTATTTTTTTGTATATTGTTTTTTAAACAAATGTATAAATATGTTAAAAATCAATTTTCATATAAATTTAATTAAATATTCATTTGAAGACAACATAACCGAAAATTTCCTAAACAACGTGCAATCAGCAATAATTTCCTGAGTGATAACAAGAATTTTGAGTTTATTTTTTGCACGCATACATTTTGCACATTTGATCCTAGCTCTCATATAAGTCCAAATGACTGAAATAGCTTAAATATATAAGTTTTGGGAAAATATATGTATGTATGATGTCAAATTTTAACAAATATTTGTATTTATGCAGAAAATGGAACACCTTTGACCTAAGTGGTAAAGGGTATGGTCGGGCTTGACAACATGTTTTTCTTAACACTAAATTTTTCCAAAAAAATTTCTCCAAAAATGTCTCTGTAGAAAATTTTCTCAAAAGTTAATTCTTTAAAATTTTCGCTTTTTGTAAAAACTTGGAAAGCGACCTAGTAGGGGTTATAGACCTATGTGAGGATATACCAAAAACTTTTTTCAAAGTTTTCGTAACACGTGCAAAATTTCGAGATATTCACATAAAACACTCACATTTGAAGAGCGGTTATAAAATTTAAAACAGTTTTGAAAAGTCAATGGATCAAGCTTTTACAAGCTGTATACATAAGGCTTATATTTTAAGAAATTAGGTAAGTTTTTATCAAAAGTTTTGCTTCTTCTTTAAATTTCTTTGCCATTTTTAAAATTCAAAAGCAATTTTTTAAACTATTTTATATAAAAACCTTTTTTTCCAAAAGTTATTTAACTTTTTTCCAATAGAAAACTATTACAAACAAAAAACTTTTTAAATTAATGTCTGGCCTAGTCGGTTTATGAAAATCCTAATAACTTTCAGGTTTTAAGTCTGATTTAAAAAAATGGAAAAATTAGGAACTGAATTCTCTTGTTATATTCAGGGATGTCATAGAAACCAAGTCAGTTTTTAAATTTCTCGGTTTTGAAAACCAATACTGGTTATATTTGGTATCATGAAACCAAGTCGGTTTTGTTATTATTGGTTTTAAATCAAACAAAATGTTCGAATCAATTGTTTATTATTTCATTTGAAAATTTTTTGAAACATCAACAATGAAATAAAAAAATAAAATAAAAATTATTAAGGAAAATTATTTCAAGAAAAACTTTCAGATTTTTGCGATGTTTGTGGTATAGGTATAAAGAAAACGCTGCTATTTGGACAAATGAAGCTTGTATACCCCAACATCATGAAATAACCGAATTGCGGACTGGAAAAAATGTAATCTACCTACACCAAGAAACAAACCACAGCCAATCAAAGGACGATTGTCACTTACATGCGACATTCATTAAATTGCAAACAAATATGTTGATATGCATTTGCTTCACCAGTACCTCCACACAAAGAATATTCTAGCCTTACAATTTTCCCCATTTTTGATATTTTTTATGTTTGTCGATTTCAAAGACAAAAGACAAAAAGTACCAGAACTTGTTTTTATCTTATTATATGATAAAAAATGCTATGTAAACTTTTGACTCATCTCTGTTTATTTGAAAGTTAAAGCTAAAAAGTACCAAAAATATTTTTTCTCTTTTTCTCCCCATTTTTCGAAAAGTACTTACACCTTGTACTGTTATTTGTTATTATTTTTGTAACTGATCTAAACTCGATTTCAATTTTGGTTCTATTGTTTTTAGTTTGGGAATTATAGCGTTATTGAATTTTCCCTTTTTTATCCCCCACAGGGCCAAATTTTCAAAAATCTGTTCTTAGTGGATCTTTAAATCGAAAAAGGCACCAGTTGGCCAGTTACGCCTTTGTTTTAAATTGATAGACCAATTTTGAAACGAAATCTGTTAACTGTAAGTTGCTTGGTTTATTTCCAATACTAAACCAATAATTTTATTTTCTGTGACACATAAAACCAATAGAAAATGTAGCTCGAACATTAATATTGGAATTTATGACACCAAATTAATTTTTTTGTCGTTTTCAAAACCAATACCAATGAAATTGGTTTCCATGACACCCCTGAATAATAACTGCATATGGGCAAATCCGAAAAACATAAAACCAACGACAAAATTTTAAAACTGTCAAAATCACATATTTGTGTTTATGGAAAAATTAACCATATATTGATCCTTTAGAATGTATAATGGATACAATTTTTAATTACTCTATTCGTAAATGGCAGCTCTTTATTTGCACCCATCTCGAATTTTTATAATTTTTTTTTAAATAATAGGTTTTTTACAAGCTCTTAAAAATCGGAAAAACATCCATTTAGGTATCAAGTTTCAGTATTGGCTCAAAGTCTGCTTAATTTTATATAATTAGACGTAAAAGGCTCCATCAAAAGCAATTAGAGTGATATAAATAACGTCAAGTGAAAAAGGGGCTCACAGTGTGTAGCGTCCTTCACAGAAATAAAGTTTTTTTTTTTAATTTGACTAGCGCAATTTTTCTTTTTTCTCCAATTGAACTTGGTACGTAAAGAGAACTTATAGTATGCTTTACATTAGGCTTAAAATATATAGTTGTTAATATAGCATTTTACAGAATAATATGAATGGGAAAGTGTGTAACGTCCGTCACAGTATATATTTTTTACAAAATGATATTTATTAAATACAATATTTACTAACACATGTCTTTCTTATTCAGAAAGCAATAACACTATCTATATCCAAAGATTAAATTTTAGGTATTAGGTGTTAAATAAACATACAGTGGGGCAAATTTGATGCTTTTCAAATTTGATTTTTTTTTTTTGGGACACTCTAACAGCTAGCCACTGCATTCTTTCGACGAAAAATAAGACGTAAAAAGTGAAAAACTTTAAAAAAAATATATGCATGTAGCCGTTTTATGAAATATTAAATTGTGCACCAAAATCGCATTTTAATCGCGAACATTAAAAGGAAGTAGATGAAATTCGGGAACAAATAAAACCATTATTTTCACTGATTAATGAATCCTTAAAAAAATTAAATATGAATTTTTTCCTAATAAAAAACATTCAAGTAAAAACTGTTCCGACCGTCACATAGCGTCCGCAACAGTTCATTTATGGAGTTTTGGTCAAGCTGGAAACTTAAAAATATTTTTTAAAAGCTGTTTTGTAATCATATGATTTTCCTCTATCTTCAATGTATTTACAATTTTTTTATTACTATGACCGATTTGATGAAAATTACAGAAACACGTGTTGGGAAAAAAAATCACTTCCATTTTTTGTAACGTCCGTCACAGCACTTTAAAAGCGGATAACTTTCTTCTCCAAAGCATGTATATAAATTAACAAATGTCATTCGATAGCATAATGGGCTAATATTCTCTGAAATCTGTGAAAAGGTATCTAATGTAGAACGACAATGGGATATATTCAAGTACAACGAAATCCGTACAAATGTATAGCCATCACGCAGGCTTTGTCCATATAGAATGGATTATGGAATTTTAAAAGAATTTTTGTGATTTTTCAAAAAAAAATACTTTTTTTTTTTTGCAAACAAAAAAATTTATTTACAAAACGAATGTTCGGCTTAATAAGATTATTAGTTTTCGAATTACGGGTTTTTTTACTTAGTTCAACAAAATAAAAAGATTTCGAGATACGAGAATAATTACTGAGCAACCTCCTTAATTTTTTTTATAAAGCTATCAGGTATGTGATGGAAATCGATCGTTTTCAAATCGTTCGATTTCGGATATATTTTTGAGGTAATTTTCGGTTATTTTTTCAAAAAAAATCAAACCAAATGAAAGATAAAATATCAGTCGAAAGGATTCAATATTCTATCTTTCATTTGGTTTGAATTTTTTGGAAAAATAACCAAAAATTACATCAAAAAAATATCTGAAATCGAACGATTTGAAAACGATCGATATCCATCACATACCTGTATATCTCAAAAACTATAGTTAACCAAGTTAAACGGTTAGCACAACTGAATTCTGCGAATTATCTTTATCCACAAGGTCACCCTTTTGTCGGTTTTTTCAACTAGCACAGTGTAATCTATAACATACTTCAACGCAAAACTTTTTCGATTGATGAAAAGTTGGTTTAAACATTTAATGACTTATGTTTAACCTCTAAAATATCATATATGTTATTGTTGACACAAACCATATGTGACCCTTTTGTCGGTTTTTCCAACTAGCACAGTGTAATCTATAAAATTCAACTGTTTCCTCGTACTTCAATGCAAAACTTTTTCGATTGATAAAAAGTTGGTTTAAACATTTAATGACTTATGTTTAACCTCCAAAATATCATATATGTTATTGTTGACACAAACCATATGTGACCCTTTTGTCGTTTTTTCCAACTAGCACAGTGTAATCTATAAAATTCAACTGTTTCCTCGTACTTCAACGCAAAACTTTTTCGATTGATAAAAAGTTGGTTTAAACATTTAATGACTTATGTTTAACCTCCAAAACATCATATATGTTATTGTTGAGACAAACCATATGTGAACCTTTTGTCGGTTTTTCCAACTAGCACAGTGTAATCTATAAAATTCAACTGTTTCCTCGTACTTCAACGCAAAACTTTTTCGATTGATAAAAAGTTGGTTTAAACATTTAATGACTTATGTTTAACCTCCAAAACATCATATATGTTATTGTTGACACAAACCATATGTGACCCTTTTGTCGGTTTTTCCAACTAGCACAGTGTAATCTATAAAATTCAACTGTTTCCTCGTACTTCAACGCAAAACTTTTTCGATTGATAAAAAGTTGGTTTAAACATTTAATGACTTATGTTTAACCTCCAAAACATCATATATGTTATTGTTGACACAAACCATATGTGACCCTTTTGTCGGTTTTTCCAACTAGCACAGTGTATTCTATAAAATTCAACTGTTTCCTCGTACTTCAACGCAAAACTTTTTCGATTGATAAAAAGTTGGTTTAAACATTTAATGACTTATGTTTAACCTCTAAAATATCATATATGTTATTGTTGACACAAACCATATGTGACCCTTTTCCAACTAGCACAGTGTAATCTATAAAATTTAACTGTTTCCTCGTACTTCAACGCAAAAGTTTTTCGATTGATAAAAAGTTGGTTTAAACATTTAATGACTTATGTTTAACCACCAAAATATCATATATGTTATTGTTGACACAAACCATATGTGACCCTTTTGTCGGTTTTTCCAACTAGCACAGTGTAATCTATATAATTCAACTGTTTTCTCGTACTTCAACGCAAAACTTTTTCGATTGATAAAAAGTTGGTTTAAACATTTAATGACTTATGTTTAACCTCCAAAACATTATATATGTTATTGTTGACACAAACCATATGTGACCCTTTTGTCGGTTTTTCCAACTAGCACAGTGTAATCTATAAAATTCAACTGTTTCCTCGTACTTCAACGCAAAACTTTTTCGATTGATAAAAAGTTGGTTTAAACATTTAATGACTTATGTTTAACCTCTAAAATATCATATATGTTATTGTTGACACAAACCATATGTGGATGTTATAAAAATATTATATTAACACACATATTTTCACTTGTTACGAAATTTCTATGTTAGAGAAAATATTTCAAAATTCATTCCTTTTTAAGTTTTTAGAAAATTTATCACAAATGTTAAACTTCGACGAAAATTGTGCACAAAATTTCTTAGTTTTAAAAATTAGAGTCAATTTTTTATAAAAGTAAAATTCTCATTGAATTTTCTTGAAAGTAATTTTTTTTTTTAAATTTTACTATAGTGTATTGCACTTTATAAATTGTGTTTAAAGAAAATTGTTCTTATTCGAAATGTTACCCTTTGTTCTCTTATATGATTTAAAAATATCAATGAATACCTACCCAGCAAAACTTTGGTAATGGCAAGTACTCTGATAACTGGTTACCTTGTAAAGACTACAACATACCACCGAATAAATAATAAGTTATAACAGAAGTACTTATTTGTAATTCAGATGGTAATTTAAACTGAATGGCCCCGGTTCAAATCCCACCAAGGGCAACAATTTTTTTAAGTTTTTTTTTATTAAGAGTCTTTTTAAATGATTTTTGAATTTTAAGAACTTAAATATTATCTTCTGTAAAAAAAATGTGTAAAACTAACTCACGTTAATGAAAAAATACCATCATGAGTCAATTTTGATTATGTAGGGGATGTTGAATACCAAACACGACTCTAATTGGTCTTAACTTGGTAAGCCCAACTTATCTGGGTCATCCTTCATCTTAACTGTGGACACACACCTCCTCATAGTATCACCCGTGGAGCTAGTTTAACACCCATTAATATTGTGAGTTAACATGGTCCGAGAGTTGTCCCATAAGATCGATAAAAATGGGTTAGGATTACGGGCTAGGAACCCTCTCTTGAAAAAAAAAATACAATGAAGAGGATAAAATTAGAATTGAAATGTCCCACTACCTAGTATTAAAAGAGAATGTCCGAAACTTCGATAGAAAGACCAAGTAGAGGAACATTTTTCAAAGCTTGGCCTATAAAATTGGAGAATATTCGTACAAGATCAAAATCCATGGAATTCTAAAATATGCTCGGACTTTGACCTTAACAGGTTGTAACATTTAAGTAAGTAAGAGTCAATCTTATGTAAAAACTTATACAAAAAAGAAGATTTAAATTGTTTAAGTTTAAAAATAATTTTAAAAAAGTTTTAAAATAATTACAAAAAATTGTATAAAAATATTTTTCCAAAAATTACAACAAAGCAAAAAAAAAACAGGGAAAAACAAAGTTATTTTCACATGATTTTGGATCTAAAAATAAAAATTGTTTATAATAATTATAAGCTGCTAAGTTTTCAACATATGAAGTAGCTCAGTGAAAGAGTCTCTGCCTAGCAGTCGGAGGGTCTGGGTTCGAGCCCCCATGGGATCATAAAAAAATGTTGTATTTCGTTTAAAAATATATGTTTTTAATAAAACAACAACAAAAAAGTTGTTGCTGTTGTTGTTGTTGCTTTCAAATTGCTTACCCAAGTCATTACTTTTCTGCAATTGGTAAGTACTTGCCTCCAATGACATTCCCATGTTAATGTAATGACTTAAACAGCGAATGAGCAAGTAGTTCGTGTTCAATAGTTTATCTGTTTAACTCATTATTTGGTAATGAAAAGTTTTACTGGGTAGTTATATTTTTCACTTTTTCTAAGAAGATTCCAATATATGGTTAGAATCTTGCTCTTGTAATATATATGTATATATTTTTGCTATTGTTCAATTTTATTACTTGTTTTTTGCTGCTGCTGCTGTGGCCATGAAAATGTTTTAAAATTGGCATTTAAAAGAAACGAAAACGAAAAAAAATAATAGAAACTTTGGGAACATATTTGCAAAACTCTCTAAATACATACGAACATATAAATTCATGTAATACATGTCATAAATGTTTCTACAGACAAGTTGTCTGTAACAAAATGATGTTCGTGTAATAAAAATACAATCAGACTTTAGATTTTGTATGAACTCTCCTCATATTGGTAGTACCTATACGTATATTGGCTCATGCTGCATCCAAAAGAAACATTAAGTTGGATTGTCCTGACATTAGCTTTGGCTACTAAATAGTTCTTGTTCTTCTACTTGTTCTTGTTATAATGTTCTCGTACTTGTTTTAAGTCGATACAAAACAATCGTTAGATATGTAATAGAATTAAACATTTCGTTACAGTAAAACAAAATTCATATACATATGTACTTAAGATTTTGTATAATATTAAACTTTTTCTTGTAGCTGATGTTGAGTTTTATTGATGTTGTATGATATTTCCTTTTTAAATTTTATTTTACATGAAGAAGAGTCAGAGAAGCAGAGTCAGGACAAACCTGTTCGATATGCAAATTTCATTACATTACACCATAAGTTAAAAGTTTTCTATAAAGTACCAACATATTTGTAGATGAAAGTAGAAATTTTCTATAAGTTTGTAATTCTGTCTATCTAAAACAAAAGTCTTTGTAATGCATATGTATTGTATATACATATATTAATTTTTTTTTTTTCATATTAAGGATATGTAACATTTCTTCCCATTTTTTTCCTATTGCTATTTCTATTTTCTCTACAATATGCAAACACTTGTTAAATATCATTGGCATTTGTTATCAATATTGACCAGATTTTATTGTCTAGAGAGTGGGGGAAAAATTAATGTGGAGTAGATGAAAGAAACGGAATAAAACAAGCCCCTCATCAATTTTTTCTTCCGTTTTTTTTTTTTTTGTTTGGTTAGAAGAAAGAAGTTGGTTAGAAGCCACAAATGTATGCATGACTGTACAATGAGATTGATGTTTGTTTTGTTGTTGTCTTCAATTTTATAACTCAATGACTTACAGTGGTCTATACTCGGACAAAAAATTTTCAAATCTTATATTCTTAAACGAGGTATATAGGTCGAAGAAGAAGGGACTTTTGAAATCTTTGCCTCTAAGAGGGTAAAAACGGTAGAGCTGCAAAACTATCGATGGTACTATCGATAATATCGATAGTTTTATTTTTAGTGTGCTATCGATTGTTTTTTTCCGATAGCGATACTATCGACAAAAATAGGTTGGCGGCATATTTTAAATTGATTGTTAGGAAAAATTTTGGTGTCGGTGGATATTTTTAAAATAAATATGAAATTAATCAATAAGACTAAAATTATATCTTTAGTTCAGCAAATGTTAACTTGAGTAAGTGATATATTCAAGAAAAAAATGATCAAAACTGGCTACTTATATCGAAAGTCATGGTGGTATAATTACAATGCGGAAAATATTGCAATGTCAGGTGTAACGGAAAAAGGAAAAAGCATCATTTGTTGCTGATAAAAACAGTACAATGATAAAAGCATGCGATTTACAGTAAAAAAGACATTTTGCCATGTTTCGCTCATACTCTGAATCTTGTAGTGCAACCATGTTTAAGTCAAGACTGTATAAACAAATTTAGTTTAAATGTAAAAATATTGTTAAAATAGGTTAAAAACATTGTTATTGCCTATGAGAAATTCAAAGCTGAACAATTAAAAGACAAGCCATATACAATAGTTTACTCCAGGAGGTACCTACGCGATACATGATTGCCTCTAAGAGGGTAAAAAGGGGAAAAAAGTGATAATATTTAAACAAAATTTAAGTTATATTTTTAGCAGATGTTAAAATAATCGGACAGGTACTTTTTGGAATTATGCCCGATAGGGGGTAAATAAGGGTGAAACTAGTTTTTTTGGTACTATTTTTAAGCCACTCTTATCTTTTAAACCAAAGAATATAGAAATAAACTTTTAATGCAATCAATAAATGCGAAAAAATATTGAACACGTATTTGGTACTTTTTTGATTTTGGGGTCTAAAATGGGTAAAAAATGAAATAAAATGATAATTTAACACCTCATGAAGTAATATGAACCATTGACCAATATGTTGACTGCGTTTTTATAAAATATACCGGATCCAAACGGTATCAAGTACTAAATATGCATATGGAACTTTTTTGAAATTAGGATAAAAAGGGGAAAAATTTTTAATGTTATAACTTTTAAGCAAATGAATGTTTGTATGACCTTTATAGAATAGTAAACTATGTATTTGATCATGTTATGGTTTTTAGCAAAGTTGTTGCGAATGAGCCGACGAAGGTTTTTAAGATGGTATGACTAATTTCCGACAGGTAGCGCCACTGAAAATTACTCTCTAGAAAAGTTGTTACGCATGTGCTGACGAAGGCTTCTTAGTTGGTAGGACTAATTTCCGTCAGGTGGCGTAACTGAAAATAACTCAAATTGAATTGATCAGGCTATGATCTTTAGCAATGTTCGTGCATATGAGTCGACGGAGATTTCTAAGTTGGTATGATCAATTTTCAAAACTATTCAAAATGAATTGAACTGTAAACTATGCATTTGATCTGATGTGTTGATTGGACAAAATGAATGAAATGATTAAAAATTAATTTGATATTTGTGTAATGTCTTTTTTCTAAATTTATTTAAAACTTGCTTCGAAATGTTTATTATAAAATTCCGAGCAAGGCTCGGTTACCCAGGTACTATAATTTAAAGCAAATATTTGTAGATATATGTACTTAAAGTTAACAATTGTTTCTGCATGCAATTTTTAGAATTCGATACTATCGATAGTATCGATAGTTTTATGACAGACTATCGAAACTATCGAATGTGACCACTATCGACTATCGAAACTATCGAGTGGGGCGACTATCGATAGTTTTGCAGCTCTAAAAAACGGGTGAAAAAGGAAAAAAATCGAAAACGTTATATCTCCTAAAGTAATGGGTATAGAAACAAAATTAAAATTACGTTTTAAACAGTTAGGAAAATAAGTGGACAGGTGTTTGGTACTTTTTTGAAACTATGTCCGATAGAGGGTAAAAAAGGGTGAAAATAGTTTTTTTTGTACTTTTGTAACCCACTCTTATTTTTTAAACTAAAGAATATAGAAAGGAACTTTGTACTGCAATCAGTAGATGTGAAAGAAATATTGAACACGTATTTGGTACTTTTTTATTTTGGAGCTAAAAAAGTGATAAAATGATAACTTAACATCTCAAAAGCATATGAAAGTTTTTGAATGTAGTGGATAAAAAGGGGAAAAAATGAGTAATGTTATAACTTTAAAACAAATGAATGTTTGTATATATGTTCTTTATAGAATAGTAAACTGTGAATTTGATCATATTATGCTCTTTAGCGGAGATATTGCTGATAAGCCGGCGAAGGTTTTGAAGTTGGTAAGACTAACTTCCGTTAGGTGGCACTAAAAATTAATTAATGAAGAAATTTCGACAGGTGGCGCCACTGAAATTTACTCAAAGTCAATTTAATCGTAAGCTGTACATTTAATCATGCTATAATCATTAGCAAAGTTGTTACGCATAAGCAGACGAAGGTTTCTTAGTAGAAATAAATCGTAAACTGTGCATTTTATCACGCTATAATATTTAGCAAAGTTGTTGCGCATGAGTCGACGGAGGTTTCTGTTGGTATGACCAATTTCCAAAATTTTTCAAAATGAATTAATTTATAAACTATGCAACCTATGTATTGATCGGACATAATAAATAAAATAATTCAAAATTAACTGAATATTTGCACAAAATGCTTATCATAAAGATCCGAGCAAGGCTCGGTCAACCAGGTACTGTTTATTATCAGGGGAAAATGTTTCAAAGAGAAAATTTTTGTAAAATTCATTAAAAAACTAAAATGCTATGATAATCGTACTAAGAACTTAAATAGGGCTGAGTCTTTAAAAAGTGAAATTTATAAAAAATGTTTATAAAATAGTGATATCTCGAAAACGAAAGCTAACTTTTAAACTATATTTTGAGTTTTGTTAAAGCTAATCTTATGCTATATAAACAGCGTATTTTGGCATCCGATTTATAAAGCGAAATTATGGTTCAATCAAAAAAGTTATAAATTTGATTTGTTTTGTAATGCCAACATTGCATCTCTGAACACATTTCGGCTTGATCATAGTCAAATGAAAGCCAATGTGATATAGATTCCTAATAGCAAAAAAAAAATAAAGCTTATGTTTATTTTTGGCAAATTGAGTAAAGCATTGCAAAAAAGTTTGTATAAACCCAAAATATAAAAATCGTGGTATCTCAAAAACTAGAGCTAACTTTAAAATTTTTCTATTTTAAATTAAAGTAGTCGGTGGCACTTTTTTCCTCATAAGCTTAACAAATTAATTGGCGATTGCCGAACGGCGCACAGTGGGATTTCTTAATAAATTCCTTGGCAAAAAATACAAGGAGGGCTCATAGATCATTGCAATTTTGTACATATGCTTCTATCAACTTTGTTAAGAAAATTTTAAAGTTTCATTAAAATTGACCACGTCCATCGGCCCCTGACAATATAGGCTGACAATATAGGCTGACAATATTTTTTCGCCCCAAATGTTTGTTTCTTAACCGATCATGATGAAATTTGACACAGACTATCGGTGTTACAGTATGTGAAAAGTTTCATTGAAATCTGCCAAGCCCATTACTCCCCGCCCATATTCCCTAAAATTATCTTTTTGCCCCAAATGCTTGTTTCTTAACCGATCGCAACGATGCTCGCCATAGATTATCAGTATTACAAAGTTGAAGAATAAGGAAAGCTTAAATGAAATCTGCCACGCCCAACGCCCATATAAGCAGAAAATACTTTTTCTTTCAAAACTTGTATTTCTTTGCTAAAGTCATAAAGCTCAGCACACATTATGAGTGTTATTAAACTGAAGTATATACAAAGTTTCAATAAAATTTGCCACGTCCATCTCCCCCTGATGTTCTCCAGAACATCAAAATTAATAACTATCAAAACTAATAACAAATATAGACTTCTATTCATCTTCTATTATTTCTTTAAGGACATCATCAGCTTAAAAAAGATTTTTGTGGGGTTGACGTCTTATGCTGCTAATATATGGATCTGTTTTGTTTATCATATTCATCACTTCTTTTAAATACCGATTAAATAATCTTTAACAAATTGTTGTTATTATTTGTACAATAATTAAGCCTGAAAGTATGCAATACTTTTGATATATGATGTTTTTTAAAACATTTAGGTGAAATTTCATGTGATTTTTTTATAAAATTATTAACTTTGTTTTTTTTTTTTTTTGATTTTTGTCCATATGTTTTTCTTTTAATTTTGATGGAAATAAAATTTTTTTAAAAATTATTTAAAAAAAATTTAAAAAACTTTAGTTTTTGAAAAAAAAAGAAATTTAATATTTAAAAAAAATTATTACCAGGAGAAAATTTTCGAAACTTTACTCTAGAGATTGAAAAAATTTATAAAAAATTTTTCTTCAGAAAATTTTTTTATTAAAAATTTTTCTATATTTTTGTATATAAAATTTCTGTATTTTTTTTTTTTTTTTTTTTGCTATAGAATATTTTGAAATTTTTTGATATAAAAATGTTTTTATCGAAAATATAAAATATAATTTTTATCGAACAATTTTATTTTTATAAAATTTTATTTTGATAAAAAAAATTTTTGTATTAAAAATTTTTCTATAGAAAATTTTTTTATCAAAATTTTTTCTATATTTATTTCATCAAAAATTTTTCTATAGAAAATTTTTTTATCAAAAATTTTTCTATAGAAAATTTTTTTATCAAAAATTTTTTTATCAAAAATTTTTTTATCAAAAATTTTTCTATAGAAAATTTTTTTATTAAAAATTTTTTTTTTTCAAATATTTTTTTATTAAAAATTTTTTTATAGAAAATCTTTTAATTAAAAATTTTTCTTATCCAAAATATCTAAAAAATGTAGAATTATTTAACAAAAGAATTTATTTCTGTTTTGAAAAATATTACCAATATTTATTCCAATGTCTACAAAAATAATAGCGTCATGGCAACATTGTTCTGGATTATATTTCTTTGTTCTCTCGAACCATGTAAATATTTTGTTGGTATAATTTGGATTTTGATTTGTTTCTTGCCTATGTTGTTTTTGTCCAACTAAATGATTTTAATACTCATTTTCACGAGTTTCATTAAAGATTACGAAAATTTTATAAAATTCATCGGCTACTGGTGGTATGAGCTGCCTACTCCTAATTTTAATACTCATTTTCACGAGTTTTGTTAATGATCGTGGTATTTACGAAAATTAAAAAAATGCATCGGCTACTGGTGGTTTTGGGCTGCCTACTCCTGTTTATGAGTGATACATTTCTTATCTCCCATAATCGTCATTTTGTCCCACTGTCTTCTGATATGTTGCCACTTGCACTTACTTCCTATTCATTATTTTTATTATTTTTATTGATGGTGATGTAGATTTTTCTAACACATACCGATTATGTATGACATTCCTTCCCTATCCTTCAATTCCTTCCCAAACTCACATTATAATCTACATTAACAAAAAATTAAAAAGATAAAACCCAATTGGAAATTTGGATTATGCACATTTCTGCCCTTTTTCCAATTATTAACATTTTCCATTCAAAAATTTTCTAATCGGTTTTTGTTTGTTTTAATATCATCAATAATGCCAACAAATAAAAGTAAAAAACGAAATCACAGATTTGTTTATTTTATTCCCTTTTTCTATCCATTTTTTTACTCGATTTTTTTTTTGCCAGTAAAAATAAAAAAAAAAACAAATAATGGTTTATTTGTTTTTAAATGTCTTTTACTTACTTTTTACTTCTTAGATACGAGTACACTCTTTGCCTCAAGTGGCAACAACAGTTATTTAAGGCAGAGGCAGTCAGTAGCAACATCAACGTCAGCAGTTGATTATATGGGAATTGTTGGTTTTATTTGTGGTCCATTTCTATCCATCGTTAGATTTAAGTCTTTATAATTGGTATTTTTATGCTTCAATTGCTTTAAATAACTCTCGTATCAGAGAGTCAAATATTATTACTTGAACATATAAGGCATATGTATGGATGTGTAAATGATTGAATGTACATATGTATTTATATATATTTGTACTTTAATTTTAACATATGGCATAAATTACAAATAAACCGATAATCGTATATGGATATATATATTTTTAATTTTCATAGTTATTATTTGGATCAATCAAACTTAATTCTTATATATGTAAATATAACTCACAAACATATGCCGCCTGGTCTACTTATACATTTATTTACATGTATATGTATGTATGTTTGGTTATGCTGCTACTTTAACTGTAAGTGGCAAATATGTTAATAATCATCTTAAATATTTTAAGACTTTATTTAAATTTACAATTTTGTTCTCAACCATGTTTTTGCTTAAATAGGATTAAAATGAGGAAGTTTTTTTTTCTTCTTCGGTTTCTCTTATTTTAATTGATAACAGATTCATTGGAACTGGCGATTAATAGAGGATTAGTTTTGGTTGGGTTTGATTGTTTTAATTGCATTATTTGAATGAGGTTTCAAAATATGTAAAATTAAATTATTTTACGAACTTTCTTTATCAGGTAATACATTTTTGTATATGATAACTGAAAATTATTTTAACTGAAGTTACTTCAAAACTAATATTATAGCAGATAGAGAGGGATTAAAATATAAAAACACACACAAATTCTTATTTTCTAACTAATACCTTATGCTCAAACTAAAGATTGAGTTCTATATTTTAATTGTATGTCAAGATTATATAGTCGCCTTAATAAAACAATAGTGTATAAGCATATACACTATTTTATTTCACAAAAAGAATCTACATAACTGATTCTATAAAATTCTACTCCCATGAAGTGTGTCGAAAGGTCAATTGAAATAATAGCTTATAATTTCGTGTTTTAAAATAGTGTATAAAAAGTATACACTATTTTATACCCTACACTACCATAGGTGCAAAGGGTATATTGGGTTTGTGCTGATGTTTGTAATGCATAGAAATATTGGTCTGAGACCAACCTTTAAGCATACCAATCAACTTAGAATCACTCCCTGAGTTGTTTTAACGATGTCCGTCCGTCTGGCTAGCTGGCAAGTTTACATGGATAACCCATCTAAGTTTGTTATCATTGTACTGGTCGTAACTTTAAAAATTTGGCACAGGCTCATATTTTAGCTCAAGGAGGATGCCTATCATTTTTATGCGAAATCAGATTACTATTTTTTTTACAAATTTAAAATTGTATTTTAATAATATTCAGCACAAATATTGCTTATGATTACGTTATTCAATGAACCTAATTTTGTAGGAATCAGCCCATATTTGAACATAAAAGACACATGCTCAAAAGTTTATAACTCTAAAGATAAATGCATTTGTATACTAAAACTTTGCACAGATAAATATTTTGTATATATAAACCAAAATTTGGTTACAATCGGTTTATAATTAACCCTAGCTCCCATGTCAGACCCTTAGCCGGAAATGACATAAATCTCAAAATTTTGTAAAAATAATACATAGTATATGTATGTATGTCTCTAAGACATAAGGAAAACTTGTTAAATTGTTGGTCCATATTTGACCTTAGCAGTGAAGAGTATAGTCAAGCCCGACTATATTATAGTCGGGCTTGACCGACTATAACTTTTCTTACTTATTATTATTTATTATTTCAAGTGTAAGTGCAGGTATGGTCTTTTAATTAGTTGTTGCCCTGAAACAATTTTAAAGAAAAATAGTGTATACAAATTATACACTATTTTAATACCCTTCACCACCATAGGTGGAAAAGGTATTACAAGTTTGTGCAGATGTATGTAACGCAAAGATATATTTATTTTAGGCCCATCTTTTAGTGCACAAATAGACTTAGAATCACTTTCTGAGTCGAATTAGCGATGTCAGTCCGTTTGGATGGACGGATGGCTGAACGCCCATTTAAGGCATGTAATCAAAGTACAAGTGGCCATCTTAAGATAATTTGATGAAATTTGATACAGATTTTTTTGATAGTGGGACCATGGCTATTGAAATTCGGCAAAATCGGTCCATTATTTATGGTACCTCCCATAGGTACCACTTCCCGGAATTAATATTTTTCCCACAAATATCAATATTTTTTCATGAAATTTAAAACGAATACTGCTTATATAAACCAAAATCATTGGACCAAATTTAATTTAAATCGGTCCACATTTGACCATAGTTCCCATACAAGCTCTTCTAACAAAACACTAAATTAGACAAAAATCTCTAAAACACTCATAATTCTGAAGATAATTAGAATTAGAACTGTAATCAATTTGAAGAATTTCGAGATAATCGGTCCACATTTCACCCTAGCTCTCATATAAGTCCAAATGACGGAAACAGCTTAAATATATAAGTTCTGAGAAAATGTTTGTATGATAGCAGAATTTGGGAAAAATTTGTCTTTATACAGGAAAAAGAACACCTTTGACCTTAGTTGTGAAGGTTATTTCATGGTCGGCTTGACCGACTATAGCACTTTCTTACGATTTTCGTAAAAATAAAATAGCCTATGTGACATCATGGTACTTTAAGTCCTATTTAATTACAATTAAAGCATTTGTAAATTAATGAAATATCATCTGCGAGTATATTGATTTTCCATTGAACATCTCGTAATTTGTTTAATTAAGATTATGATATATTTATATTCAAGCTAAAGGCAATACTATTTTTAGTAGACTATAGTCTTATAAGCAAAGTATATGCATATTAACTGTATCCTGCACGGGTTGCTGCGCTAGCAACTAAAATAAATTTGAAGAAAAGACATTTAACGTTAATGAAATGAGAATGAAATGTTTGGTATTTGTCCGATCAAACATGATCAAATCCATAGTTTACGGTTCAATTTGATTTAATTTCAGTGGCCCAGATACCGCCGAAAATTAGTCATACCAACTTATAAACCTTCGGGAGCTCAACTTAAGATCATAAAATAATCAAATTCATAGTTTACGATTCAATTCATCTTTGATTATGTTCTATGGCGCCATCTATCGGAAATTAATAGCACCAATAATAAACCTCCGTTGACTCATCTGCAACAATTTTGCTTAAGATCATAGCATGACAGTTCACGATTTAACTAACTGTAAGCAATTTTCAGTGGCGCCATCTGTCGAAACTTGGTCCTACCAACTTAGTTATATTCGTAGGCTTCTGCGCAATAACTGCTCTTAAGATCATAATATAATCAAATGCAGACAAACATTCATTTTTATATATATACTAGCTGGACCCTGCGCGTTTTGCTGCTTTACCAATTAAAATGGGTATCGCCATCTGTCGAAAAATAGTCGTGCCGACTTAGAAACCTTTGTCGGCTCATGAACAATAACTTTGCTTAAGATTATAGCCTGACCAAATGCACAGTTAACGATTTAATTAATTTTGAGTAATGTTCAGTGGCGCCACCTGTCGGAAATTGGTCATATCAACTTAGAAACCTTACGCGAGCCATGCGCAACAACTTTGCTAAAGATCATAGTATGCTCAAATGCACAGTTCACGATTTAATTAACTTTAAGCACTTTTCAGTGGCATTATCTGTTGTAACTTGGTCATACCAACTTAGTAATCTTCGTGAGCTCATGAGCAATAATTTTTCTTGAGATCATAATATGATCAAACGCATACTGAACTGTTTTATAAAGGATATACAGACAGACAAACATTCATTTTTATACATATAGATACCGGGTGTTTTTTTTTTTAGAATATCACAAGTTTGAGTTGACATCACTACTTTTCCAGTACCAAGAGACAGCACAACCAGGGCCGGTGTCGTGATTTTGGCAAACACTGGTTTGAAGTTGTATACTCAGAGTACTATTATAATTACTTATTATACTCAGACTTTATTCTCATACAAAAACTGAAGACGTTTTCTTAGACATAGGTCTATACTGGTGTTGGATTTCCTAACTTTAGCCCCCAATCATTGTTACTCTCCACCTCCACAATTAACTTATTGTCTCTTTAAATAATTTAATTTCAAAGTCATGTCAACGCTTTCTTATTTCTTTCCACTGCCTGTTCTTCATCATTTGATTTCATAATTCATTTACGCATTTCTTGCGAATACACCAAGTTCTTGGCAATTTTGGTGTTTACACCCTACATTAGCATAAGTGGCTATATGAGTTTATGCTAAAGTTTGTAATAAATAAAAATATTAGGGTACTTTTTTGATTTTTGGATAGATAATATAGATAAAGAGTGCTCTAAATAAAATTTGTAGTTGGATTTTCTTAAATAAAAATCAAACCTTTTAATATAAAAACTCTACAAAATACGCAAATATAATGACATATTATACAAAATCATTTAGCATTAAAATGTTTACTTAGTACTCGGGTTTTGCAAAATTATCGACTTTTTTCGGAAACCCTCCCATTAAAGATTTTACAGTTGCTTTTGATACCTTTTTGGAGCATGTGTTCCACCTGCGCTTAAAATCGGACATGTTCTTGGAAGTGTTCTTCAATTCCTTTTTTACCAGAGCTCAATACCTTTCCACAGGCCGAAGTTCTGGACAGTTAGGTGGATTTGCCTCTCGTGGTACAAAAATGACATTATTCTTTGAGTACCACTCAAGTGCCTTTTTTCCATAATGGCATGATGCCAAATCGGGCCAAAAAAATGTAGTCACTCTGTGCTCTCTTAAAAAGGGTAACAACCGTTTTTGTAGGCACTCCTTTATATAAATTTCTGTGTTTATTGTGCCAGATGCAAATACTTTACTTCTTTTGCCACAACTGCAAATAGCTTGCCACACGAGAAACTTCTTATTGAATTTTGTTTTTTTTTTGTGCGAAACTCTTGCCGAACATTGCCCCGTTTATCAGCAACATAAAAATCTTGACCAGGAAGTTGAGAAAAGTCTGCCAGTACGTATGTTTCATCATCCATCACACAACAGGTGTATTTTTTTATAAAATCAGACTTCAATTTTTTCGCTCGTTTTTTTGCTTCTAAGTTCTTTATTGCATTGCGATCTGGAACCTTTTGGACTTTGTATGTCTTCAGTCCAGCATAAGCTTTGACTCTATGTGCAAAATTCGTAGAACATTTCACCGTACGAGCTGCTTTTCTTAAAGAAGTGTTAGGCGCTCTTCGAAAGAGTCGCTCGACTTCTTTTGCCTTACCAATATCTGTAGCACCTTTTTTCCTCCCTGATCCAGGTTTTCTTTCAATGCTCAGGTTTTCCTTATACCGTCTGATGGCATTAGAAACCGTTCGAGGGTCAACTTTCAAATTTTTAGCTATTTTTTTTAAAAGTCCATGACGGATTTTTTTGAAAAGTTTTAATTATATTTTCACGAACTTTTTTTTCGCAGTCCATTTTGATTGAAATAACTATTGAAAATTAAAAATTTCTACAATAATAGTATCTGACATATCTATAGAAACTAACTTGATTAAAAAATAAATTATTTCTTGCACTATGGATAAATTTTGTCTAAAATAGTAAATGCATATTTTTTTTATAACACTCTTTAGGTGTGATAAAAACAATGGAGTAATTTTTTTCGCCGATTTCCAATTACTTCCCCTGCCTATTTCAATATTTTGCATAGACACTATAATTCGTATTTACTTTGTCTAACAATTTAGATATAATGTATAGTGTGTCTTGGATAAAGAATACTCTTTCTGATGATGATGACAACGGGTCGGCGCAAAGAGAACAGAACAAAAAAAAAAAGTCGGCAGAGTTGCCGTTTTTTATGCTTTTAACTAAAATAGGTATTTTTTAATGTGTAGTTCTAACGTTTTTTACTTCATTTTTTTTTTAAATATTTTTATCAAAAATTTTTAATAGAATTTTTCTTTTTTTAATTTTTCTATAGAAAATTTTTTATGAATTTTTATTTTTTTTAATTTTTTTATCAAAACTTTTTCTATGGAAAATTTTTTATTAAAATATTTTTCTATAGAAATTTTTTTTATCAATAATTTTTCTATAGACAATTTTTTTATCAAAAATTTTTGTATGGAAAATTTTTTGAATTAATTAAAAAATTAGGATTTATCAGGCTTGAGTTCATTTTTAATTTTAAAATTATTAATTTGAAAATTTGAAAGTAATAATATGGAGAAAAACTGAAAAAAATATTTTTGAACGCGGCTAGTGGATTGCAATTTCTGTCCCGCCACAGGACGTCATCAGCACTTAGCGCCCTCGACCACAGCCGACTTGTCAAATTGCAGAGACAATAATCAATTTAACTCATTGAGTTTGATCGAATCCACTAGCCGCGTTTAAAAATATTTTTTTTAATTTCTCTCTACATTATTACTTTTAAATTTTCAAATTAATAATTTGGAAATTAAAAATGAACTGAAGCCTGATAAATCCTAATTTTTCAATTAATTCAATTTAAAGTTCGAATAATTAATTCCCGAAAATTTTTTTATTCAAAAATTTGTCTATGGAAAATTTTTTATTAAAAAATTTTTCTATGGAAAATTTTTTTATTAAAAATTTTTTGTATGGAAAATTGAACATTTTTTTTTTTTTTGAAAAATGTTTTCTATATTTATTTACCAGCAATTTTTCTATATTTTTTTTATCAAAAATCTATATCTATAAAATTTTTTTATCAAAAATTTTTCTTCAGAAAATTTTCCATGGAAAAATTTTTGGTAAAAAATTTTCCAAAAAATTATATAAATTATAAACAATTTTTTAATAAAATTTTGTTTTTACGAAATTTTTTATCAAAAATTTTTCTATGGAAAATTTTTTTATTAAAAAATGTTTGTATGGAAAATTTAAAATATTTTTATCAATATTTTTATCAAAATATTTTCTATATTTTTTATCCATAATATTTTATATTTTTTTATCAACATTTTTCTATAGAAAATTTTTAATCAAACATTTTTCTATGGAAAACTTTTTATCACAAATTTTTCTATAAAACTTTTTTTGGTCAAAAATTTTTTTTCTATAAAAATTTTTTTTGTCAAAAATTTTTCTTTAAAATTTTTGTCATTATAATTTTTCTATAGAAAATTTTTTTATCAAAAATTTTTATAAAACTGAAAATTTTATGTCAAAAATTTTTCTATAGAAAATTTTATGTCAAAAATTTTTCTATAGAAAATTTTTAATCAAAAATTTTTCTATGGAAAATTTTTAATCAAAAATTTGTTATCAAAAATTTTTCCATTGAAAATCTTTTTATCAAAAATGTTTCTATAGAAAATTTTTTTATGAAAACTTTTTCTATGAAAAATTTTTTATCAAAAATTTTTCTATGGAAAATTTTTTATCAAAAAATTTTCTATGGAAAATTTTTTATCAAAAATTTTTTTATGGAAAATTTTTTATCAAAAATTTTTCTATAGAAAATTTTTTTTATCAAAAATTTTCGATAGAAAATCTTTCTATAGAAAATTTTTTATCAAAACTGAAGCCTGATAAATCCTAATTTTTCAATTAATTCAATTTAAAGTTCGAATAATTAATTCCCGAAAATTTTTTTATTCAAAAATTTTTCTATGGAAAATTTTTTTATTAAAAAATTTTTCTATGGAAAATTTTTCTATTAAAAATTTTTTGTATTGAAAATTGAACATTTTTTTTTTTTGAAAAATGTTTTCTATATTTTTTTACCAGCAATTTTTCTATATTTTTTTTATCAACATTTTTTCTATAAAATTTTTTTATCAAAAATTTTTCTTCAGAAAATTTTCCATGGAAAAATTTTTGGAAAAAAATTTTCCAAAAAATTATATAAATTATAAAAAATTTTTTAATAAAATTTTGTTTTTACGAAAATTTTTATCAAAAATTTTTCTATGGAAAATTTTTTTATTAAAAAATATTTGTATGGAAAATTTAAAATATTTTTATCAATATTTTTATCAAAATATTTTCTATATTTTTTATCAATAATATTTTATATTTTTTATCAACATTTTTCTATAGAAAATTTTTAATCAAAAATTTTTCTATGGAAAACTTTTTATCACAAATTTTTCTATAAAACTTTTTTTGGTCAAAAATTTTTTTTCTACAAAATTTTTTTTGTCAAAAATTTTTCTATAAAAATTTTTTTTGTCAAAAATTTTTCTTTAAAATTTTTGTCATTATAATTTTTCTATAGAAAATTTTTTTATCAAAAATTTTTATATGGAAAATTTTTTATCAAAAATTTTTCCATGGAACATTTTATGTCAAAAATTTTTCTATAGAAAATTTTTAATCAAAAATTTTTCTATGGAAAATTTTTAATCAAAAATTTGTTATCAAAAATTTTTCCATTGAAAATCTTTTTATCAAAAATGTTTCTATAGAAAATTTTTTTATGAAAACTTTTTCTATGAAAAATTTTTTATCAAAAATTTTTCTATGGAAAATTTTTTATCAAAAAATTTTTTTTGGAAAATTTTTTATCAAAAATTTTTTTATGGAAAATTTTTTATCAAAAATTTTTCTATAGAAAATTTTTTTTATCAAAAATTTTCGATAGAAAATCTTTCTATAGAAAATTTTTTGGATCGAAAATTTCTAAAAAAAAAAAAATATAAAAATCTAAAATTTTTTAATGTTAGAAATTATTTATATTTTGAAAAATATTCCCAATATTTACAAAAATATTCCCAATGTTTACAAAAATTTTAATGTCGTGGCAACAATGTTCGAAATTATATTTCTCTCGTACCATATGTGTTGTTGCTATAAATTGGATTTTGGTTTGTTTCTTGCCTATTTTGTTTTTGTCTTTTCTTTAACAAAGTGGCACCAAACAACTCTGTTAACATCCAAATTCCAACTGAATGTTTTGAATACTCATTTTCACTAGTTTTATTAATGATCGCGGTATTTAAGAAAATTAAAAAAAATCATTAACTTCTGGTGGTATGGGATCGAAACGCGTCGAGAAAAGATTGGAACACAGCAACATTTTTTGGTTTATCAAAAAAAAAAAAAGTAGTTTATTACAATAATAATTAATTGTAATAAATTGGAATCCTAGTGTAATACTTTTATGCAAAACTTTTTAATAAAACTTCTAATTTTTTTTGTTTGAAAATCTATCTACATTTGACCTCAGTGGTGAAGGGTGTCATATGTTCTGACTTGACCGACTTTAACACTTTTTTCTTGTTCTTTTTTTGCCTGTCCCCAGTTATTTTAAGCAACTTTATCAAAGTCTTAAAAAGAAACCCGTTTTCTGCCTTCTTCTTTATTCATTCATTCACTTCTTTGCTGCAGTGCATTTCTTTTAATCATCAGTATATTTTGGGAGACCGGCTTATGTCTGGCTGATGCGAACGTATTTGTTTGGCCGGCTGACGACTATTTATACATGATCTTACTCGTTCACTCACTTGGCATTCAGCGCTGTCATTGTATCTTTGCGATGATGTATTGCCAAAGTCGCTGTGTTATTTTGTAACCGGCAGATTCTTGTTGTTTGGATTCACTTTGTATTACTTGAGGATGACTTTGGTGTGTTTTGTCGCAATAACCTCTACCACATGTTGTCCGTCCGTCCGTCCTTCTGTTAAAATATAATAATTCATTTTATTCTTTCAACTCATCAATTTTCATGCAAAACCAACAAGAAATACAAACTTCCTTTTAAATACAACGATAATTTTGCGTATGATTTGCTTATGTTCGAAATTATACTGTTGCCTTACATTTTACACCGTATCTCGGTTTGGTGTATCAATTTTGATATATTGGCTTTATATTTAAAGATTTCGAATACATACTTTGTAAGCTGGGGACAATTTTAAAAAAATTTTATTGAAAAAAAAAATACAAATATTTACTGTTAGTGTTAATGTTTTCTGCGTGTTACTTTTAAAAAAATCCTTTGTATATTTTTGTGCAAGATCATTGAATGGAATTTATTGTTTTGAAATCTACCAATAAAGGTTTGTAATTTATTACTCCCTTCTAGTTAAGTTATAATGAAACAGATTTTTGGTTTTCCTTGGAAATATTTTATGGCCTACACAAAATTTGTCATTTATATTTTATTTCCTTAAGCATGAAATATGTAAGAAAGATAGACGACATTTGCATGATTAAGACCAATTCCTTAAAGATTTACATTGTGACTAAAGAAAAAAATACATATATATATATATATATATATATAGCAGGTTTTCGTAATAAAGGATTTTTGATTTATTTCTTTAAAGCAAATTTTAAATTTGAATCATATATCGATATCGATCGAAATCTTAGATATTTTTAAAACATTTGTATTACATACTTTAAGGATAATCAAAATTATTTAAAAGATACACGGTTTACTATATATTTTTTAAGTTATTTGTCAAAAGATGAACAATAGTAAAAGAGTTTAAATTGAACTATATGTTTTTAAAAACGAATCAAAACGGATACCAAATTTTAATAAACTTTTTGCATCGAAGTAACTTTCAACATCCCTAAAGTATACTTCACAATATTTGCTTAAAAGTTTGAGTTTTCGATCGATATCGAATGCTGTAGTTTGGCCCCTGGTCTGAGTATATATTCCAATTATCAGATTCCAATATGAGAATAGTTTAATATAAGACTAAACTGATTATAAGGATGTAGCATAACAATAAGGCTACATAAGACGTATTGTTTTTTCTTTAACAAAGCGGTCTCAATCGACTTTTAATACTCACTTTCACGAGTTTCATTAATAATCGTATTATTTACGAAAATTATAAAAAGTCATCGGGTTCTGGTGGTATGCACTGCCTACACCTGCTCATAACTCATCATCAAGTCGTCAGCATCAGATATCTCTTTAGCATATTTAAGCAGTTTAAACAGACGACATATGATCAAATTTTTGGCAAAATTTTGCAATCGGTATATTTTCTACAGAAAATTTAATATCAATATAAATATCTGTCCTTACAAAATTTATATTTCATATATTTCTCAATATAAAATTTTGAAATCATAGTATTTTCTATAGAAAGTTTTAAGATTTATGTATTTTTTCTATAGAAAATCTCATGTACTTTTTTATAGAAAATTTCACGATCAGTGAATTTTTCTATAGAAAATTTCAGGATTATCGAATTCTTCTATAGAAAATTTCACGATCAGTGAATTTTTCTATAGAAAATCTCACGATCAGTGAATTTTTCTATAGATAATTTCACGATCAGTGAATTTTTCTATAGAAAATTTCACGATCAGTGAATTTTTCTATAGAAAATTTCACGATCAGTTAATTTTTTAAACAAAATGTCACGATCAATTTATTTTTCTATACAATATTTTATGACCAATATATCTTTCTATAGAAAATTTCACGATCAGTGTATTTTTCTATAAAAAAATTCACTATTAGTATATTTTTCTATACAAAATGTCACTATTGATATAATGTTCTATAGAAAATTCTGCGATCTGTTTTTTTTTCTATAGAAGATTTCGTTATCAGTTTTTTTTTCAATAGAAAATTTTACGATCAATATACATTTATATAGAAAATTTTGCGATCAGTGTATTTTTCTATACAAATTTCAAAATCAGTATATTTTTCTATAGAAAATGTCACGATCAACATATTTTTCTATAGAACATTTTTCGATCAGTGTATTTTTGTATATAAAATTTCAAGATCAGTGTTTTTTATACCCCTCACCACCATAGGTGAAAAGGGTATTATAAGTTTGTGCTGATGTATGTAACGCATAGAAATATGTCTTAGACCCACCTTTTAGTATACCAATAGGCTTAGAATCACTTTCTGAGTCGATTTAGCGATGTCCGTCCGTCTGACTGGCTGGACGGCTGGACCCCCATGTCAACCATGTAATCAAACTAAAGGTCGCAATTCTAAAGATAATTTCATGAAATTTGGCAAAGATCCTTTTTTTGATAATGGCTATTAAAATTCGTCAAAAATGGTCCACTATTTATGGTACCTCCCATAGGTCCAACTTCCCGAAATTGATATATTCGCCACAAATATCAATATTTTTTCATAAAATTTAAAACAAATACTTCTTATATAAACCTAAATCACTGTTCCAAATTTCATTGATATCGGTCCACATTTGACCATAGCTCCCATACAAACTCTTCTTTAAAAACCCACTAAATGAGATAAATGTCACTAAAACGCTCGTTAATCTAAAGATAATGAGAATTTTAAGTTTATTTTTGCATACGTAATTTTTTTAACAACTGTAATTAATTTGTCAAATTTCCAGATAATCGGTCCACATTTGACCCTAGCTCTCATATAAGTTCAAATGACGAAAACAGCTTAAATAAATAAGTTTTGAGAAAATGTTTGTATGATGGCAAAATTTTGCAAATATTTTTATTTATACAGGAAAAATAACATCTGAACTTAGTGAACTTAGTGGTGAAGAGTATCGATGATCAGGCCTGACCGAATATAGCACTTTCTTACTTGTTTCTATTAAAAATGCCACGATCAATATAATTTTCGACAGAAAGTTTTGCCATCATAGTTTTTTTCTTTAGAAAATTTCAAGATCAGTGGATTTCTCTGTATAAAATTTTACGATCAGGGTTTTTTTTTTCAAAAGAAAATTTTTAGTATCAGTTTATTTTGTTATAGGAAATTTCACGATCGAAGATTTTTTTCGATCAAAAATTTCGTGATAAGTTTATTTTTCTATATACATTTCATTATCTGTGTAGTTTTGTATAACTAGAATAGTTCGCCTATGATGATGTTCTCAGAACATGATCTTACTCTTAAACTTTTTATGACACATAACTCATGACAAAAATAATTCCCTATACCTTCCCATTAAAGTAGCGCTATGTACAAAGGAACCAAAAAATTTAATCTTTTCTTGACTTGTAGAGGAAGGTGTGTTAAGGTGATAAAACTTCTTATGTCCGTATTATTGTAATCTCGAACCAAAATAATTACAACAAGCAATAACATAAGAAATAAATTTCTGATATTTCTGTATTTCATTTTTTGTAAATTTAAGTGTTTATGCATGTATTATTAATTTACATCATACAACTTTACGATAGTCTAGAAAAAATACAAGCGTATGAATGAACAAAACTAAAACGAAACATTAAACATTAATATTACACTGATATATTACACATGTAATATGATCTGGACAGATAGACAGACGGGCTGGACAGACGAAGCAACCATAACCAAAGGTTTTTCGTTCCTAAATGATACATGAAGCATGATCAGAGCAAACAAACAAAAACATAGAACATCTCAGCATCTTGTAATTTATGTTAAACATCAGCCAGAGACAAGGCCAAAACAACCCAAGAACAACTTCGAATAATGTTCGAAATAAATTTTTTGAAATCTTCCTTTTTTTCTAGTTTGTTTTCTAAATAGTAAACATGTTCGAAAGTTGTAAGCAAGTTTGTATTTTTTTTTTTGGTATGATGAAAAATCTTGTCGGAGTCTCAGTCTATTCCTGTTGGTCATTGTGGAATCGATAGCTAAATAGTGGTGGATTGTTCTTTTAATACTTCTAAGTGTGTGTGTGTGTGTTTATGTGTATGTTTGTGTTTGTCTTTGAATCTGCCTATATAATTTGAAGATTGTAATAAATTGATCCTTTTATGTAAAGCGAAATGTATCAATGTAAAGTCTTTGAAAATTCCTCCTTTTTTTCTTTTTTGTTTGAATTTTTAATTTTCATCCATACGTTAATTGTCAAGCCATTGACTTAGTAAAAATTCTATACATTTTCCAACAGTGAACTCG
The DNA here is from genome assembly GCA_933228675.1 of Stomorhina lunata. Classification (NCBI taxonomy): domain Eukaryota; kingdom Metazoa; phylum Arthropoda; class Insecta; order Diptera; family Rhiniidae; genus Stomorhina; species Stomorhina lunata. The sequence continues at coordinate 62,187,437 of OW121743.1, forward strand.
AAGTCTAGAAATGACTTTGTATATTTTTAAATTAGAGACTTCATGGTGTGTTTAGACAAGCACAAATATACATTGACGCCTGGCGCTTGAAAAGAAAAAAAAAAAACAAAACAACAAAAATATCAGAAAATTAATTAAACCCCTTTTCTTTGCTCTAGAGCTGAACTCAATGTCTGGACATGAGGCGTTAGGGCTTCATGCTTGAACCATTTATTATTTGCTTCTATGTTTGGAGTGTAACAATTAATTACAAAAAATTTCTTTAATATTGGCTTTTGACGTTCTAAGCGTTTGTTTTTCTTTCATTGCAGCGAAGAGGGTTTGCGCTGCCGTAAATTAAAGATCAGCTGCTGTTTTTTGTGTAAATTTCAGCAATTAATTTCAATTTTTCTATTTCACACTTTTATTTTTGAAATGTATAAACAATTTTATTGGTTTATGCCATCGATCATTCTTTATAAGGAGAATTCGTTTGAAAAGTGATCGTGCTAGCAAAGTTTTGTTGTTGTATAGAAAAGAATATGTTAAGAAATTATTTTAGCGATCATTTATATGATTTATACTTTGTACATAATATATCGCAAACTTAATTAGCTTAGTCCAAAAATTGGTTTAAAACAAAGTCCAAACATTAATTTTGTGATCATGATTTAGTCTTTACAGCGTAACAGCTTCACAAAATTTGGTTAAAGTAACCAAGTGTGATTATATTAAAATTGGAAAGGACTAAATCATATATTTACTTTATTACTCCAAAAAATCATTGATCTACCTTGTACAGTTTTTTCAGAAATTGAAAGTTAAATTTTAAAAATGATTTTATAAAAACTGCACCTTTTAGTTTTTCGTGGCTTGAAAAAGACCCTAAACCATTTCGGGAAAAATTTATGAAAAAGCTAAAAGCAAGAAAGTTACGATTACATAATTTTTGCATATGTTTTTATTTCTTTCGACTTAAGTCGCGAGTTTTAATGCAATACTTTTACCTAGTAGCAGTAGTTTTCCTATATGTAGTTTTCCTATATGTAGTTTTCCTATATGTTTTATACATCAATGAAAAGGAAAACATGTCTACTTTACTATATTGTTAATTTTTTAATAATACTCAAAAAATGCTAAAACATTTCTTAGAAAAATGTTCAGAAAACCAAAAGGTTTAGTTTTTACATAATTATTTTTGAAATTTAACTTAAAATTTCAAAAAAACTGTACAGGGTACATAAACGATTTTTTGGAAAAATTAAGCTTGCATTATTGGTTTTATAAAACAATTTAAATAATTGAAAAAACTGAAAGTCAATTGACCTTTTTCGGTAATCCAAATTATGATGTATGTAAATTTTTCATTTTTTATAAAATGCTATTTTTTGAATTCGTTTATGAATTTCGGCTACCTTTTATCTTTGAAATCTAAAGAAAATAAATGGGACTATATAACCTCATATCAGAAAATTACAAACTCGGCATAATTTTTTTGTTATATGTTCGAATATTCAAAAATTCTCATAAAAATTAGAAGAATTTTGATCAAAGCTGGACGTAGGGTAAAACTTATACAGACTTTAAATTTAAATTAAAATCTTCCTTAAACTCCATTCTCTAAGAATATATAAAAAACATAAAGTCTTAATAAAAAGTGAATAGTCGATATCATCTTTTTGAGAAAAAAATCAATTTTCTCTGTCAGCGAAAATTATATAAAAATATTGAAATTTTCGAAAACTTAATATAAAAATATAGAAATTTTCGAAAATTTCCTATTAAAATATAGAAATTTTCGAAAATTTCGATATTTTGTGGGAAATTTTCGAAAATTTCTATATTTTAATAGGAAATTTTCGAAAATTTCTATATTTTTATATTAAGTTTTCGAAAATTTCAATATTTTTATATAATTTTCGCTTACTTAAAAAAATAAAAATAAAGAAAAAATATAGAAATTTTCGAAAATTTCCTATAAAAATACAGAAATTTTCGAACATTTCCTATAAAAATATAGAAATTTTCGGAAATTTCCTATAAAAATATAGAAACTTTCGGAAATTTCCTATAAAAATATAGAAATTTTTGGATATTTCCTATAAAAATATAGAAATTTTCGAAAATTTCCTATAAAAATATAGAAATTTTCGAAAATTTCCTATAAAAATATAGAAATTTTCGAAAATTTCCTATAAAAATATAGAAATTTTCGAAAATTTCCTATAAAAATATAGAAATTTTCGAAAATTTCCTATAAAAATATAGAAATTTTCGAAAATTTCCTATAAAAATATAGAAATTTTCTAAAATTTCCTATAAAAATATAGAAATTTTCTAAAATTTCCTATAAAAATATAGAAATTTTCTAAAATTTCCTATAAAAAGTTAGAAATTTTCGAAAATTTCCTATAAAAATATAGAAATTTTCGAAAATTTCCTATAAAAGTATAGAAATTTTCGAAAATTTCCTATAAAAATATAGAAATTTTTGAAAATTTCCTATAAAAATATAGAAATTTTTGAAAATTTTCTATAAAAGTACAGAAATTTTCGAAAATTTCCTATAAAAATATAGAAATTTTCAAAAATTTCCTATAAAAATATAGAAATTTTCAAAAATTTTCTATAAAAATATAGAAATTTTTGAAAATTTTCTATAAAAGTATAGAAATTTTCGAAAATTTCCTATAAAAATATAGAAATTTTCGAAAAGTTTGGTATAAAAATATAGATATTTAGAAAAATTTCCTACAAAAATATAGAAATTGTCAAAAATTTCCTTTAAAAATATATAAATTTTCGAAAATTTCCTATAAAAGTACTGAAATTTTCGAAAATTTCCTATAAAAATATAGAAATTTTCGGATAATTTCCTACAAAAATATAGAAATTTTCGAAGATTTCCTTACAAATGTAGAAATTTTCGAAAATTTCCTATAAAAATATAAAAAATTTTCGAAAATTTCCTATAAAAATATAGAAATTTTTGAAAATTTCCTATAAAAATATAGAAATTTTTGAAAATTTCCTATAAAAATATAGAAATTTTCGAAAATTTCCGAAATTTGGCTATAACTAGCCGCTATATCTTTAATGTATATTCATCTAACATTTGAAATGTTATCATTAGAAACTGTTAACTAATTCCCATTTCATAACTACCATCTCCTAAACCGCTTAGCAAACACTTCTTCCCATAATCCCTCTTTTAACCCTTATAATCATATTCCATTATATACCACCAACAAAAGATATCTAAACGATTTTATCTTTAACATTGAAATTGGAAATGGAATATTTCATATTGAAATTACTTTTCATCATGTTACATGACACATTTTAATATGACGACTTATTGTTTTCGAAATGTCATGCTGCTTTTTGGCACTTCTTCGATCAAACAACTAGTGAACAAATGCATGTTTTCAAATAAAGTCATACAACACAAAACGAGTGTTAACATAAACTTGAAACCAAGATCATAAAGATACGAGTATATACTCACAAACATCTCATTTACCCTTAAAACACACGCAGTTGATCAGATGTTCTGATCCTTTAGAACTGTCAAATTGAATGAATGACAGGCATTTTTGAAAGATCAAATAAGTATAAGTATAGTTTAGCTTAAGCCTCTTCTTTTCAATTCATGCTTGCATGAGAAAGTGTGAGTGTGTTGGGAGTTTTTTTGATAACATTATTTTAGTTGAATTGATCCTCTTATTGTTGCATGACTGAACAACATTTATGTATTTAATATTCTGGAGTATTTCAGATTCTCTGATCTTCTTTCAATTGATATTTTTGTAAAATATTTCTGATTATTTCATCACTTGTTTAATAAATGTTTATTTTATTTTTAAATAGTGGATTATTAATGACCTCTTTTACCCGAGTTTGGTAATTCAGATACATTCATTTAATGAATGATTCAAAAGGCACCATCATCGATCGTTGTCTTACTGAGGCGTCATGTGTTATGAAGAATATTCGTTTGTTTAAAAAATTTATAAAGTGTTGATTATATGATTGATGTTGCAATAATGTAACTAAAGTGTATTTTATTGTTTAAAACTTCATAATTATTTTGTTTGAAGATAAGGAAGTAAAAAAGAGTGAAAGTTAAAAAATTTGATTTGCATTAAAATTGTTGTTTAATTATTTGAAATATCTAGTTGTTGTGGATTATTTTGATAATTAAATTAATGATCAAATATTTGATTTTTAAAGGCATTAAAAATGATGGATCATTTTTATTATCTATCGTAGAAATTGTATTCCGGAAATCCAAATTTGAAAAAGATGTTGGTACAAGACATAACAAAAATTATAAGAATTTTGTAATACCATCGAAAATTACTATATAATTTTTATTTGAAATATTTATCTGAAATATTTTTTAATTTTTCGACAGAAAATTTTATTATAAAAAATTTTATCAAGAAAATTTTTCATATAATATTTTTAATATAAAATATTTCTTAGAAATTTTTTAATAGAAAATTTTCTATTGAAATCTCTTCATAGAAAATGATGAAACTCAAAATTTTTTATTAAATACTCTTTTTTTTAATTTTCGATAGAAAATACTTAATTGAAATTTATCTACACAAAATTTTTCATTGAAAATTTTTATAGATAAAAAATTATTTATTGAAAATTTTCTTTAAGAAATTCTTCTTAAAAATTTTTTATAGAATATTCATCATAGAAAATTTTCTACAGAAAACTTATCATAGAAAATTTTCTATACAAAATTTTCATAGAAAAGTTTCTATAGAAAACTCTTCATAGAAAATGTTCTATAGAAAATCCTTCATTGAAAATTTTCCATAGACAATTCTTCGTAGAAAACTTTCTTTAGAATATTCTCTATACAAAATTTTTCATAGAATATTTTCTTTAAAAAATTTTTCATAGAAAATTTTCTTCAGAAAATCCTTCATAACAAATTTTCTATGGAAATTTTTTCATCGAAAATTTTCTTAGAAAATTTTCTATAGAATATTTTTCATAGAAAATTTTTTAAATTTTTTTTAGAAAATTATTCATAGAAAATTTTTTTTAGAAAAATTTTCAACGAAAAATTTTTCATAGAAAATTTTCTAAAGAAAATTTTCTATAGAAAAATTTTCAAAGAAAAATTTTTCATAGAAAATTTTCTATAGAAAAATTTTCAAAGAAAAATTTTTCATAGAAAATTTTCTATAGAAAAATTTTCAAAGAAAAATTTTTCATAGAAAATTTTCTATAGAAAAATTTTCAAAGAAAAATTTTTCATAGAAAATTTTCTATAGAAAAATTTTCAAAGAAAAATTTTTCATAGAAAATTTTCTATAGAAAAATTTTCAAAGAAAAATTTCTCATAGAAAATTTTCTATAGAAAAATTTTCAAAGAAAAATTTTTCATAGAAAATTTTCTATAGAAAAATTTTCAAAGAAAAATTTTTCATAGAAAATTTTCTATAGAAAAATTTTCAAAGAAAAATTTTTCATAGAAAATTTTCTATAGAACATTTTCTATAGAAAAATTTTCAAAGAAAAATTTTTCATAGAAAATTTTCTATAGAACATTTTCTATAGAAAAATTTTCAAAGAAAAATTTTTCATAGAAAATTTTCTATAGAAAAATTTTCAAAGAGAAATTTTTCATAAAAAAAATTTATAGAAAATTTTTCATATATATTTTCATATATTTTTTTTTTCATATAAAATTTTTTTATATAAAAAGTTTTCATACAAAAATTATTTGAAAAACTTTCATATAAAAACTTTTGATAGAAAAGTTGTTATAGAAATTTTTTCATAAAAATATTTTTATAGAAAATTTTCGTTTAAAAATTTTTATAGAAAATTTTTGATAGAAAAATTTTATAAAAAATTTCTGGAAAAAATGTCATATTAAAAATTTTCATTATTTTATTCTATAAATAGCATCAAACCAAAAAGTCTTGTTCTTCTCTACATGCCAACGGCAAATGAAAAGATCGAGCAAAACAAGTAATAAGAGAATACACAGTCAATTAAACGTAGTGATATTCGATCAAACTCAATGAGTTAAATTGATGATTATCTCTCCAATTTGACAACTCGACTGTGGTAGAGGGCGCTAAGTGCTGATGACGTCCTGTGGCGGGACAGAAATTGCAATCTACTGAGCCGCGTTCAAAAATAATACTTTCTGTTTTTCTCCACAATTACATTTCTAATTTTCAAAATTAATAATTTGAAAATTAAATGAAAACCTAATTTTTCAATTAAAAATTTTGTGGATAAAATTTTATATAAAAAATTTTTTATGAAAAAATTTGTATTTAAAAATTTTAAAGAAAATTTCATGAAATTCGGCAAATTCAAATCTCGAATACCTGCTGCGAAAATGTTCAAAATATCGGTTACAACTTTTTAATTTTTAGTTAACAATTCGTATGTTTTTTAGAAAAATTTCTGTACAGAAAAATTTTTCATAGAAAAATTTTTATAGAAAATTTTTCACAGAAAAATTTTTATAGAAAATTTTTCATAGAAAAATTTTTATAGAAAATTTTTCATAGAAAAATTTTTATAGAAAATTTTTCATAGAAAAATTTTTATAGAAAATTTTTCATAGAAAAATTTTTATAGAAAATTTTTCATAGAAAATTTTCTATAGAAAATTTTTCATAGAAAATTTTCTATAGAAAATTTTTCATAGAAAATTTTCTATAGAAAATTTTTCATAGAAAATTTTCTATAGAAAATTTTTCATAGAAAATTTTCTATAGAAAATTTTTCATAGAAAATTTTCTATAGAAAATTTTTCATAGAAAATTTTCTATAGAAAATTTTCTATAGAAAATTTTTCATAGAAAATTTTCTAAAGAAAATTTTTCATAGAAAATTTTCTAAAGAAAATTTTTCATAGAAAATTTTCTATAGAAAATTTTTTATAGAAAATTTTCTAAAGAAAATTTTTCATAGAAAATTTTCTATAGAAAATTTTTCATAGAAAATTTTCTATAGAAAATTTTTCATAGAAAATTTTCTATAGAAAATTTTTCATAGAAAATTTTCTATAGAAAATTTTTCATAGAAAATTTTCTATAGAAAATTTTTCATAGAAAATTTTCTATAGAAAATTTTTCATAGAAAATTTTCTATAGAAAATTTTTCATAGAAAATTTTCTATAGAAAATTTTTCATAGAAAATTTTCTATAGAAAATTTTTCATAAAAAATTTTTCATAGAAAATTTTCTATAGAAAATTTTTCATAGAAAATTTTCTATAGAAAATTTTTCATAGAAAATTTTCTATGAAAAATTTCTATAGAAAATTTTTCATAGAAACATTTTTATAGAAAATTTTTCATAGAAACGTTTTTATAGAAAATTTTTCATAGAAACGTTTTTATAGAAAATTTTTCATAGAAAAATTTTTTAGAAAATTTTTCATAGAAAAATTTTTATAGAAAATTTTTCATAGAAAAATTTTCATAAAAAAGTTTTAATAGAAAATTTTTATTTGGCCAAATAATTCGACTAATGTGTAAACTTATCATTTTAGATAATAATTTTAAAATAAGTTTTAACTTCTACAGGATTCATATGCTTATTTTTAAAGTGAAATAATAGATATGTTATTTCCAATTCACTGCTTTTATATATCATTTTTTGTGGATCTCATGTATATAACTTAAAGATTAATTTTACTAGTTTAAGTAATACATATATTGGCTATTTTCACTTAAATGTTAGTAACATGTCTTTGCAATTTTTGGCCCCCTTTTCAAATGACATACAAAATACACATCCTACACTCAAAATGTTGAAAATTTTATAGCAAATAATTAGATTCCTTTTCCTTACAATTTGTCACAAAATCCTTGTAGCTTCAAAATAAATTTTGGTATGTATCTGATTCATTTTTATAAATATGCCATAAATGTAAACCTTATGTAAAAGTTAGCCAAGTTACAAACCCTGTTATGATAACTGGTCGAAAGTGGAAATTATGTAGGAAATTTAGGCATGTTATGCAAAAATTTACTTGTAAAGAGCTCATTGCTATATCGCTTGCAATTTTGGATATATTTTTATGTAGAGTTTGTAGAAAGGAAGGAAGGATTTTGCAGCAGCAACATACAAAAGAACTAGTCGAAATTGCTTCATGTTATGAAGAAGAAAAGTAAATTAAAAACATATAATATTTTTTTTTTAATATTTTTCATAGAGAATTTAATATATTTGGAAGATTTCTTAAATGTATGACAGATTTATTGAAATTTTGTTTATATCACAGAAATAGGAAATTAGAATCATTTTATTGAAATTTTTTTGGAATATTTTAAAAATGTATTTAATGTTTACAAATTAAATTTTTACTTAAGAAACATTTAATCCACTTTTTATTATTGTCTACAGCCATTCCTTTAGTTAACCATTCAAGTAAAACAAAACGGAAATAAAGAGTCATTTGGAGAAAGAAAACTGTTATACTAGCTCTTTTCTCTTTCAGAAATATTTCAGAGCATCTTAAAACTCTTTTGTTTAATGTTTTGATTTCTCTCTATGATAAAAAAATTGTATTATATTTCTTGACTTTGGCTCTCTGTTTTGATACAAAAACATGTTTTCTGGACAATAACAGAGAGTGTGATAAGAAGAGAGTTATGCTAAAGTGTAGAGTCTTTCTTGTATGTGTAGGTGAGAAAGTTTTTAATATAAAAAGAGTGTAACCATTAAAGAGTATGTATAACAGTTTATTTTTGTTAATGGACAATAACAGAGAGTGTGATAGTAAGAGTAATGCTTTTTGTAATGCTTTTTGTTATGTGTATGTTTTGAGGAGATTTTTGGAGAATTAGAAGTAAATTGATGATTTTATAAGGCAAACAAGGATTTTAGTTGGGAAATCTAGTTCAATTTTACTTTTTGAAGACAATTTTCTGCAACAATGAAGAAAATGAAGTTGTTTTATTGAAAAATTTGAATGTTTAGATTAATTTCATTTGGATATTTTTCAGGTTTCGGCTTTCATTGAGAATTTGTTTTGAATTATTCTTAGGATTCAGTTTTTTTAGGAATTTTTTTGAAAGATTTGAAGAGGATTTTTTATAAGTGGAGAGTATTTTTGTTCATAATATTAATGTAAACAGAGAATTTTAATTAAAGAGAGCTAATATCTGTTAAAAAGAATCCTGAAGAGTTTAATATTAATTAAGGTTCAAATATAAGTTTTGTAGTTAAAAATTTGAGAAATAAAAAAATGTGTGAAATAATAAAAAAAGAAAATTTTGTCCCACAAAAGTCAATTAATTTAAAAAAAAAATAAAAAAAATAAATAACAAAAATTTTCAACAAAAGTCTTAAAGTATTAAAATTGTACAAAAACTATAAATGTTGTGTAATTATTTGCTTAGAAGCAACAGATTTGTTGCATTAGAAAAACACTCCCATATTTTTGGTGAATTCTGGTTTATGGGCATTTTTTTATACCCACCATCAAAAGGAATGAGGGGTATATTGAGATTGTCACTCCGTTTGCAATTTCTTTAATATTGACTCAAAAACCAAAATTGAAGTATATTCTGAATCCTTATTCCATTGTAAGACAATTGAGCGATGTCTGTCTGGTCTGGTCTGGTCTGGTCGATGTCTGTCTGTCTATTTGTCTGTCTGTCTGTCTGTCTGTCTTTCTGTTTGTCTGTCTGTCAGTCTGTCTGTCTGTCTGTCTGTCTGTCTCTCTGTTGAAAACACGCTAACTTCTAAACGAATGGAGCTAGGTCGCTAAAACTCGACAAAGGCATTCTTCATTTCTGGGATCATTTTAGTATTGAAACTGAGCAAAATCGGTTATTTAGTCATAGCTCCCATACAAAACTCTTACGGAAACAGCCTAAATTGCACCTAAAATACACTTAAATTTATGATAAACTATAATAGCCATGGTCACTTAATTTTGTGTCAATTGGTCACCATTTAACATAACTCCCATATAAAAATTTGCGGAAATACAAAAATACCAAAAAGTTATTGGGTTTATGTCCGTCTGTCCTTCAAATGAAAACGCTACGGCGTCTGAACGAAAAGAGCTAGATCGACAAAATTTTACAAAATTATTTCTCAAAACGTGGTGTATTGAAAATGGGCAAAATCGGTTCATATTTAGTTAGAGCTCCCTTATAACCCCGCCCCGGGAATAAAATTAATGCTCATAAATTGAATAAAATTGTATTATCTATGACGACCAAATTTAGAAAACAGAGAAGTTTATGCAATTATGGGTCAGTATATAAAATTTATAGGAATCGGTCGATATTTGACCGTAGCTTTACTTAAAAATCACTCTTTGAAACCACTAAGCCAGTTAAAAGCTAGAATCAATTTTCATTGGGCAAAACCTTTATTTTTTCATGACCTAGATTCTTCAAACTTGTATGCCATCAGAAAGGAAACATATCAAAACTAAGGTAGCCGAAAATTTTTGTCAAAATATTCGCAGTAGTAGGCATACTGCTTAAAGTAAAGAATTCAAGTTAAAATATAAAGAAAATTGTAATATTTGATCTTATATAAATTACGATTTCTTGAAAACTATTATTGATAATGGGCAGCGATTTTTTTGCTAAGTTGGATGGACTCTTGTTTTAAGTAAATGGTATCTTGGCACCCTGTAGAGTTTGTAGTTAGGATGTTGTGTAATAAATTTGATACCACCATATATTCGTAAAACTTGAAGTTTAATAGTGTATAACTTCTAAAGGACAAAAAAGAAACACAAATTGAAATCATCCAAAGAAAGGCAAAAGTGTTTTCTTTTAGCCTGTATATACTTTTATAAAGGCCCGGACCCGTCAGTAGAACACTTTTTTTATTTTAATGAAAATAGTCAAAATTTTTACATAAAAAATTCTATCAGCACAGTTGAATGGTAGAAAAATACAATGGAAACAAGTCCGCAACTTCGTTGGACCGATTTTAAAATAATTGTATGTGCATAAAGCAGAAGTATTGTAAAACTTGTGTTTTGAACAATCGGACCCCAAAGTAGGGCAGCTTAGACTCATAAATCTCTTTAAACCATATATTATTTCCCAACCGATTTGAAAAATCGTACTATATAGTAAATACGTAGGTCAATATCTACAACAAATGTTGTGACATGCATATCCTATCTTTTATGGCTTTAAAGATATTCGCCTTCAAAAAGTAAAATTTTCAATTTTTATTCCATTTGGGCCATCCTAATAAAAATATGGAAAATTTCTAACTGAAAATAGGGGCCAACCTAAGTATAACAAATATTATGTTTGTTCCCGTACTTTAACCAAACAACCCAAACTTACTCAAACGTGTTCCTGTACAAAATTTGTTGTTTTTTGAGTAATTTCTGACAACTTCGGATTGTTTTGGGTAGTTTCGTTAGAGTACGGGAACAAACATATTATATTTTCATCTTAGATTGTCTTGGGTAAAAATTGAAACGGAATTACAGAACGAATATTGAAATTTAAGCTTAAATTTCTTAACAACCGCTGTACAGAGCTAAATAAATCATAAACACGATGAAAGCCCAAGATCTTATCTATTGGATAAAAAAAAACACTTAAAAATCTTGATTAGTTAAAAAGTTACAGAGCTTTGGCCAATGACAAACGATTCTAAAGCACTGTGTGCCGTGGTATAGCAGGTTAGTCGTCCGCCTAGCATACCAGGGGCCAAATTACCGCATTCGATATCGATCGAAAACTCAAACTTTTAAGCGAATATTGTGAAGTATACTTTAGGGATGTTCAAAGTTATTTCGACGCAAAAGGTTTATTGAAATTTGGTATCCATTTGGATTTGTTTTTAAAAATATATAGTTTAATTAAAAGTCTTTAACTATTATTCATCTTTTGGCAAATAACTTAAAAAAAAATATAGTAAACTGTGCATCTTTAAAATAATTTTGATTATCCTTAAAGTATGCTATACAAATGTTTTGAAAATATATAAGATTTCGATCGATATCGAATGCGGTAATTTGCCCCCAGATCTCCCAAGTTCGATCCATAGCCAGAATAAATTTTCAAAAAAAGCGGTTCACCTCATAACTCCGCTAGCCACTCGTTATTGATTATTAGGCTATGCAAAACTTCTCTAACTAATGCATTTCGGAGCCAGAGTTAAAACTTAGGTCCCTTTCAATGAGTCTAAAAATAGAATCGGATGCAGATCATTGTCTGAGAAAAGTACCCCTTGTTCCAATTGGAATGTCGTGGGAAATATATATGTATGTAAATACTAGGGAAACCACTTGTTACTTTCTTGAGCTATAAAGCTACTGCAACCGAATTTAGTCCAAATATTTTACCAACAAAATCAACTAGCGTAACATTTTTTTTCGAATTTGGTCCAGATTTTGAATTAGCTGCACCCTTGTAGATACATGAGATATGTTTCTTATGAGGGGCTTATATAACTCAAGTGGCTGACGATTGAGTTAAATTAACATGTATTTTGTTTTTGTTACAATAACAAAACACTTGTAAATTTCACTCAATCGTTAGCCGCTTGAGTTATATAAACCCCATATTAATTTAACAAGACTCGATGGTGGGTATAAAAGATTCGGCACAGCCGAATATAATACTCTTACTTGTTTTATATCTGTGGTTTGAAGCTAAAAGGGCCAAAGTCAATTTGTTGCTGTTTTGACTAAATCATTGCATTAGATTTCCTTCTTTACCCTCTTTTTTAGGCTCCAACAGCTAATCTTTAACTTAACTCAGATCAAATTTATAGGGGGTTTTCTGGTCAATATTACTATGATTTTATTTGAAAATTGAAACTTTAAATCTAATTTTCTCAAATTTACTTTTTTGACATTGGCCCATTTAGCACCAAGCCACAGCTAAATAAAAGAAATTATTTTCAAAATATAAACTTTTAAAGCAAAGTAAACATTATTAGGTCTTGAGGGAGCAAGAAATTCTGGTATAAAAATTGTAGAAATTATTTTAACAACAATAACAATAAAAGTTTAAATGTTTTGTTAAGCCGGTTCATGCGTCGTGACGGTAAAATACTCTCAGTTTTTACTTTTTTTTTTTGATTTTTTAAAAAATTTCTAATGCTCCTTAAAATTACTCCGAAGTTTAAAGAAAGGAGATGGCCAAGATTTGGATGATGGGTTAAAAGAAATCTTATAAGATTTGTTCCAAGAGTTAAGGCTATAAAACGAAATTGCCTTGTAAAATAATAAGACAAAAGGATATAAGGAATTTTACTAGTTTGTTATGATTTTTTTGAAGAGAGAGAGAGAGTAAGTGAGAGAGTTTTTAAAAACAATACAAGAGAGAGCAGTTGAGTGTTATGAAATGAGAGTTATAATTCTACAATATTTAACAGATACATGCAACAAAGTATCTCATCAAATCAAATATAAAATATTTATGTTTTCGTTTAGGTTACAAACAAAAATTTTTAATAAAAATTTTGAAATAAAGGAATGATTTTAAGAAAATTTAGAAATTTAAAAACAAAATTCTAAAAGAAAATTTTAGAAAAAAAGATAAAATTTTACCATTTTTTGAAGACAAAATGTCTTAACACATCCAAAGGATTGCAGATAACTTACAGCCAGAAGAGTGCAGGGACCAGGAAACCCTATGACAAACGTTTTACATCCAACTTTTTATGGAAAAAGACAAACTCTCCGCAATTGGAATTTTTCTTTTTCTTGTTGGACTTGTGTTATTTTTCCGTCCGTCTGTCTTGTATACATTGTTACTCATAATAGGTCTTTTTTTGTTTCTTCTTCTTCATTTTTGCTGTTGACTATAACGAGCAAAAATTTGTATTTACAATTTACTCGCGCGCCGCTCTAGCACAATGTGAATCTTGAAACGAATTCAGTTTTGTGTTATTCGTCGGTACGTTTAGACGCGTCTATATCCGCAGGATTACTATAGCGCGCGTTTTAAATGAAGAAAAAATTTAATATCATGAGATTTTATGTATGAAAAAATAACAAAAAAAAAATTTAGCTACCAAAGAAGAAATTTAATGCAAAATAAAAATTTTTAGATTTAACAAAAATTGAGGAAAAATTCACAAAAGTTCCAAACGAATTTAACGAAATTTTCAAAAAAAAAAGAAAGAAAGAAAATCGAAACGAATTTATAGCGATTTTTAAAAAGTTTTTAAAACGAAAAATAGAAAAAGCTGCTAAAGCCTTAACGAAAGCCCTTGAATCAGAAAAAAAAATTGTGCAAATTTTTGTGTACAAGTGTTTTTAGAAGAAAAATTATAAAAAAAAATCAAGCTGGGATTAGCTTAAAGAAAATTAAAAAAAAAGTTTTTATTTATAAAAAAAACTAAAAGGATTTTCAAAATCCTTGTTTAAGAAAATCTTATAAGAATTTATTCCAGCAGAGGCAAACAGCTGCAGCTGATTTTATACTTCAAGCATTCATGGAAGAAATGAATGCAATTCCAGCAAATCATCAATAAAATGTAGGTCGAATCCTTAAATATTTTTATGAAAGAAAAAAAATAGTAAAGGGATTCACAAGGTGTTTTATTAAGTCATAAGGGACTAACAAAGTCATATTATTGAAAATAAGCTCGGCTTCGAAAAATTCTTACTCGTTTTTAAAATAATGAAAATTAATTTAAATTGTGTAGCATAACTTTAGGTGTTCCATAATTAAAGTCTTATTAAACAAAACAATTTTAAGCAAGTCCAAAGCTAATAGTTCATAAAATATAACCAACTTTAAATGTTCCCTGAAATACTGCTTATTTTGTTTGGGATATACAACTCCTCGAACCTCCTTAAAGTATGCAATATCAATTGTTATTCTAAATGTAGTTAATTTTAAATTCTGTGCTGGAATTTTCTACACTTTGAAAAACACACAATTTTGTTTTTAAAATATAACTAAGAACAAAATAGTACATTTCAAATAAAAAAAAAGTTGTTTTGTTAAGAATATAAAAATCTTCGAACCTCCTAAAAGTTTGCAATAAATTGTTATTCTAAATCTAGTTAATTTTAACTACGGAAATGTTATTTGGTTTAAATTTTCAATACTTCGAATTCTTTATCGCACTAGGTTGTGAAATAATAAAGTTTCATTTAAATTTTTGTAGTATACCTTTAGGAGTTAATTAAAGTTTTATTTAAAAAAAATTAGTTTTTAAAATATCTTAAAGAACAAAATAGTTTAACTCAAATCCAAATAACCCAGTTTTAAAAGTTCCATGAAATACAAGTAGTTTAGGTTGAAATATAAAACACTCTGAACCTCCTAAAAGTTTACAATATAAACTATTATTCATAGTGTATTTAAATTTAAATTCTGTGCGGAAATGTTTTCCATTATTTAAAATGTCCATACTTTAAAAAATTTAATATCTTATTCGATCTTTGAATAATGAAAAGTTAATTGAATTTTTGTAGTATACTTTAAGGGAGCCCGTAATTTAATTCGTATTAAATAAAACAATTTGATTCTAAATATTGACTCTCAGAATAATTCTATGAGCATTATAGTTTAACACTTCAAATATTCGCTGAAATACGTTTGTTTTGATCAGAGTATAAAGCTTTTTAAACCTCCTAAAAGTATACACTATTAAATGATATTCTAAACTTAATATACTTTAAATTCTATGCCAAAATGTCTTCCTTGGTTTCAAACTTCTACAATGCTAAAAATGTGTTATATCTTTTGATTCAAAAATAGTTTAATTTAATTTAAAATTGTGTAGTATACCTTAAGGAGGCCCACAATTGAATTTTTATTAAATAGAACAATATTGATTCTCAGAATATTTCTTTGAGCAAAATAGTTTAATTTAAATCATGTAAATAGGAAACAGCTTCAAATGTTCCCTAAAATACAGGTTGTTTTGATTGGAATATAAAGCTTTTCGAGCCTCCTAAAAGTATTCAAAAACGCTTTAAATTCTATGCCGGAATGTCGTCATTGGTTTCGAATTTCTACACTTCAAAAAATTTGTTATAGAACTCGATTCTATAATAAAATTAAGGTTCAAATTGTTTAGATACCTTAAGGAGTTTCGTAATTATGTTGTAGTTTTATCAAATAAAACAATTTTAGTTTTTAAAATATATCTAAGGGTGAAAAAAATGAACTCAAATCATAAATTTTGAATGGAACAAATAAGTCCCTGTAATATACGTTGCTTGATTGGAATATAATGATTTTCGCACCCCCTTAAAGTATACAATATTAAATAATATTCAAAAAATAATATACTTCAAATTCTGTAACGGAATGTCTCCTAGGTTTCAAATTTCTACAATTCGAAAAAAATGTTATGGCACTCAATTCTAACATAATATAATTTTATTTAAAATTATGTTGTATACCTGAAGGAGGCCAATAATAAATGTTTTATAAAATCAAAAATTTTGATTTTTTAAACATATTTAAGAGCGAAATAATTTAACTCAAATCATGAATTTTGAAGGCAACAAACAGGTCTCTAAAATATACGTTGTTTTGATAAGAGTATAAAACTTTTCGAACCTCCTAAAGGTATGCAATAAAATATAGTTAAAAATCTAGTTAATTTAAAATCCGGTGCTAGAAAATTTTTCTTAGTTTTGAATTTCTTCATTCAAGTCTTTTCATTATTTAAGTGATAAAATTAAAATTTAGGTAGAATATAAAATGACTTCCAAAATTCTTCATTTTCTGATAAGAAATATGTTTTTCCCTAAAATTCTATATTTTCCGATTAGATACCTCATACCGGAGTTTTTATTTTAATTAAACCATGTATATTTGCTAAAACTCACCTTAAAGTATTTTAGTGTTAACTTGTAAGCAAAAACCATATATCCACCTAAAAGTAGGCAATACAAATTTCTTAGAAATTGTATTAATTTCAATTTGAATATTGTTAGGGAATCTGAATCCTTATGCCGAATTCCAATACTAGAATCCTAAAGAAACTAATGAGATTTTTTGAAATTTGTAAAGCATGCTTTTAGGAGGTCTGATATGAACAAAATAGCTTTTTGGAAACTAAACACTTTTATTTCTATGTTATTTCTGAACAAAATTTATTTACTGAAATCAGGCATTTTAATATTCAAAAAATGACTTTTTAAAATCAGTTGTTTAAATTTATGTTACACAGAATATAATTTTCATGAATCCCCTAAAAATATGCAATAAAATTGCGAACGAAATCTCAATTTCGACAATTCTGTGAGAATTTGATAACAAAAATTGTAAAGTAATTTCCTAATGGATTTTTTTTAAGTTTTCATCTTATAAACAAAGTAATATGACTTAAAGACAATATGACTTGTTAGTACACCTTGTGAATCTCCAAAACATTTATTCATACATACAACAACAACAACAAAAAATGCAGTAAAAAAAATACTTAAAAATTACTACATAAAGAACCTGTAAAAACTGTTATCTCCAAAAGAAAATCTAATTTTCTAATTTCCACATAAAATTACACAAATCCTATAAAAATACTAATAAAATCTAATTCAACACACACACAAAACACTAAAACAAATGTTGTATGTATGTTTAAATAATAATAGTAATAATTATAATTTCTAACTTCCATAAATGGAATTTACTACGATTTTTGTTTTCCCAAAATGTGTGTTGATCCAAAATAGAAAAAAAAATTGCAATTCAAAAACATTTACATTTAGATATTAACAAAATTTTGCAACTACAAGGAAATTATCAAGAATATTTACATTTATGTATAGGAAAATATGAACATTTTCCTAAAATTATACAGGTGTGTGTATGTATTCGAAAAGTCTATTTGTGTGAATGTAAAAATGTGTGTGAATACCTATGTATGTTAGTGTGTGTGTTTCGAATTTTGGTAAACCTTTCACTTCTTCTATCATAATATTCATATATGCAGTTTACCTACATTTTGTATAATAATTTGTTGCAAATGTTTTGCTGCATTTTCCCTACATCTTCTATATTGTATTATATTTGGTACAAAATACTCTAGAGTTGATAGGTTTTGTGCAAAAAAGAACCCAGTGAACATTAGAGCTAAAAAATTTCCATCGATTTCATAAATACAACTATTCGAATTCCTTAAGATATTTAAAAAACCTAAGACTCAAGTGTAAAAATATAAATATATTCAACAAGTTAAGTGAATTCTTTAAGATATTTCTAAAAACTCTAGGTTAAATAGCTTTTTGTGCAAAAATCATCTCAGTGAATATTATAGCTAAAAAATTTCCATCGATTTCATAAATCCAACTATTCAAATTCTTTTGTCTTGATAAGTTTTTGTGCAACTAGGAAGCCAGTGAACATTATAACTAAAAAATTTCCATCGATTTCATAATTCCAACTATACGAATTCTTCAGTCTTGATAAGTTTTTGTGCAATTAGGAATCCAGTGAACAATATAGCTAAAAAATTTCCATCGATTTCATAAATCCAACTTTTCGAATTCTTTAAATATTTCCAGTAAACTAAGACTCAAGTGTCAAAATATTAATATATTCAACAAGTTAAGTGGATTGTATTAAAAAAAGACTTTCTCATTACTTCAAAGAAAACGCTTCTTTATAAAGACAAATTTTACTACAAACGAAATAATATTGAGATTTCTTATAAGAAATTATTAAAAACCAATTGGATTGAAGAACAATTTCTTATTAGTTATATTTATTTAATAATTTTAAAAACCTTTTTTTATTGAAATATTTTCCAATACAAATAAAATCACATAAATAATTGAATTTCAATTTGCAAAAAATGTAATTAAAATATGAATTACTTGTAAAGTAATTTTAAAAGCAATTTTAAAAAAGTAAAAAGAACTGAGATTCTTAGTCTCAAAAAACATTTTAATAAAAATTGAATAAAAAATTCTCAAAGTTTTATTTTAAATAAGTCCATGAATAAATTTTTATAAAATATTTTTATATCTTTATTAAATTTCTTTAAAATTTGAATATTTAAATCTACAATCTATGTATCAAAATGTGATATTGGTAAATCGTGTTGCATACTTTTGGGCAGTTTCTAATAATTTATTATAAAAACTGTAACTGCATTTCTTAAAAGTATTCAACTAACATTTAGTTTTAATACAATTTATATTTATATTTAAAATAATTGTTGGCTAGTATTAGTTTTTGACTTTTGTTATCATTATGTACTAGTAAAGCCTGATTCAATGTTTGACTCGCAAAAGCTCACGAATCAAAAATATTCGTGGGTGTGCTAGAAATTTGGAGTTTAACTTTTAACCACTCCAACCAAGACCCCAAAAATATGCAGCCAAGTTTGCTCTTCTATTCTTGAATCCAAAACTTTTATCCGGATTTGAAACTCGTAACATTTTGGTAAAATATTGTAATGAAGACTCTATCAGCTTAAGGTAATTTTATGACTCCATTGTCTATTGCAACTGAATTTTAGTTGCTTCGTCTACTGCAAAACACAACCAGTGAAAAATGTTGTATATGGCAACACATGAATGTTAGTTGCTAAAAGTTATTGAAAATTGTGACTGGCAACTATGACGAAGAAGCAAAATTGTAAACGAACAGCCATTTTATTGAAAAAAAGTGAAAAAAATCCGGCTCCGAACTGTAAGTGCATTAGTGAGAAAAGTTTTACATAGCCTAATACTCAATAACCAGTGGCTAGCTGAGTTATGAGCTGAACCACGGGATTGAACTTGGGACATCTGGTATGCTAGGCGAATGGCCAACCTGCTATACCACGGCGGTGCTATACCAAAAAAACTAGTTATTACGATAATAAATAATTGCAATAAATTGGGATCTTAGTGCAATACACTACAGTAAAACTTTTAAATTAAAATATTTAAACTTATACAAATTAGTACGATTTAAGATTTCTTCGGAACGTAGTTTCTTATGGAAATATATTTTCTCCGCTTTTTTTACACAAAAATTTACAGCAACTACAAATTCCCGGTAGCTGAAATGCATCATAACTGGCAACTAGAATTGACTCTGGTTGCCATCTATAATATTATTAATAACTGATAAGGCAACTGTGGTTCTGTTATCAGTTATCATTAACCTTTTGTCAATTGACAACATAATTAAAATAACTTTTATTTCTGCTCGAAAAAATAAAAGTAAAAAAATAACTTTCATTTCTGCTCGAAAAAATAAAAATCAAAAAATAACTTTTATTCTTGCTTGAAAAAATAAAAGTTAAAAATAACTGTTATGTTTGCTCGAAAAAACAAAAGTTAAAAAGTTACTTTTATTTTTGCTTGAAAAAATAAAAGTCAAAAATAACTGTTATTTTTTATCGAAAAAATAAAAGTGAAAAAATAACTTTTATTTCTGCTCGAAAAATTAAAAGTCAAAAAATAACTTTCATTTTCTGACTTTTACGATAAAAGTTATAACAGTTACGGTCCCTGTAATAAAGATATAATTCAAATATTGTGATAAAATTATTTTAGAAAGATTAAGCTTTTATTGACATTACAAATTTGTTTACTTTAAATTATTTAAGTGATTTTGCTTTTATGATTTTAGGATCTAGTGTAATTTGGACTCTTAAATATTTTTTTTTTTTTTGGATTTCATTCAATTTACTTTAATAACAAGAAGCTTTTTGTAAAGAAACTTTTTTCCAAGCCCCTAAAAACATACTCCAAAATATATTTCGATTGATTTTAAATAAGTTTTTGGGAGTAGTCTTTTGGGATATATAGAAAATATTATTAAGAATTTTGCTATAATTTTTTGGTTTATTAGAACAAGTTTTTGGAATAAGCAACAAATAGTCAATAGTTAAATCAAAGAAAATATTTTTCTCCTAAAACTATACTACATAAATCTAAGATTTCGATTATAGAACTAAATAAAATAATTTAAGAGTATTTTTTTTTTAAATAATTTATCCACTGATAAACTTAAATAATTTAACCAAATTAAAAATTTTATCAAAATAATTTCATTCAATAGTTAAACAAAATTTGAATATTATTTTTTCCCTCAAATATTAATGCCTTCAAATATTTTGCTTACAATTAGTTGGAAAATCATTTAAAAGTTCAATGAATGAATGAATTATTTATTTAATAATTTATGGTTTTTACAAATATTTATTTATGGCAAATAAATCGTTAACTGGGTTATATATTTAATGCAATATTCTAATAATCAAAATATTCAAATTTTTTGCCTGTATATGGCCAAAAACACACGTAACATAAATTTTTTGTATGCATATGAATTATTATTTTAGAAATATAATAAAATAAAAATCTAATATTTAGAAAATGCACGTACTCTATAGATTTAGATACATACAGAAATAAATAAAATACATTTAAATTTGAATACAAATAAATGCATTTCTAAAGCTTATTTCATTTGTTTTATCCAAAAATACATAAGCAATGATAATAATAATAATAATAATATTGGGCATTGGCATTAAAAGGGTTATAACTATAAATGTTACAAATCTTTTCTTTTTTAATTAGACCCACGATAGGTCAAAATAATGTATTAATAGCCTAAGAGTTGCTTTTAAGCTAAATTATTCTTCATCTATTTCTTTAAAAGCATTTAAATACTAGGCGGGCATAGGCCCTAAATGTCAAATTTGATATAAAACATGCTAACGGCCTTCAGTTGTCTTTTTCACTCTAGAGCTTATATAGTAAATCTACGATTATGTACAAAATTTCTTTGATTTTTCCAAAAAAAAGTTTTTGAAAACCAAAATTTTACACGAATTTTTCTTTCTTCATGTCATTTTTGCTTTATGACTTTCTTCAAAAATATTAAAAAAAAGTTTTAAATTTAGAAACTTTAGATATCATTTTCGAGTATTATAGTTATTCTGCAAATTTTTTCAAATAAGATTTTTATTTAATTAAGTTTTAGTTTTTTAAGGATTTCTTTGAAAATTCTGAAAAAGGACTTAAGGGTTATGCAAATGTTAGAAATGATAGAATAAATAGAAATTAAAATATGAAATTTTAAAACTTGAGAAAATAAAATTTAAATGAAAATAAGTAAGAGTGTTATAGTCGGATGTGCCCAATCTTATATACCCACCATCAAATTGTATTAAATTTAGAAACATATCTCAATTCAATCCGATTTCGTTCATTTTCAAGACACAACTTTGTCAAGACTTTTAGAATACTCTTGTAAAATTTTGTCCCTCTAGCCCTTTTCGTTAAGGCGCTATTGCGCTTTTATCTGAAAGACAGGCGGACATAAACCCCCTATTTCTTTTTTTGTATTTTTGTGTTTCCGTAAGTTTTTTATATGGGAGCTATAGTCAAATGGTGACCGATTTTGATAAAATTTTACACACTGGCTGGCATTGACATAAGACTTCTTTGTGTTAAATTAAGTGGCCATAGCTATTGCAGTTTATTATTTATAGGCATTCTAGTGTATTAATGGTGGAATTTAGGCTGTTTCCGTGAGTATTTTGTATGGGATTATGATCATACCTGTTAAAATTTGTCATTTATTAGCAAATAAGCGATAAGCCTAGGCGAGGTTATACGGGAGCTATGGTCAAATGTAAACCGATTTCGCCCAATTTCAATACCAACATTATCTAGGAAATTAAGAATATTTTTGCCATGTTTCAGTGACCTAGCTCCTTTGGTTAAGGCCTTATCGTGCTTTTAACAGACAGACGGACAGGAAGACAGACAGACAGAAAGACGGTCATCGCTCAATCGTCTTAGAATATATTAGAAGATTATAATATATATCCCTATTGTTTTTTAAGCCAATATTAAGGAAAATACAAACGGAATGACGATATACCCCCTATTCAATCGATATCGATCGAAAACTCAGACTTTTAAGCAAATATTGTGAAGTATACTTTAGGGATGTTCAAAGTTACTTCGATGCAAAAAGTTTATTGAAATTTGGTATCCATTTTGATTCGTTTTTAAAAACATATCGTCCAATTAAAACTCTTTTACTATTGGTCATCTTTTGACAAATAACTTAAAAAAATATAGTAAACTGTGCATCTTTTAAACAAATTTGATTATCCTTAAAGTATGCTATACAAATTTTTTGAAAATATCTAAAATCGTTGGCAGAGTTGCAGAGACTTTTATACTTTTAACTAAAATTTGTTTATTTTTTTCAATGTGATGTAAAAAAAAAACGTTTTTATTTTAATATTTTTATCAAAAATTTTTCTAAAGAAAATTTTTTTATCAAAAATTTTTCTATAGAAAATTTTTTATCAAGAATTTTTCTGTAGAAAATTTGTTTGTGACAAATTTTTTTTATAGAAAATTTTTTGATAGATAATTTTTTGTTATCAAAAGTGTTTCTATAGAAAATTTTATATCAAAAATTTTTCTATAGAAAATTTTATTAACAAAAAATGTTTATATCAAAAATTTTTCTATAGCAAATTTTTGTATCTAAAATGTTTCTTTAGAAATCTTTTTTATCAAAAATTTTTCTATAGAAAATTTTTTAATCAAAAATTTTTGTACAGAAAATTTGTTTATCTAAAATTTTTCTATAAAATTTTTTTTTACCAAAAATTTTTCTATAGAAAAATTTTTTATCAAAAATTTTTCTATAAAATTTTTTTATCTAAAATTTTTTTAATGAAAATTTTTTTGTCAAAAATTTTTGTATAGAAAATTTTTTTATCTAAAATTTTCCTATAGAAAACTTTTTTATCAAAAATTTTTCTATAGACAAATTTTTTAATCAAAAATTTTTCTACAGAAAATTTTTTTTTATCAAAAATGTTTCTTTTTTTATAAAAAATTTTTCTGTGGATTTTTTTTTAATTTTTCTATAAGAAATTTTTTTATCAAAAAATTTTCTTTAGAAAATTTTGTAAGATTTACTTCATTATAACTTATTTGTGAAAAGTTCTTGATAGTAAAGGAATTTTATTTAAACTAAATGCTTTGATGAACAAAAGGATATGTTTTGATATCAATTTGGTTTAAACTTTTTACAAAATAAATTATTTTAAGAATCCCTAAGGTATGTTACACAATATTTGCTAATAACGGCAATTTGGCTCCTGAACTCAAATTCTAGGAAATTTATTTGTTAACAAGAAAAATATGAAATTAAACAAGATTTTTTTAGTTGTATTTATTTTTCCCTTGAATAAATCTTGTCAGTTTATAATACTAGCAATTCCATTGAATTGAAATTAATACTCTCAGCCAATCATGTGTGTTTTTATATATAGATTTTTATATAGATTTTCATAATAAATTAAATCTGTTAAATCAAATTATAGATATTAAATTTCCTCAAAAAAGGGAAAAAATCACTCAAATTAAATCCGTTTCCCTTGAAATATCACAGAAAAATTTGTGCGTATTTTTTTTTTTTTTTTTTGTAAAATTTTAAGAAAATTTCACTTCAACTTTTTATAGCTGCTTCTGTTGCCGCCTTGTAAGGCACATCTGGTCAAACATTATGACAAAATTGTATCTTTTGTTTTGTATGTTTTTTGTTCTGTTGCTGTAACATGTGTCTCATAACGTTTTACACTTCAATGAAACGCTCGAAATAAAATAACCAGCGAAAAATAATGATTTTTTTTGTGAATAACCTGTACATTCCTTTTCTACCTGTTCGGCAGAAAAAAAGGCGCTTCATATTTATGGTTCAATAATCTTTAAAAATCATTATATTGGGATTGTGATAAGAAAAGATTAAATTAAGGCAACAATTCTCAAGTCTCTTTGTAAGACTTTGCTCGAAAAAACGGAGGAGATGAACCAGTGCATGGGAAAAACTGATAGTGAATAAGTGTAAGAAAGGAAATCAAGAATAAAAAGAAACAGATGTTTTTTGTTTTCCTTTAATAAAAGGCAGAAAAAAGCAGCGAGAGGAGGAACCTGAAGGATAAGAGATTCTTTGGTTTTAAAGCGGATTAACTCTTTTTTACTGCTGATATACTTTCAGCCATGGAAAAGGAAAGATGCAAAAAATGAACATTATTTAAGGTGATTTAAAATGTTACTGAATTTATTAAAATATTTAAAATTCTGTCTTAAAAGAATATTTTCAAGATAAAAGGAGAAAATATTAACATTTTATAAAACAGCCTTAAAGTATGCAACATGATTTTTCGACAACTTCGCAGATTTTAATTAGTATCAACAATATTCACATCAGAGATTTTATGACGGTCTTTTGTTAAAAATACGACAGAAATTGTGTTATATTATGATTTTAAAAGATTCTTTGATTTTAAAGCGGATTAACTCTTTTAGCAGCCGATGTAGCTTCAGCCATCAAAAGGGAAGATGTAAACATGATCATTGTTCAAAGTAATATAAAATATTAAAAAATGTATATAAAAAATTTAAAATTCTTTCTTAAAAGAACATTTTCAATATGAAACCAAAAATATACATTTTCTAAAGCAGCCTAAAACTATGCAAGATTATTTCGAGACAACTTTTTTATAAGTATCAATGACGTTAGGATCAGAAAAGTTTTGTAGGCATCTTTGTCAAAAAATCATTAAAATACGACAGAAATTGTGTTATATTATGATTTTAAGTGATTCTTTGATTTTAAACCAGATTAACTCATTTTTACTGCTGATATACTTTCAGCTACGGAAAAGGAAAGATGCAAAAAATGAGCACTATATAAGGTGATTTAAAATGTTAAAGAATTTATTAAAATATTTAAAATTCTGTCAAATAAAAGTATTTTCAAGATGAAACAAAAGATATCAGCATTTAATGAAACAGCCTAAAAGTATGCAACATGATTTTTCGACAACTTTTTAATTAGTATCTACGACGCTATCATCAGAGAATTTATATACTTTTATTATATTATTTATTATTATATTATTATATTATAATTTTAAAAGATTCTTTGATTTTAAAGCGTATTAACTCTTTTTTGCTGCCGATTTACTTTCAGCTGTAGAACGGAAGTTATAAACATGAGCATTATTAAGAGTGATTTCAAATGTTAAAGAATTTAATAAAAATATTAAAATTCTTTCCTATAAGATTATTTTCAAGACGAAACTAGAAAAATAAGCATTTTTTTTAGTATAAAGGACATTAGCATTAGACCCGATTTTTTGTTAAAAATACGACGGAAAATATGTAATATTATGATTTTAAGGGATTCTTTGATTTTAAGGCGGATTAACTCTTTTTGCTGCCTATATATTTACTTATTACTTTATTTACTTATTTACTCACCTGTAAAAAAGAATGTTATAAAAATGGGCATTATTATGTATAAACTAATATGATACATAATTTATTAACATTTTCAAAATTATTACTTAATGGAAGCGCCTTAAAGTATGCAACATGAATTTTCGTTTATTTGTCAGATTTTTATTAGTGTTAAGTCTCGCAATACTGAATCCAAAAAGCACATTTTCTTCAGAAACCTTATGCAGAACTACATACAAATGAGTTAACTTATAATTATTACTCTAAATTCAAGTCGAAAACAAGTGGGAAATATTAAAACTCCCAAAAGGTAAATTTTTTTAAGTAAAAATTTTTAGCAAAAAAAATTTTCTATAAAAAAAATTTTATAATGAAATTTTTTTCTATAGAAAACATTTTGTAATGAAATTTTTTTCTATAGAAAAAATTTTATAATGAAAATTTTTTCTAGAGAAAAAATTTTATAATGAAAATTTTTTCTATAGACAAAATTTTATAATGAAAATTTTTCTATAGAAAAAATTTTATAATGAAAATTTTTTCTATAGAAAAAATTTTCTAATGAAATTTTTTTCTAAAGAAAAAATTTTATAACGAAAATTTTTTCTAAAGAAAAAATTTTATAATGAAAATTTTTTCTATAGAAAAAATTTTATACTGAAAATTTTTTCTATAGAAAAAATTTTATAATGAAAATTTTTTCTATAGAAAAAATTTTATAATGAAAATTTTTTCTATAGAAAAAATTTTATAATGAAAATATTTTCTATAGAAAAAATTTTATAATGAAAATTTTTTCTATAGAAAAAAATTTATAATGAAAATTTTTTCTATAGAAATAATTTTATAATGAAAATTTTTTCTATAGAAAAAATTTTATAATGAAAATTTTTTCTATAGAAAAAATTTTATAATGAAAATTTTTTCTATAGAAAAAATTTTATAATGAAAATTTTTTCTATAGAAAAAATTTTATAATGAAAATTTTTTCTATAGAAAAAATTTTATAATGAAAATTTTTTCTATAGAAAAAATTTTATAATGAAAATTTTTTCTATAGAAAAAATTTTACAATGAAAATTTTTTCTATAGAAAAAATTTTACAATGAAAATTTTTTCTATAGAAAAAATTTTACAATGAAAATTTTTTCTATAGAAAAAATTTTATAATGAAAATTTTTTCTATAGAAAAAATTTTATAATGAAAATTTTTTCTATAGAAAAAATTTTATAATGAAAATTTTTTCTATAGAAAAGATTTTATTTTGAAAATTTTTTCTATAGAAAAAATTTTATTTTGAAAATTTTTTCTATAGAAAACAATTTATTTTGAAAATTTTTTCTATAGAAAAAATCTTATAATGAAAATTTCTATTTAATAAGAGATAACAGGGTTTTCTTTCGGATTTTTATGGCTAAAACATAATCATTTTTTATCCTCGAAAAAAAAAAATAAGTGTATACCAACAAATTTCCTACTTATCCCTGCTGAGGTCTATTAATAAATATGTAAAAGCTTTATCTTGACAAAACCAAGAAAAACACGAGTCCTCTAGGATATTTGATGATGTGAGCGACATTAACATGACAGGACAATATAAAGAAATAACCTAACACAAAAATGAAAAAAGACACAAAAAAATAGTCCTGTGAAAGGCTGCGGAAGTTGCCAGCCAACATGAAATTGTAAAGAAAATCCATTAATATTAAATGAAGCCAGGTAATATAAACATTAAAATAGATAATGTTAACTTAAGCTGAAATAAGAAATTTTGCTACATTTTTGTATATTTTTTGCTTAAAATCAAGATAAATGTTTTTTGAGGTTTTTGCTTTTATAAACAAAACAAACGAAAAGAAAAGAAAAAAATGATGGAACTAAAATAATCAAAAAGAAAACAGCAGCCGAAGGAAGCATTTGTTTATGTTAACACTTTTCAAAAGGAAATCAAGAAGAAAAACAAAAAATTCAGAAATGTTGAAGGAAAACTAAAGCAAATAACTGGAAATGGAAACAGCAAAGAAAAATTTTCATTTCCAGTTACAAAAAATAAGAAAGAAGCAGTTCTAGCAACTGAAAGAAGACACAAATGTGCAAGTTGTAATGAAGAGGTGTATTTCACAGGAACAACCTTTTCAAAGTGTTTGTCACTAGCCTCACTCCTTTCTTCTGACTCCTTGATAACCTTTCCTATATTTCCATTAACACCCCGAGTATCTTTACATCACACAATTATAAAAAGATACAACAAAAGTTGAAGCAAAAAAATTAAAAGATGAAAAAAAAAAACGTTCAATGTAGCTACAGAAATGAATTGAGAGGAATGAAAAACAGCCACTTGAGATGATTTATGATGTTGTGCTAAGGTTCTTTTAATTTTTGTTTCCATCTTAACTCCTTTCCACCAGAACTTGTGTTCAAGCTGATAAAAATAAAAAAAATGAAAAAAAAACTAAAAGATTTTTGCTCTTATGGCAAAATGAGAAAAACTCAAGTGTCAAAACAACAACAATCAAAAGGTAGTCAAGTCAGGCTAGAGGAACAGTCTAAGGGAAGGAAGGACGGACATATAGAAAGACAGACGGATGGAAGGACTTTTTAAAAACTGACAGACGGACGGATGGAAGAACGGACATGAAGACAGACCTACTAAGAGACTTAAAAAAAACAGCCAAAGCAAAACAAGGATTTAGTAATTTAGCAAAAGGTGTGAAATAAGTAAGAGATAAGATAATATGTGTAAAAAATAACAACAACAACAACAACATCAAACATTCTTAAAGCAACACAAACAGAAAAAAACAACTAAAATTCCTTGAGAATTGAGACAAATGCTGGGAGTGGAAAATCTTAAATTAGCAAAAATTCATTAAAAATCTTGAAATGTTTCTTTATTTTTCCTGAAAGCAGGTATTATGCCCTAAAAGGAGTTTATCTAAATGAAAAGGAATTTTTAATAAAAACATAACATTAAAATGATTTAAGAGAAAATTTAAAATTTTTGTGTCTTAAATTGAAGACAAAAACTTTTAAACATTTCAAGGGCAACTTAAGTATTAGGAAAAGGTATGGGTATGGGTATGGAATTATTGCAATTCTCTAAGTAATTTACAAAATTATCATTATTATTTATTAGCTAAATACTTAAGTGTATTTATAGTGTTACAAAAAAATCTAATAATGACACAATTTACTTAATTTACCTGATCAAAAAAAATATATATTTTATAAACCAAAATCATTGTGTTTTATGCAAAAACAATGAAATTAAAGTAGAGTGCAAGTGTAATTCCAGCGTTGAATAAAGTTTAAAAGAAAATAACGTTTTTTGTACCAAAACTTAAATCAAATTTTTCACTCAGAATCACAAATCATTTATCTTGTTAAAAAAAAACTGAAACTTAATTAGAAATCTAGCCTAATTCCATAAAATCTAATCTTCCAAAATTTCATATTTTTAATAGGAAATTTGCATAAAATTTCTTCTGCTTTTCAAAATTTTTTTTTTTAATTTCTGTTTGATAAAAAACAAATAATTTTTTAAGAAATTTTTCATATGAAATTTCTTGTTTTTAAAGAAATTCTTAAAAAAAAAATTAATAGGAAATTTTTTCTAAATCTCTTATTTTTAATATTTAGAAAATTTTTTATTTTTTAATAGCAAATTTAAAAAAAAAATTCTTATTCTAATAGAAAATTTCTTATAGTTATAGGAAATTGTTCAAAAATTTCTGATTTTTATAGGAAATTTTTCAAAAATTTCTGATTTTTATAAATAAAAATTTCTGGTTTTCATAGGAAATTTTTCTAAAATTTCTGATTTTTATGGGAAATTTTTCTAAAATTTCTGCTTTTTATAGTAAACTGTTCAAAGATTTCATATTTTTAAGAAAATTTTTTAAAAATTTCTTATTTTAATAGGAAAATTTTTAAAAAATTCTTTATTTTATAGGATAATTTTAAAAAAATTTTTATTATAAAAGAAAATTAAAAAAAAAAAATTTCTTATTTTTCATAGGAATTTTTTAAAAAATTGTCATTTTTATGGAAAATTTTTAAAAAACTTCTTATTTTTGTTGGAAATTTTTAAAATTTCCTATTTATATAGGAATTTATAAAACATCTTACACTTATAAGAATTTTTTTTAAATTTCTTATTTTGATATGAAGTTTTTGCAGAATTTTTTTTTTTATAAGGAATTTTTGCATTTTTTTTTAATTTTCTATTTTTATAGACTAATTTAAAAAAATTTTTTATGAAGATTTTTCAAAAATTTCTTATTTTTATAGGAAATTTTTAAAAATTTCTTATTTTTATAGGAAATTTTTTAAAAATGTATTATTTTTATAGAAATTTTTCAAAAGATTTTTTAGTTTTATAGGAAATTTTTTAAAAAATTTCTATTTTTACAGACAATTTTTAAAAAATTTCTTATATTTATAGAAAAGTTTTCAACCATTTCTTATTTTTATAGGAATTTTTTCAAAAATTTCTTATCTTTTTAAGAATTTTTTCAAAAAATTTCTTGTTTTTATAGTAAATTTTTAAAAAATTTCTCATTTTTAGAAAAGATTCTTCAGAAATTTCTTATTTTTGTAGGAAATTTTTCAAAAATTTCTCATTTTTAAAGGAAATTTTTAAAAAAATTCTTATTTTTGTAGGAAATTTTTCAAAAATTTCTTATTTTTATAGGAAATTTTTCAAAAATTTCTTATTTTTTTTAGGAAATTTTTCAAAAATTTCTTATTTTTTTAGGAAATTTTTCAAAAATTTCTTTTTTTTATAGGAAATTTTTCAAAAATTTTTTATTTTTATAGCAAAATTTTCAAAAATTTCGTACTTTAATAAAAAAATTGTCAAAAAATATTTTATTTATTTAGAATTTTTTTTTTAAATTTCTTATTTTTTTTAGGAAATTTTTCACAAATTTCGTTTTTTTTTTACAAAATTTTAAGAAAATTTCCTATTTTTATACAAAATTATTCAAAAATTTCTTATTTTTATACAAAATTTTTTAAAAATTTCTTATTGTTATAAAATTTTTCAAAAATTTCGTTTTACAGAAAATTTTTTAAAAATTTCTTATTTTTATACAAAATTTTTCAAAAATGTCTTATTTTTATAGGAAAATTTTCAAAAAATTCTTATTTTTAGGGAAAACTTTTGAAATCATATTTTTGAAGTTTAAAAAAAATGAAAAAATATTAAATTCTTTAAAAAACCAAAAATTAAAATTAATCATAAAATGATCGTTTGAGATATCCTTGAGCATTTTTTCAAAAATTCGAAAATAATTTCGAATTTTTTAACATGAAAAAAATCTCAACAATTTGAAAAAATATTTTAAAAACTCATTATTTTCAAAGAAATTTTTTCAAAAATTTCCTATTCTTATAATAAATTTTTCAAAAATTTCATATTTTTATAGGAAATTTTTAAAAAATTTCCTATTTTTATTGGAAATTTTTCAAAAACTACTATTATAGAAACTACTATTTTTATAGAAAAGTTTTTAAAAATTCATATTTTTATAGAAAATTGTTTAAAAATTTATTATTTTTTCAAGAAATTTTTTTAAAAATTTTATTCTTATAGAAATTTTTTTAAAAATTTCCTATTTTTATAGGAAACTTTTCAAAAATTTCCTATTTTTATAGAAAATTTTCCGAAAATTGTCTAGTTTTATAGGAAATTTTTGGAAAATTTGCTATTTTTATAGGAAATTTGAGATATCCTTGAGCATTTTTTTAAAAAATTCGAAATTAATTTCGGATTTTTGAACATGAAAAAAATCTCAACAATTTGTAAAAATATTTTAAACTCTTCTCTAAAAATGATTTCTTAACAGCTTTTCTGTGTTAATTGCATTTTAAACAGTTTTTTGCCTTGTTTTCCTTTTTTGTTGATTCCTTTGTTTTTATTAAATTAACTTTATATACTTAATACGAGTGTATGTTTGTGTTTTTTTAAAAACATAAGTGCTAATCTTGTGATTTTTTTTATGAAACATACTTTTTAGCATATGACAAATTCTTGTTGGTATGTTGCAAGCCAACATGTTGGCTGGTTGGTTGTCGCTTGTTCTCTTCTTTTAAACAAAAACAACAACAACAACCACAGACACTTGACTTTTGGAGTGTTATTTTCCCGCTTTTTAAGTTTTTTGTTCGAAAAAAAAAACAATTTTTTTTTTGGTTTTTTGTCATTTTTGTTTAAGCTTTAGATTTTTCAAGTGTTGCTTGCTAAATACAATAATATCCTGCTGTGTCTGATAAAACTAAACCGCCCAACCACTTAGACTTTAAACAAAATGCAAAAAAGAAAAAAATTATTTAAAATCCAGAGAAATATTTTTGTTTGTCGAAAGAAAATAAAGCAAAGAAATATGAATGAATATTTAAATATTTTGCCTGTTTTTTTTATCAGTTTCTTGCTAGACATCCTTTTTTTTAAGGATAATACTAAAAAAATATGTATATTCTTGTATCTTTTAGCATTTTCTGTTATAATTCTTATATTCGTCGCATTTTTTGGTAAATATTTCATATTATTTTTATGGACCATATATATATATTATATTTTTTGTCTCGGTCTGTCTTGTTACACAAAATGGTCAGCTTTGTTAAGAGAATAAATAAATACAAAAAAAAAAAAAGAAAAAGATCTGAAAAAGAATGAAATAAATATAAAATTTTCATAGTTTTGCATATTATTCAAAAAGGATATTATTGTAATTTTTTTATGTCCAGAAGTTCTTTGAAAAATATTCGAAATTATAAGAGTAAAAAAATGGAACAAATTATAAGGAATTTAACATAACAAAAGAAATATATTTCAGTTATTAAATATAAATGACAAAAACTGTAGAAATGAATAATTAGGGAATTTAAAGAAGCCTTAAATATAAATATAAAAAAATGTTTCTATAAAAAAGAAATATTTAAAAAACTTACTGCAAAAATATGAAAGTTTTCAAAAAATTTCCTACAAAAATAAGATATTTTTAAGAAATCTCCTGCAAAAGTAACACATTTTTGAGCATTTTTCTATAGTTTTTGAAAAACTTCCTATAAAAATAAGAAATGTTTGAAAATTTTCCTATAAAAATAAGAAATTTTTTAAAAATTTCCTTTAAAAAAAGGAATTTTTTTCTAAAAATTTCCTATTAAAATAAGAAATTTTTGAAAAATTTCCTTTAAAAATAAGAAAACTTTTAAAAATTTCCTTTAAAAAAGCAATTTTTTTAAATTTTCCTATAAAAATAAGGCATTTTTGAGAAATCTTCATATAAAGCTAAATTTTTTTTAATTTCCTATAAAAATAGGAAATTTTTGAAAAATTTCTTATAAAAATAGGAAATTTTTGAAAAATTTCTTATAAAAATAAGAAATTTTTGAAAAATTTCTTATAAAAATAAGAAATTTTTGAAAAATTTCGTACAAAAATAAGAAATTTTTGAAAAATTTCGTATAAAAATAAGAAATTTTTGAAAAATTTCGTATAAAAATAAGAAATTTTTGAAAAATTTCTTACAAAAATAAGAAGTTTTTGAAAAATTTCTTATAAAAATAAGAAATGTTTAAAAAATTTCTTATAAAAATAAGAAATTTTTGAAAAATTTCTTATAAAAATAAGAAATTTTTGAAAAATTTCTTATAAAAATAAGAAATTTTTGAAAAATTTCTTATAAAAAGAAGAAATTTTGAAAATTTTCTTATAAAAATAAAAAATTTTGAAAATTTTCTTATAAAAATAAGAAATTTTTGAAAAATTTCTTATAAAAATATGAAATTTTTGAAAAATTTCTTATAAAAATAAGAAATTTTTGAAAAATTTCTTATAAAAATAAGAAATTTTTGAAAAATTTCTTATAAAAATATGAAATTTTTGAAAAATTTCTTATAAAAATAAGAAATTTTTGAAAAATTTCTTATAAAAATAAGAAATTTTTGAAAAATTTCTTATAAAAATAAGAAATTTTTGAAAAATTTCTTATAAAAATAAGAAATTTTTGAAAAATTTCTTATAAAAATAAGAAATTTTTGAAGAACAAAAATTACAAATTTTTGAAAAATGTGTAGTAAAAATGTGAAATTTTTAAAATATTTCCTATAAAAATAAGAAATTTTTGAAAAATTTTGTATAAAAATAAGAAATTTTCTTTAAAAATAAAAAATTTTCGAAAAATTTCCTATAAAAATAAGAATTTTTTAAAAAATTCCTTTTGAAAAATTTCCTATAAAAAAAAAAAATTGTTATAAAAATCAGAAATTTTTGAAAAATTTCCTATAAAAATAAGATATTTTTAAAAAATTTCCTATAAAAATATTTAAGAAATTTTTTTAAAAAAAATGAGAAATTTCCTAAAATAATAGAAATTTTAAAAAATTCGGATAAAAATTTGGATAAATTACTATAAATATAACAATTTTTTTTTTTAAATTTCTTATAAAAACAAGAGATTTTTGAAAAATTTCCTAAAAAAATACGTAATTTTTGAAAAATTACCAATAAAAATAAAAAATTTTCTATTGAATTTTTTTAAATAACTATCCTTTTTTATCCCCAAACTATATATTTGTTATAAATTGCCAAAAAAAAAACCTTCTGTTCTTGGAAAATAAATTTACATAAAAGTTGAAAATCATTAACTTAATTACAAAACCTATTATGAAGATTAACATTTGTAATAATCTTGTTTTCAAACCCTTAAAAAAAATATAAAAACTCAGAAATTTCCAAACAAAACTGTTAATTCCTATAATTAGTAAAAACATTAAAACTTTAATTAGAAAATGTACCTTTTCAAGCCTCAACTTCTAAACATTTGCCATATCTAGCCAATACCCTCCCTACCCACAAGACATTCCAAATAGTCTAGAAAATTTGGAATTTTTCAATAACACCTTATTTAAAAATTCAATTAAAACCGACCTAAACCTAAACAAAAATTTTGAGAAAAATGTGACAGCAAGACTCATACCAGAAAAAAAATTAGACAAATATCAAAATGATATCAATGGCTAAATGATATAATCTAAAATAAAACAAAAAGAAAACACCCCTCCCTTCTTACAGCTGCTTTGCACGGGATGATTATGGGGCATCTATAGAAAAAAAGATTGAAAAAAGACAATACAAATGAGGAATTCAAATACTACAAGCAACCCTCATTTTCAATTAAAAAGGTTTAAAACCCTCATTTATTATCAAACCATTCATCCATCCGTCCGTCCGTCCTTCGGCAGCATCAGCCTCATCCATGTCATTGTCCTTCGCTCTCGTTCTTGTCGTCTGTCTAACCGGATTCCCATTAATACCAATCGAAAAGTGTGTGGTCAAATAAAATTCTCATACCTTTTTTCCAAAAAATGTTTCAAACACTTAATATTTACATTTAGAGGAAATGAAATGAAAAAATTTTAAACAAAAACCAATTTTATTTATTTATGTAGTAAATGTTGTTAAATAAATATTAAATATTTGTTATAAAATGGAAAAAATGTTAAATACAATAAATAAATATAAATACAATATTGTTTTAATAAACATAAAAATGTTCATTTTCTGATATTGTTCTTGTATTTTGTTTGTTCATAAAATTTATTTGATATTTACATATGCCCCGATTGTGTAACATCTGGTTTTTTGCAGAATTTTTGTAAAAATATAATTTTTATTGTTATTATTTTATGTTTTTAATATTTACATAAATTTATTTTAATCCAAAAATTTTAGCTTTAATCACATTTTCTCATAATATTTATTCGACATTCGGCAAAAAAGACCAGCGAAATATTTCAGATCACAAAAGGATATTTAAAAATAGAATTCTTGTAAAATTTTCTATTAAAAGAGGAAATTTTTAAAAATTTACTATAAATATAAAAGATTTACTACAAAAAAAAGAAATTTTTGAAAAATTTTCTAAAAAATAAGAAATGTTTGAAAAAATTCCTATAAAAATAAGAAATTTTTAAAAAATTTTCTATAAAAATTAGAACTTTTTTAAAAATGTTCTTTAAAAGAAAGAAAATTTTTAAAAACTTCCTTTAAAAATAAGAAAATTTTTCAAATTTTCCTTTAAAAATAAGAAAATTTTTTAAAAATTCAGAAATTCTTAGAAAATTTTCTATCAAAATAAAAAATTTTTTAAAAATTTTCCATAAAAATAAGAAGTTTTTAAAAAAGAAAAGAAAATTTTGTAAAATTTCCTTAAAAAAAAAAAAAAAAACGGAATTTTCAAAAACTTCATATAAAAATAAAAAAATTTTATAAAAATCAGAAACTTTTGAAAAATTTCCTATCAAAAAAGAAATTTTTAAAAATTTCCTATTAAAATTTTCCTATAAAAATAAGAAAATTTCGAAAAATTCATATATTCATATATTTTTCAAAAGTTTATTATTTTTAGAGGAAATTTTGAAAAATTTTTCACTTTGAATTCTTCAAAAATTTCTAACTTTTATAGGAAAAACTTAAAATTTATAAGAAATTTTTCCAAAATTTTTATTTTCTTTTATTATTTTATAGAAAAATTTTCAAAAATTTTTATTTTTATACAAAATTTTCAAAAATTTCCATTTTTTTTTAAAATTTCTTATTTTTTTTTTAGAAAATTTTCTATTTTTATAGGAAATTTTTCTAAAATTTCGTATTTTTATAGAAAATTATTTCAACATTTTCTTATTTTTATAGGAAATTTGTCAAAATTTTTTTTTTTTTATTTTGAATTCTTGAAAAATTTCTTATTTTATAGGAAATATTTGAAAACTTTCATATTTTTGAAAAATTTCTTAATTTTATAGAAATTTTTTTTTTAAATTTCTTATTTTATAGGAAATTTTTCAAAATGTTTTTATTTTTATAGGAAATTTTTCTAAAATTTCTTTTTTTCATTGAAAGTTTTTCAAAATTGTTTTATTTCTACAGGAAATTTTATAAAAATTTCTTATTTTTAGAAGAAATTTTTAAAAAACTAAAAGGAAATTTTTCAAAAATTTCTTATTATTATAGGAAATTTTTAAAAAATTTCTTATTTTTATAGGAAATTTTTTAAAAACTTATTATTTTAATAGGAAATTTTTCAAAAATTTATTTTGTTTTATAGGAAATTTTTCAAAAAATTCTTATTTTTATAGGAAATTTTTAAAAAAATTTATTTTTATAGGAAATTTTTTAAAAACTTTTTATTTTTAAAGAAAATTTTTAAAAATTTCTTAATCATAAAGGTAATTTTTAAAAATTTCTTATTTTTATAGGAAAATTTTCAAAATTTTCCTATTATTATAGGAAATTTTTCAAAAATTTCCTATAACTATAGGAAATTTTTTCCTATTATGAAATTTTTCAAAAATTTCTTATTTTTATAGGAAAATTTTCAAAAATTTCTTATTTTTATAGGAAATTTTTCAAAAATTTCTTATTTTTATAGAAATTTTTCAAAAATTTTTTTTTATAGGAAATTTTTCAAAAATTTATTTTTATTGAAACTTTTTCAAAAATTTTATATTTCTATAGAAAACATTCCAAAAATTTTTTATTTTTATATGAAATTTTTCAAAAATTTCTTTTTTTTATAGGAAATTTTTAAAAATTTTTTTTATAGGAAACTTTTTAAAAATTTCTTATTTTTATAGGAAATTTTTCAAAAAATTCTCATTTTTATAGGAAATTTTTCAAAAATTTCTTATTTGTATATGAAATTTTTCAAAATTTTTTTATTTTTATAGGAAATTTAAAAAAAAATTCTTACTTTTATATTAAATTTTTCAAGAATTTCTTATTTGTATAGGAAATTTTTCAAAAATTTCTTAGTTTTAAAGGAAATTTTTCAAAAATTTCCTATAAAACTTTAGGAAATTTTTCAAAAATTTCTTATTTTTATAAGAAATTTTTCAAAAATTTATCGTTTTTATAGGAAATTTTTTAAAAATTCTTATTTTTATAGGAAATTTTTCAAAAATTTCTTATATATATAAAAAAATTTTCAAAAGCTTCTTATTTTTATAGAACAGTTTTTAAAAATTTTCTTTTTTTTATAGGAAATTTTTTAAAAATTTCTTATTTTCATTGAAAATTTTTCAAAAATTTCTTTTTTTTTTTTTTTTGTAGGAATTTTTTCAGAAATGATTCTCTTTTTAGTATTTTTCTGCTGGGTTTCGCCGCCTGCATAAATGCTAATTTTAGTTTTATAATTTTTCCAATTTATAAATATTATTTTCATTTAATTGCCAATAAAAAAAATACTATAATTAAACTCCAAGTAAAATAGATATTATGCCACATTACACAAACATAAAAACATGAAATACTCAATAAAAAAATTCTTTATTATAGCCATATACAAAAAAAATACTAACATCAGGACCTCGATTTGCGTTGATAATAAAAACTTATCTTTTCATGAATATCGAGTGTTGCTGTAAATAAAATAAATCCCAATCTCAATGATTTTTTCTTAAACATTTCAAATCCTTAGCCCGCCTTTCGTGGCCCTGGTGTTTCTTTATACTCATGTGAAATCCTTTACATACAAACACCCTACATTTATAAAGATGGGTAAAAGATATTAGCAAATGTAACACTCAATGGGATTAAACTTAAGTGATTTCCTGTTGGCAATTTAAAATTTTTCCTAAATTAGTACAACAACATTTGAACATACCGCAAAAGCGAGGCAATACCAATACTTATACATTCATTCATTCATACATACACTTACAAACATGTATCATTTAATAATAAACGAATTGTATCACAAAAAGATACAAAATAAACAAAAAACAAAAAAAGACAAAAATAACTACAAAAAACAACAACCGCGCGCCATTCATAGATATTTAATTAGTGAAACGAGTAGCTTAGACGAGTATATGTAGACACTTCTGGATATGGATACAAGCCGAGTAGTACTACTCTACTCACTCTATAAACAGAAATTTAGAAGCCCAGTAGGAAAATCGTGACGTAAAGTGACATAATAGAACTTCGCATATCTTATTCGTGAATACCCAGAAATTGGTTTTATTGGAAGGCCTACGAAAGCAGCCTTGGAAGATATGAAAAAAAATATTTCTTTCAAAAATTTCTTAAAATGAGTTTTAGTATAATTTTCATGTTTTGAGATCTATTTGAAATTTTTTATGGGAAACAGAAAGTCTTAATTGTTTAAGAATGTAAAACCATTACTTTTTGCGTTCCCAAAGAAGGACATTTATGATGTCTTTATACATTACACAAAAAGGATTAACTTTATAATACCTATACTCAGGATATGCTTTATTAAGACTTTGATTCTATATTATGGAAAGTAATAGGAAGGCCTTCTTCTTTGCCATCTCGAAGGATTACTGTTGCAATATCCGCATTCAGAAATTTTGCGAATATTTTATGCTTTGTTAAGACTTCGATTCTTTATTATGTTAAGTAATAGGAACCCCTTCTTATTTGAATTCTCAAATTATTACTGTTGCAATATCAATATCAAATTTTGCGAATATTTTATGCTTTGTTAAGACTTTGATTCTTTATAGGAAGGCCTTCTTATTTGACTCCTAGGATTATTACTGTTGCAATATCCGCGTTCAGAAGAAACATTTTGGGAACATTTTAAGCTTTATTAAGACTTTGTTTCTATATTATGAAAAGTAATAGAAAGGCCTTCTTATTTGCCTTCTCAAGTGTTGCTGTAGCAATATCCGTGTTCAGAAGAAAACTTATGCGAACATTTTATGCTTTATTAAGACTTTGATTCTATATTATAAAAAGTAAAAGGAAGGCCTTCTTATTTGCCTTCTCGAAGTATTACTATCGCATTATCCGTGTTCAGAAGAAGAATTATGCGAATAATTGAATGCTTTGGCGATATATAATATAGACCTTTGAGTATTAAAGAATATAGAGAAATTTTTCTTAAAAAATATGAAAGAATTCTCAAAAATTGACCTTTAAGAATTACTACTTATATGATATTCTTGGAGTACCTATATGCTGAACTGATCCATCTCGAAGGCTTTAAGAAGCATTTTTTGGTATTACTAGTGTAATGTTTTCTGGCAGTCCTTCTGGAATATACAGACAAAATTAATAAAAACGAAGGTAGACTCATTACCATATGACTTCTTAAAGATAATATACATTTTATTTTGCAAAAAACATAAACATTTTCCCATTGGAATTACTTCTTAAGTGATGTATTTCGAAAATATGCTAAAATGATTCTTCTTGAAGGCCTTTAAAAGCATTGTTTTGGTATCACACAGGTTTGAAACATACAGACAAAATAAATAGAAAAATAAGCTTGACTCATTACCATATAACTTCTTAAAGAGAATCTACAATGATATTTAATTACATAAGGTAAATTGTGTGAGACAACTAAATAATATTCCGTAAATATATATAAAAATGACCCCGAAGGCCTTCCAAGGCATTTTTTTTTTGGTATAACTGGGTAATATTTTCTGACAGTCCTTCTGTATTGTGATTCCTTTTACAGACTCAGGTAGCAAAATATTAACAAAAAGTAGACTCTTTACTATTTAACTTCTTAAAGAGAATCTACAATGATATTTTAATACACAAGATAATAAGTCTGATATAGTTAAGTTATATTCCTGGAAGATATACAAAAATGTTTTATTTCGAAGGGCTTCATAAGCATTTTATGTAGCAGCAGTTTATTTTTTCTTACAGCGGCTTACTTTTTCTAACAGCGGTTTATTTTGTCTGGCGAATTATTACAAAAATTAGTTAGACTCATTACCATTTGCCTTCTTGAAGACATCTTCAATGATATTTTAATAGTGAGATATTGAGATATTGGATAACTTTGCAAAGGAAAACATATATCTGCCTTAAGATAGGAATCAAGCCGAAAAAATGATAAAAAATAATTAAGACCTATTACCATTTTCCTTCTTAAAACATTAATATGCCAGAAATGCACAATCCCTTTGAAAATTCACTCTACTACCTTCAGAATCATTTGTCGGTTTCATTGGTAATGGCAGTCATCTATAATGTGAAAGTTATCACACAGGCAATTCATAAAGAAAAGATGGTAGAACCCATTACAATTTGACTTCTTATAGAGAATCTATAATGATATCTTTATACGAAAGATGAATTATATGAGATATTGGATTATTTTACAAAGAAAAATATATGCATGCCATGATAAAGGAATCAATTAAAAAAAAAATAAAAATCATGAAGACCTCTTACCATTTGCCTTCTCAAAACGGGGTGTCTGATATCTCTATATACAAGGCAAATAATGTGAGATGATGCTTTTAAGGAAGGAAAACTTGAGCCTTTAAATATATTTATGCAAGACTGACATGTCTTATGAAAATCTTTGTCAAGGAATGCCATGCAACTTTGAAGATAACCCCACGTGCTTAATTTTTCCTACCGGGCAACAATTATAGATTATACTAATGCTTACCATAGAGACATACAACAAATAAAGATACAACCATACAAATCTATCTAATATTATAAAGTACCATCATCATCATCAGCATCCAAATAGAGTAAAGTAGAGAACTACTACTAGAGTAGAGTATTCGACTAAGTATCTATGTTAGAACATACACAGATACATACATACATCTAGTGTAAACAGATTCATGCCACACATTGATGCTTTTTCAAAGTAGCTGAAAACGTAAAAATAAAGAAAAACGAAAGCAAACGTAACGTATAAATAAAAGAGATACTTTTCATCCGTATATATGATATAGACTTTTTTGCTCCAACATTTATAGTAGAGAAGCACATTCAATTAAAGATATAGAATGAAAAGCATATAAATGCAAAAGATACTGATATGAAAAAAGATACAGATAGAAAAATAAAGAAGAGATTAAAATTTATATATACACAAAGGAAAACCGACTGTGACTATCAGTATTTCATATCAACACCCAAAGATACTTCAACGTTTTACACTGGAATCTATGGCGATGTTGCTTTAGTATCCATCACTACTTGATAATATATGTTTGTAGCTTAACAAACACAAGTGGGTAACAGGTTAATTGATAGCCCCTATAAAGTATCCTAAACCAAGGCCTAAACTTAGAAAGATATGAACAAATCTATGTTTAGTAGAAACCGGGAATTTTGTTATTTAAATCACTAACTCGTTAAAATCATCATGAAAGGTTATTCTGAGACTACAGGAACAAAGTATTCAAATACCAACAAAACTACTCTACTCACTTATGTAGGGTATAAAAAAACTTATTAATGTTCGAGTATCTGTTTGCAGTTGTACTTAAATCCACTCTACCAACCCACATCTTCATCATTCTCAACTTCTACTCCATCACACTCCGACCATCAAACCTTCAGCTAACGGAACTATTTGGGGATTTTGTTGTCTGAATTTGTTTATTTATTTGTTTGCTTGTTTCAAGTAGTAGTTGAGCAAATAAATTGGCAAAAAATTCGTATAAATAAAAAAATTTGTCTATATAAATAATTCAGCAAAATAAAACATACAACTCCACAATATCTGCAGTGAAGTTAAACTT
Source organism: Stomorhina lunata (assembly GCA_933228675.1). Classification (NCBI taxonomy): domain Eukaryota; kingdom Metazoa; phylum Arthropoda; class Insecta; order Diptera; family Rhiniidae; genus Stomorhina; species Stomorhina lunata. The sequence goes on from OW121743.1 coordinate 62,230,159, forward strand.
AAGTGAAACATATGATGTTGTTAGTTTCGTCAAGAAGTTTGGGGATTAATGTTGGAAATACTTCGTTTATAAGGAAAAAGAAAAAAATATGCAAAAACAAATTTTGAATTTAAAATATTATAATTATGGTAAAAAATTATTTTTTTTTTACTCAAATCTTAGCAAAATATTATTTTATAGAATTTGTCACAAATTCCGAATATAAAGACCAGTTAATTTTTCTATAGAAAATTTTTTTAATTTAAAAACCGAAGACAAAATTTTTTGTTATCAAAATTTCTCTAAAGAAAATTTTTAAAATTTCTATACAGAAAATTTGTTCATATTAAAATTTTTCGTTAGAAAATTTTTTGATATCAAAATTTTTCGTTAGAAAATTTTTTGATATCAAAATTTTATGATATCAAAATTTTTCTATAAAAAATTTTTGATATCAAAATTTTTCTATAGAAAATTTTTGATATCAAAATTTTTCTATAGAAATTTTTTTATATCAAAATTTTTCTATAGAAAATTTTTGATTTCGAAATTTTTCTATAGAAAATTTTTGATATCAAAATTTTTCTATAGAAAATTGTTTGATATCAACATTTTTCTTTAGAAAATTGTTTGATATCAAAATTTTTCTAAAAATTTTTCGATATCAACAATTTTTTTAAAGAAAATTTTTTATATCAAAATTTTTCTAAAAAGAATTTTTAGATATCAAAATTTTTCTTTCGAAAATTTTTTAATATTTAAATTTTTCCTTCCAAAATTTTCGGCTATCAAAATTTTTCTAAAGAAAATTTTTTGATATCAAAATTTTTCTAAAGAAAATTTTTTGGTATTAAAATTTTTCAAAAGAAAATTTTTTTTTCTATGGAAAATTTTTTGATATCAAAATTTTTCTATAGAAAATTTTTTGATATCAAAATTTTTTGATATCAAAAATTTTCTATAGAAAATTTTTTGATATCAAAAATTTTCTATAGAAAATTTTTTGATATCAAAAATTTTCTATAGAAAATTTTTTGATATCAAAATTTAAAAAAAAAAAAATTTTTGATATCAAAATTTTTGTAAAGAAGATTTTTTGATATCAAAATTTTCGTAAAGAAATTTTTGATTTCAATAGAAAATTTTTGGAATCAAAATGTTTATATGGAACATATTTTGTTATCAAAATTTTTCTATAGAACATATTTTGATATCAAAGTTTTTTAAAGAAAATTTTTGATATTTTCTAAAGAAAATTTTTCTATAGAAAATTTTTTGATATCAAAATTTTTTTATAGAAAATTTTTTGATATCAAAATTTTTCTATAGGAAATTTTTTGATATCATAAGTTTTCTATCGAAAGTTTTTTAATATCAAAATTTTTCTATTGAAAAATTGTTTCTACAGAAAATTTTTTGATATCAAAATTTTTCTATAGAAAATTTCTTGATGTCAAAATTCCTCTGCAGGAAATTACTTGATATCAAAATTTTTCTGCAGAAAATTTATTGATAACAAAAATTTTTTATAGAAAATTTTTTGATATCAAAATTTTTCTATCGAAAATTTCTAAATACCAAAATTTTTCTATAGAAAATTTTTTAATATCAAAATGTTTCTATAGGAAAATTTTTGATATCAACATTTTTCGATAGAAACATCTCAAGAACATTTTTTGATATCAAAATTTTTATATAAAAAATTTTTTGATATCAAAATTTTTGTACAAAAATTTTTTGACATCAAAATTGTTCCATAAATATTTTTTTGGTAACAAAATTTTTCTATACAAAATTTTTTGACATCAAAATAATTCCATAAAAATTTATTTTAATATTAAAATTTTTCTATAGATTATTTTTTGATATCAAAATTTTTCTATAGAAATTTTTTGATATCAAAATTTTTTGATATTGAAATTTTGCTAAAGAAAATTTTTTGGAATCAAAAATTTATTATAGAAAAATTTTTGATATCAAAATTTTTCTATGGAATTTTTTTTGATATCAAAATAATTTCATAATTTTTTTTTTATATCAAAATTTTTCAAAACAAAATTTTTAATTATTAAAATTTTTTTATAGAAAATTTTTTATTATCAATATTTTTCTATAGAAAAATTTTTGATATCAAATTTTTCTTTAGAAAATTTTTTGATATCATAATTTTTCCATTGAAAATTTTTTTGATATTTAAATTTTTCTATAGAAAATTTTTTAATAACAAACTTTTTCTATAAAAAATTTTTTCTTATGAAATTTTTCTACAAAAATTTTTTTTAGATCAAAATTTTTCTATAGAGATCAAAATTTTTCTATAGAAAATTTTTTGATGTCAAAATTTTTGTTATCAAAATTTTTCTAAAAAATTTTTTGATATCCAAATTTTCTATAAAAAAAATTTCTGATATAAAAGTTTTTTAAAGAAATTTTTTTTGTGTATAGATTTTCAATAATGATATTAAAAATACAGAACCGGTTTGCTAAATTGTTTATAACTCTTTAATTTATAAACCGAATTTAATAATGATTGTAAAAGTACAAAACCGGTTTTTCGTTTTATAACTCTTTAATTATTAACTCTTTAATTTCTTAACCGATTTGAATAATGATTGCAAAAGTTATAAATTTTACAATCTTTGTTAGTTGTTACTTAATATCAAGCCTGAGTACACACTTTAAAAGCATTTTCTTCATTTAAAAAAAAAACTATACTCTATTCCCTGACCAAGTAACAATGACCACCACTTTAAACAAAATGTAAATATTTTCAAAATAAATAAATTCATCCGTCCATATTCCACAACTTAAGCTCTCTTGGATTTAACTTCTTTAAAATTTAAATATTTGTTTTTGTATTTATATTAATCCGGGTGCCCCATTGCACAATACCAGAGGGGAGATTTAAAGTTTTCTTTCAACATTCAGTCATCATCATATACAAACATCTTCATTGTTACTTCCTACTACAGTCCAGTTTAAACTATTCTTTAAAGTTTTTCTTTTAACTATTACACTGTAAATATCGCATTTGAGTTGATTTCAAAATTTTGAATTTTAGTTTTATTTTCTTGTCTATTCAGTTGAATTTATTTTATTGTTGTTGCTGCTGCTTTTGGCTGCTGCTTCTGTTATACGAATAAATAATAATAGCAAATGATTAGCTTAAATTGGTTTCAATTGACTAGAGTTTAATTCCCAAATTGATAGTTTCGTTTCATTTCTGATGTTTTCTTTTCTTGAATTCATTTGATGCTGTGTGTGTGTCTTAAATAGTTTTATTGTATTTAAAAAACTAAACTTTCGATTTGTTATTATTTCCCTACATACATAAATACATACACACATTCTCTTAAATACAAAATGTCTTTTTATATCCAATAAAGAGTTTTTTGAGGTTTATTTGAGGAGATTGGCGGAGTTGATTTTTGTTTTCTTCCTCGGTTTAAAAATATTTGTTTGTATGATTTCTTTTGATCATCATCAAATATCATTTTTATTTCAATTTATTGGGTTAAAAAATGTTTACTTTTAATAAGTTCATAAATAAAAGAAAACTGTAGTGTATTTTTAATTTGCGCTTTTTTGCAATTTCTATAAAAATTTTATCTTGATTTCAAAATTTTTTTAAAAATTTGCTATAGAATATTTTTATACAAAATTTTTCTAAAGAAAATATTTTGATATCAAAATTTTTCTAAAGAAAATATTTTAATATCAAAATTTTTCTAAAGAAAATATTTTGATATCAAAATTTTTCTAAAAAAAATATTTTGATATCAAAATTTTTCTAAAGAAAATATTTTGATATCAAAATTTTCTAAAGAAAATATTTTGATATCAAAATTTTTCTAAAGAAAATATTTTGATATCAAAATTTTTCTAAAGAAAATATTTTGATATCAAAATTCTAAGGAAAATATTTTGATATCAAAATTCTAAGGAAAATATTTTGATATCAAAATTTTTCTAAAGAAAATATTTTGATATCAAAATTTGTCTATAGAAAATTTTTTGATATCAAAATTTTATAAAGAAAATATTTTGATATCAAAATTTTTCTAAAGAAAATATTTTGATATCAAAATTTTTCTAAAGAAAATATTTTAATATCAAAATTTTTCTAAAGAAAATATTTTGATATCAAAATTTTTCTAAAGAAAATATTTTGATATCAAAATTTTTCTAAAGAAAATATTTTGATATCAAAATTTTTCTAAAGAAAATATTTTGATATCAAAATTTTTCTAAAGAAAATATTTTGATATCAAAATTTTCTAAAGAAAATATTTTGATATCAAAATTTTTCTAAAGAAAATATTTTGATATCAAAATTTTTCTAAAGAAAATATTTTGATATCAAAATTCTAAGGAAAATATTTTGATATCGAAATTTTTCTAAAGAAAATATTTTGATATCAAAATTTTTCTAAAGAAAATATTTTGATATCAAAATTTTTCTAAAGAAAATATTTTGATATCAAAATTTTTCTAAAGAAAATATTTTGATATCAAAATTTGTCTTTAGAAAATTTTTTGATATCAAAATTTTTATAAAGAAAATATTTTCTAAAGAATATATTTTGATATCAAAATTTTTCTAAAGAAAATATTTTGATATCAAAATTTTTCTAAAGAAAATATTTTGATATCAAAATTTTTCTAAAGAAAATATTTTGATATTAAAATTTTTCTAAGAAAATATTTTAATATCAAAATTTTTCTATAGAAAATTTTTTGATATTCAAATTATTCTATAGGACATTTCTTGAAATTTTTTTTTCTATAGAAACATTTTTTTAAGAAAACTTTTTGATATCGAAATGTTTTCTTAATAAAATTTTTTGACACCAAAATTTTTTCCAAAGAAAATTTGTTGATATTAAAATTTTTCTATAAAATTTTTTTTGGTATCAAAATTTAATGACACCAACATTTTTGTATGGAAAATTTTTCGATACAAATATTATTCGATAGAAAATTTTTTGAACACAACATTTTTCTATAGAAAATTTTTTGATATCAAAATTTTTCTATAGAAAATTTTTTGATATCAAAAATTTTCTATAGAAAAATTTTGATATCAAAAAATTTTCTATAGAAAAATTTTGATATCAAAAAATTTTCTATAGAAAAATTTTGATATCAATTTTTTTCTACAGAAAATTTTTTAATATTAAAATTTTTATATAGAAAATTTTTGATATCAACATTTTTCTATAGAAAATTTTTTGATATCAAAATTTTTCTATAGAAAATATTTTGATATCAAAATTTTTCTATAGAAAATTTTTTGATATCAAAATTTTTCTATAGAATATATTTTGATATCAAAATTTTTCTATACAAAAATTTAATAATAAAAAATTTGCTGTAGAAAAAATTTGATATCAAAAAATTTTCTATAGAAAACTTTTGATATCAAAAAATTTTCTATAGAAAAATTTTGATATCAAAAATTTTCTACAGAAAAATTTTGATATCAAAAAATTTTCTATAGAGAAATTTTGATATCAAAAAATTTTCTATAGAAAAATGTTGACATCAAAAAATTTTCTATGGAAAAATATTTGTGTCAAAAAATTTTCTATACAAAAATGTTGATATAAAAATTTTTTTATAAAAAATTTTGTTATCAAAAATTTTCTATAGAAATATTTTGATATCAAAAAATTTTCTATAGAAAAATTTTTATAACAAAGAAATTTCTTTAGAAAAATTTTGATATTAAAAAGTTTTCTATAGAAAAATTTTGTTATCTAAAAATTTTGTCAAACAATTTTTATTATAAAAATTTTGATATCAAAAAATTTTCTATAGAAAAATTTTGATTTAAATAATTTTCTATTGAAAAATTTTGATATTAAAAAGTTTTCTACAGAAAAATTTTGATAGCAAAGAATTTTCTTAAGAACATTTTTTTCTGTATACAAAATTTCTTTCGAAACCAAAATTTTGATATTTTGTCCTGTTCCCTCACTCCAATCTTCTTAATTTTGCCCATCAAAAACCCTCATAAATTTTATCTTCCTTATTCATAATTTTAAATATTATGAGAAATTTTCTTTAAAATTATCCAAAAATTTGTTCATTTTCTGTTTTATTTTATTTATGATCTACATATTTGTTAAGCAAAGTAATTTATATTTTTAGTACATAATATATTTTACCTAATAAAAGTTGTTTAAACTTAAACCGTATCCTAATATAAAATACAGCAAAATGTTCTGTTTTATGTTTATGGGGCAAGAAATGAAAAAAAAAATAGAAATTTCATACAATGACCCCTTGGAGATTATCGTAGAAAAGAAATATTATTACTATAAAAGTAAGTAATACGATTATATAGTACAAAACACAAAAAAAAAGACCAAGGATTAAATGATCCTTTTATAACTCATCTTTACGATTTTGTTGTACAAAATCATAGGGTCGTTAGCTTAACTTATGCAAATGTGTAATGTTTTTCTTTGTTTGTATGTGTATAAGTAAGAGAAAGTTTTCTCTCTCCCCTCCCAAAGGATTTGTTTGTTTTTCCGTTTAAGTTTCTTGCCACTAAACGTGACTTTTATTTTTTTGATTTGTAAGTATTTTTGTTGAATATATAAAGATTTGCTAAATATTTTAATGTTTTTGCTGTCAATAATAACCATGTTTTCTTTTTTATCCTATAAATGTTTTCTTCCTTTTTTTTCATTTTTCTCACACTCACACACGCACTTTTAGGACAATTGCTCCTGTTTTTCCTTGTCGTTTAACTGTAAATAATTTTCATATTTAAACAATTTTAAGTGAAACAAACACGCAATTTTTGTGTCCCATATTATTATTGTTTCATTTATTGTTTTGAGCGTGTGCCTCTGTGTGTATTCGTGTTTGTTGGGATACTCAGCGGGAAATGAATGAGATTTAAAGGCTTGATATGAGATATGATTTGGTTGACAAACAACTTTTTCTTTGACCTATTAAATTGCTTTAGATAAATCCTAATTTAAGTATAAGATGACATAAATGATCAACACAAGAAACAATAAAAATTTTGTCATACATTGTTTAATAAAGAAAATCATGTCATAACTAGAGCAAGTGCTGGTAATGTGGTATACCTATTAGTTTTTGTTTGATTGTAATACGATTCCACGGATCTATTTGAAAATAATACTAGGCCCAGAATTTAAAAAATATTTAAAATCAATAACCATCATCTGTGTTCTATATTATAACCAGAGGTAGGCACAAAGAGTACAGAACAAAAACTCATAGGCAGAGTTGCCGTTCTATATACTTTTAACTAAAATTGGTATTTAAAAATAAAGTTATCTAAAATTTTAGTACAGATTTTTTAATTAAAACTTTTTCAAGAGAAAATTTTGTTTTGAAAAATTTTTCTACAGAATAATTTTTATCAAAAATTATTCTATAGAAACTTTTTTATAAAAAAATAAAAAAATTTTCGGGATGTAAATATTCTTTTTGAAAGAAAATTTTTATACAAAATTTTTCTATAGAAAATTTTCTTATCAAGAATTTTCCTATAGAAAATTTTTTTAATAAAAATTTTTCTATGGAAATTTTTTTTATCGAAAATTTTTTTATATAATTTTTTTTATTGAAAATTTTTCTATAGCAAACATTTTTTTTGATAGTGTTTTTGCAGAAAAATATTTTTATCGAAAATTTTTCTATAGAAAAATATTTTGATCGAAAATTTTTCTATAGAAAAATATTTTTATCGAAAATTTTTCAGCAGAAAACTATTTTTATCGAAAATTTTTCAGCAGAAAAATATTTTTATCGAAAATTTTTGAGCAGAAAAATATTTTTTGATCCACATTTTTCTATAGAAAAATATTTTTATCGAAAATTTTTTTATAGAAAAATTTTTTTATCGAAAATTTTTCAGCAGAAGAATGTTTTTATCGAAGATTTTTCTATAGAAAAATATTTTATGAAAAATTTTTCTATAGAAAATTACTTTTATGAAAAACTTTTCTATAGAAAATTATTTTTATAAAAAATTTTTCTATAGAAAAATATTTTTATCGAAAATTTTTCTATAAAATATATTTTTATGGAAAATTTTTCTACAGGAAAATATTTTTATCGAAAAATTTTCTATAGAAACATTTTCTCAAGACTTGTACTATATATACAAGCTATTTCCGTCATTTTGATCTTTATGACAGTTAGGGTCAAATGTGGATTGATTATCTGTAAATTTAGCAGTTTGATTACAGCTTTAACAAAAATTATGTATGGAAAAAATAAACATAAAATTGTCATTATCTTCAGATTTACGAGCATTTTAATGATTTTCGTCTTATTTTGTGAGTTTTGACGGAAGAGTTTATATGGGAGCTATGGTCAAATGTAGACAGATTTGAACAAAATTTGGTACAGTGATTTTGGTTTATATAAGCCGTACGTGATTTAAATTTCATGAAAAGAAAAATATTGATATTTGTGGCCAAAATATTAATTCCGGAAAGTGAAATCTAAGGGAGGTGCCATAAATAATTTAATAAAATAAAAAATTTTGCCGAATTTCAATATTCATAGTCCTACTATAAAAAAAAAATGATCTGTGTCAAATTAATCATTAAATTATCTTTAGAATTGCGACCTGTACTTTTGACTACAAGGTTTACAATCAGCCAGACGGACCATCCATCCATCCGACATCAAATCGACTCAGAAAGTGATTCTTAGTATATACTTAAAGGTGGGTCTAAGACCAATATTTTTATGCGTTACATAGATCAGCACATACTTATAATACCATTTTCATCTATGGTGCTGGAGGGTATACATTTTCTTTAGAAAATTTATCATCACATTTGCTATAAAAAATTATCATCAGTGATACATTTTCTATAGAAAATTATCATCGGTGATACATTTTCTATAGAAAATTATCATAAGTGATACATTTTCTACAGAAAACTATCATCAGTGATACATTTTCTATAGAAAATTATCATCAGTGATACATTTTCTATAGAAAATTATCATCAGTGATACATTTTCTATAGAAAATTATCATCAGTGATACATTTTCTATAGAAAATTATCATCAGTGATACATTTTCTATAGAAAATTATCCTCTGCGATACATTTTCTATAGAAAATTATCATCAGTGATACATTTTCTATAGAAAATTATCATCAGTGATACATTTTTTATTGAAAATTATCATCAGTGATACATTTTCTATAGAATATTATCATCAGTGATATATTTTCTATAGAAAATTATCATCAGTGATACATTTTCTATAGAAAATTATCTTCAGCGATACATTTTCTATAGAAAATTATCATCAGTGATACATTTTCTATAGAAAATTATCTTCAGCGATACATTTGCTATAGAAAATTATCATCAGTGATTCATTTTCTATAGAAAATTATCATCAGTGATATATTTTCTATAGAAAATTATCATCAGTGATACATTTTTTATAGAAAATTATCATCAGTGATACATTTTTTATTGAAAATTATCATCAGTGATACATTTTCTATAGAAAATTATCATCATTGATATATTTTCTATAGAAAATTATCATCAGTGATATATTTCCTATAGAAAATTATCATCATTGATACGTTTCCTATAGAAAATTATCGTCAGTGATATATTTTCTATAGAAAATTATCATCAGTGATATATTTTATATAGAAAATTATCATCAGTGATATATTTTCTGTAGAAAATTATCATCAGTGATATATTTTCTATAGAAAAATATCATCAGTGATATATTTTCTATAGAAAAATATCATCAATTATACATTTTCTATAGAAAATTATCATCAATTACACATTTTCTATAGAAAGTTTTCATCAATTATACGTTTTCTATAGAAAAATATCATCAGTAATAAATTTTCTATAGAAAATTATCGTCAGTGATACATTTTCTATAGAAAATTATCATCAGTGATACAATATACATCATCAGTGATATACATATATTCTTTACAAAATTGTCTTTAGTGTTATATTCTCTATAGAAAATTATCATCAGTCATATTTTCTGCAATCGATTTCTTAATAGGATATATGATGGGTATAATTAATTTAACAGGACTGTAATTAAAAAGAAAATAGCAAAAGTTTTAACAAAAAATTGCAGCAAATTGTCCTATATGCCTTACTTAATCGCCAATATGTTCTACAGTATTAACACGCCATCGATGTAAAAGAAATAAAATTAACTTTGAACAAAAAGCTTTAATAATGAGTCTAACTAACAACAGATGGCGTAACTTTACTTTTCATAGACCTTATTGAAATGGGACTTTTTCCCGCTGGGTATAAACTAATAAGTACAAGTTTCCCTGTAAATGCTTGTAGATGTTTGTCACTCTCATTATTATTGTTTCTTATTTATATTTTTCCTTTTGTTATTATTATTTTAATAAATTAATGAAGTGCTGGTTGGCGCTTAAGTGTTTTGTTCCCTTGTTTTTCCACGTTTTAATATTTTTATTATTTTAATGTTTTTCTGCCGCTTTTGTCGTTCGAATTGTTTATTTTGAATTTTTTTTTTTTTTGTATTTCTTTTTAGTTGTTTAAAAAATATAATTTATGTTTTTTGTATGAATTCGGGTAGCACAAACATTACGAGTATATAGGAAGATGACTTTTATTTAGAAGGAAAATTTTGTCTAATTCGTTGGCGTTTTCTAAACACAAACTCTAAAGTACCAGAGTGTATGTATGTCTTTGGAGTTCTAATGTTTATTTTACCAAATGTTGTTGTGTGTTGGTTTCAAGTGATTTAGGAAGTGTTTGCCTTTGCTACGCTTGGTTAGTTGATAAAAATCTAATTTTTTTCCCTCATAATTTCCCCAAAAAAAAAAGATAGAAGAAATTTTTTTTAGAAAAACGTAAAGTTCCTATATCATTTTTAGTATTTACTTCAAAATCTATAAATTTTCTCATAGTCTTAAAAAATGGGAGTAAATAAATATTTGTTTGTGTTTATTTATTATTTATAGGGTGCTCAGTCTGTCTTTTAATATTTTTATACCCTTCACCAAAATAGGTGGAAAGGGTATTATAAGTTTGTGCTGATGTATGTAACGCATTGAAATATTTGTCTTAGACTCACCTTTTAGTATACCAATAGTTTTAGAATCACTTTCTGAGTCGATATAGCGATGTCAGTCCGTCCGTCCATCTGGCTGGACCCCCATGTAAACTATGTAATCAAAGTACAGGTCGCAATTCTAAAGGGAATTTAATGCAATTTGGCACAGATCATTTTTTTGATAGTGGGATCATGGCTATTGAAATTCGTCAAAACCGGTTCATTATTTATGGTACCTCCCATAGGCCCCAATTCCCGGAATTAATATTTTGGCCACAAACATCAATATTTTTTAATGAAATTTAAAACAGGTACTGCTTTTGTTAGCCAAAATCATGGTACCAAATTTTGTTGAAATCGGTCCACATTTGACCATAGCTCCCATGGTCCCACTATCATTTTTTTGATAGTGGGACCATGGCTATTGAAATTCGTCGAAACCGGTTCATTATTTATGGTACCTCCTATAGGCCCCAATTCCCGGAATTTATATTTTGCCCACAAATATGAATATTTTTTGATGAAATTGAAAACAAGTAATGCTTTTGTTAGCCAAAATCATGGTATTAAATTTTGTTGAAATCGGTCCACATTTGACCAACGCTCCCATAAAAACTCTGCTATCAAAACGTACAAAACTGAAACAAAAATCATTAAAACGCTAGTAAATCTGAAGATAATGACAATTTTAAGTTATTTTTTTGCATACATAATTTTTGTATAAACTGTAATCCATTCACTAAATTTCGAGCTAATCGGTCCACATTTGACCCTAGCTCTCATACAAGTGGCAGTGATGAAAAAAGCTTTAATATATAAGTCTTGAGAAAATGTTTGTATAATGACAAAATTTAGCAAATATTTGTCTGCCCCTGGTGAAGGATTTTATATGGTCGGGCTTGACCGACTATAAAAATTTCTTACTTATTAAATATATGTATGTCTCTTTGTGTGTATGTCAGTCTGTCTGACCAAATGCCTTAAACTTCCATTCATCCTTCCGTTTGTGTGTTTGTTAGTCAGTCTTCTTTAGCACGAGTGCTTTGTCATAATTTTTATTTATATTCTTCTTTGATAACCCAAAACAGTTGATATTTTTAGCTTCTGGAATAAATTTCCTTTTCTTTACACAAACTCCATTTTAGTGCTCCCGTTCTTTCCTTCTAACACCGAAATTTTCCCATATAGGGTGCCCTTTACAAGACAATTATTTTATGAAGATTTATTTAGACTTTCTCTTAACCATAAGAATTTTATTGTTTCTTTTCAAATTATTTAAATCTTTTTATTTCTAAATTTTTCATCATTAAATTTAAATTGTGAGTTTTTCTTTCAAAAATTTTCCTTCTGTAAAATTTTTTTACTATTCTCCTTAATCGCTTAGCGCTAGAGTTGCTGGTTAATTTATGGTTTTCTTCAATTTTAAATTAAAGGCAATATTTGTATAAAAATTTTTAAATATTTGGTTTTCCAAAATTTTAATTAGAAATAACATAAATTATTGGAAACATAACACACAAATCATTATTATCAAAAAAAAAAAAAAAACAAGCAAACAAACATATGTTCGGTTGCGCTTAATTTGTATTGGAAAATTTTTATGGTAATGAGTTTTTATTGAGCTTGACATTAATTTAAAATCAAATGAAAATACATATATAAATTAAAATTGAAATAAAAATTGATTGTAATGTTTATTTGTTTAAATAATGGGTATTCGAAAATTTTATTATACAAATTTTGGTATGAAGTTTTTAAAATGTAAGAACTCTGGTAATATAAAATATATCTGGCAGCACTAAAGGATTTTTGAAATTTGTCACTTCAGGCTTAATTTTATTGAAAATTACTTTTAAACTTGTACTTATCTATGAAATGTTATTAACAGCTCAAAATAAGTAAAATTAAGGATCATTACTGTCATTTGTTGATTTTCTTTGAGGTATTCAAAAAGATCGATAGTTTAAAAATCTATAAACTCTTTTGAAATTTGTATATAATATGAACGACTTTAGTGCTGGGTACAAACGTTGCAACCTGTTTTCTTGAGGTTGCATTGAATGAGAGACATATGGTATAAACAAGTTGCAATATGTGTAACTCGAAAAAAACTGTAAAAGTTATCCAATTTCAAAAATTAGTAAAAATTTAGAACAATATTATCATATTTTTAATTTCTGATGGATGTTAACAAATCTCTTTGATTCTAAAATATAATAACTCTGGTAATATTATCCATAAATGGCAAAATTATAGCTCTTTAGAAAGACAATACTTTAGGCTTTCATTCTTTGAAAAATCTTTTAAATTTCGTTATTCTAAAAGAAGTTATCAAAGTTTAGAAATGAAGAATATAAGGAACATTATTATCACATTAGACTTTTCTTTTGGTTACTGAAAAAGGTCACTGGCTCTAAAATTAAATATTTCCAGTAAAATTTTGTACATCTGGTAACACTGTGGCTTGTTTGAAATATGACACTTGAATCTTAATTTTTTAGAAGATATTGTAAAAATCTTATTAAACTGAGAAAAGATATCAACATTTAAAAGTGAGGAAAATCATAACATTTTAGTCATAAACTGTTTTTCTATTATAGAAAAGGTATTGGCTGAGTAGTAGATCGCGGATAAATGAAGTTCAAAAGTTTACTAAGAAGAAGCTTTAAATACTGTGAAAAGGGGGATTGGTTCCAAAATTAAATATCTCTGGTACTATAATTTACATCTGGCAACACTGTAGCTTGTTTGAAATGTGACACTTCAACCTGCATTTTTAGAAGTTACTGTAAAAATCGAATTAAAATAAGAAAAGATATCTAGATTTAAAAGTGAGACAAAAATCAAAACATTTTAGTCAACAGTTTTTCAAAAGAAATTTTTAGAGAAAATTATTACAGAGACGAAGCTGAAAATGTAGTGACAGTGTTTTCAGACCTCGGAGTGACTCCACATAAAAGTTTTCTCGTTTTTTAGGTCTATTTCAAAAAATATCGATGGTTCTACAAACAAATTTCCAACAAAAATTTCAATGTTTATTCTGAGTTAGGAGTAATTTGAAATGAAGATCTTCTTCCAGTTTTGAGGACTATATACATATTAAGTCTACATAGAGTAATATAGGACATTTTATATTTTGAATGGGTTTCACCAAAAATTCTAATTATCATTCACCAAAAATTCTAATTATCATCATAGAAAATTATTATCAGTGATACCTTTTCTATAGAAAATTATCACCAGTGATACATCTCTAAAGATAATTATCATCAGTGATGCATTTTTATGGAAATTTATCATCAGTGATACATTTTTTATAGAAAATTATTATAAGTGATGCATTTTCTATAGAAAATTATCATCTGTGATACATTTTTATAGAAAATTATCATCAGTGATACATTTTCTATCCAAAGATATCAGTGGTAAATTATCTATAGAAAATTATCGTCAGTGATACATATTCTATAGAAAATTGTCATCAGTGATACATTTCCTATAGAAAATTATCATCAGTGATAAATTTTCTATAGAAAATTATCATCAGTGATATACATTCTATACAAAATTATCATCAGTTATACATTTTCTTTTTAAAATTATCATCAGTTCTATATTTCCTATAGAAAATTATCATCAGTGATACATTTTCTATAAAAAATTATCATCAGTGATACATTTTCTATTGAAAATTATCATCAGTGATGCATTTTCTATGAAAATTATGATTATTAATTAATTTTCTATAGTAATTATCGTCAGTGATAAATTTTGTACATAAAATTTTCATCACTGATAAATTTTCTAAATAAAATTATCATCAGTGATACATATTCTACAAAAAAAATTTATCAGTGACACATTTGATATTGAAAATGTTCATCAGTGATACATTTCCTATAGAAAATTATCATCAGTTATACATATTCTATAGAAAATTATTATCAGTGATACATATTCTATAGAAAATTATCATCAGTGATACATTTTCTATAGAAAATGATTATCGGTGATACCTTTACTATAGAAAATTTTCACCAGTGGTACAATTTCTAAGGAAAATTATCATCAGTGATGCATTTTCTATGGAAATTTATCATCAGTGATGCATTTTCTACAGAAAATTATTATTGGTGATACATTTTCTATAGAAAATTATCATCTGTGATACATTTTCTATCCAAAGATATCATCAGTGATAAATTATCTATAGAAAATTATCGTCAGTGATACATTTTCTATAGAAAATTATCATCAGTGACACATTTTCTATAGAAAAGTATCATCAGTGATAAATTTTCTATATAAAATTATTATTAGTGACACATTTTCTATAGAAAATTATCATCAGTGATACACATTCTATACAAAATTATCATCAGTTATACATTTTCTATGGAAAATTATCATCAGTGCTATATTTCCTATAGAAAGTTATCATCAGTAATACAATTTTTATAAAAAAATATCATCAGTATTACATTTTCTATTGAAAATTATCATCAGTGATACATTTTCTTTAGAAAAATATCATCAGTGATATATTTTCCATAGAAAATTTTCATTAGTGATACATTTTGTAAAGAAAATTATCATCAGTGATACACTTTCCATAGAAAATTTTCATCAGTGATACATTTTCTACAATTTGTGGTAATTGATTTCTTATTTAATAGAATATATGATGGGTATAATTAATGAAATAGGACTGTAATTAAAAAGAAAATAGCCATTACTTATTGTAATATAAAAAGTTTAAACTAAATATTGCAACCCTTTGTTTTGCAAACATCATATAAAACAGCTTGTTTACAATTCCACATGACAGACTGTATATCATTTTGAGTTTTAAAATTATTTTTTGCAATTGTCTGGCATTGTATTTTGTTTAAAATACCAGAATTTTATTTTTCAAAAAAAGTTTTTTTTTTTTGTAATTTTTTTATTCCTTCTTTTCGTCATTCATTTCATATTCCTTTTCATTTTGTGTTTCAGTTAATTTTTGTTTGTTTTCATTTTCTGCTTGATTGAGTGCTGCTGTTAAATGTTGCCGCCGTTGATGTTGATTCTACTGTTTGGAGTTGGTTATAGATAGAAGGAAATGAATTGGATTTGTTGATGTTGCTGTCGCTGTGTTGTTGGTTGGTTGATGCTTTTGTTGCATTTATTTTTGCTTGAATAAATTTTAATATTTCATTAAAATTTTAACATTTTCATATACAGAAAAGAATTATCTTAGTGATATTAACGTTAGCTGCAAAAAATAAAAAAAAACAAAAACAAACAATCTCATCATTTAATGATTTTTTTGTTGTAGTTGTTTATTTTTACATATCTTTCACTCTTCATGTTGCTGGCTGGCTGCTATCATCCAGCAACACTAGCAAGTAACAACATTATTTTATTGCAGATGTATGTAGCAGCAATTTGAACTCAACTTTAGCTGACTTAATTCATTTGTATTTTGCTTCATTCATTTTCCAAACCATTCAAAAGATATAATGACAAATGTTTTGCTAAATTAAGAATTCTATAGAGTCACAGAGTCACAAATCTGGTGTGCTATATGGTCTATGGAAGCAGCAACAACATCGGCTACATATGCAGCATACCTTCAGCTAGATACTCATCATTTACTATACTTTATAGTAGAGATGTGCATTTAGTGATTTGATTTTCAAATCAAATTTTCTATAGAAATTTATCATCAGTGATAAATTTTCTATAGAAAATTAATATCAGTGATAAATTTTCTATGAAAAAATATCGTCAGAAATATATTTTCTATAGAAAATTATCATCAGTGATAAATTTTCTATAAAAAATTATCATCTGTAATAAATTTTATATACAAAATTATTATCAGTGATATATTACAAAACAAAATTATCATCAGTGATAAATATTCTATAAAAAATTATCATCAGTGATAAATTTTTAATGGAAAATTATCATCAGTGATACATCTTCTATAGAAAATTATCATCAGTGATACACTTTTTAAAGAAAATTATAACCCTTGAAACACTTTCTATAGAAAATTATCACCAGTGATACATATTCTACAGAAAATTATCATCAGTGACACATTTTTTGTAGAAAATTATCATCAGTGATCCATTTTCTATATAAAATAATCATCAGTGATACATTTTATATAGAAAGTTATCATCAGCGATACATTTTCTATAGAAAATTATCATCAGTGATACATTTTCTATATAAAATTATCATCAGTGATACACTTTCTAAAGAAAGTTATAATCAGTGAAACACTTCCTATAGAAGATTACCATCTGTGATATATCTCTAAAGATAATTATCATCAGTGACACATTTTTTATAGAAAATTATCATCACTGATAAATATTCTATAAAAAATTATTATCAGTGATAAATTTTTATTAGAAAATTATCTCCAGTTATACATTTTCTATAAAAAATTATCAGCAGTGATAAATTTTCTATAGAGAATTATCATCAGTGATAAATTTTCAATAGAGAATTACCATCAGTTATAAATTTTCTGTAGCAAATTATCATCAGTGGTAAATTTTCTATTAAAAATTCACACCAGTGATAACTTTTCTATAAAAATGATCATCAGTTATAAATTTTCTATAGAAAATTATCATCAGATTTACATTTGCTTTAGAAAATTATCATCAGTGATAAATTTTCTATAAAAAATTATCACCAATGATACATTTTCTACAGAAATTTATCTTCAGTGATGAATTTGCTATAGAAAATTATCATCAGTGATACGTTTTTTATAGAAAATTATCATCATTGATACACTTTCTATAGAAAATTATCGTCAGTGATACATTTTGTATGGAAAGTTATCATCAGTGTTACATTTTCAATAGGTAAATATAATCAGTGATACATTTTCTATAGAAAATTATCATCAGTGATACATTTTCTATAGAAAATTATCATCAATGATACATATCATTATTGTTAAATTTTCTATAAAAGAATATCATTGGTGATAAATTTTCCACAAAAAAGTTTCATCAGTGAAAAATTTCTGTAGAAAATTGTCATTAGTAATAAATTTCTGTAGAAAATTATTATCAGTGATAAATTTTTTGTAGAAAATTAGCATCAATGGTAAATTTTCAATAAAAAATTATCATCAGTGATAAAATTTCTATAACAAATTATTATCAGAGATACATTTTCCACAGTGAAAAATGTTCTATAGAAAATAATCATTAGTTATACATTTTCTATTGAAAATTATCATCAGTGATAAATTTACTATAGAAAATTTTCATCAGTGATGCAATTTATATAGAAATTATCATCAGTGATAAATTTACTATAGAAAATTATCATCAGTGATAAATTTTCTATAGAAAATTATCATTAGTGATATGTGTTCAGTGAAAATTATCATCAGTGATAAATTTTCAATAGTAAAATCATCATTAATAATAAATTTTCTTCAGACAATTATCATCAGTGACAAATTTTCTATAGAAAACATATATCAGTGATGCATTTTGTAGAAAAAACTATCATCAGTCATACATTTTCTATAGAAAATGATCATTAGTAATTTGCTATAGAAAATTATCATCAGTGATACTTTTTCAATAGAAAATTATCATCAGTGATAAATTTTATATAGAAAATTATCATCAGTGATACATTTTCTATAGAAAATTATCACCAGTGATAAATTGTATATAGAAAAATGTTATCAGTGATACATTTTTTATAGAAAATTATAATCAGTGATACAATTTGTGTAGGAAATTATCATCAGTGATACATTTTCTATAGAAAACTATCATCAGCGATACATTTTCGATAAAAAATGATCATCAGTGATACATTTTGTATAGAAAATTATCATCAGTGGTAAATTTTCTATAGAAAATAATCATCAGTGAAACATTTTCTATCGAAAACTATCATCAGTGACAAATTTTCTATAAATATTTATAATCAGTAAGACATTTTCTATAGAAAATTATCATCAGTGGTAAGTTTTCTATAGAAAATAATTATCAGTGAAACATTTTCTATCGAAAATTATCATCAGTGACAAATTTTCTATGAATAATTATAATCAGTAAGACATTTTCTATAGAAAGTTATCATCAGTGATACATTTTCTGTAAAAAATTTTTATCAGTGATAGATTATCTATAGAAAATTATCATTAGTGATACAGTTTCTATAGGAAATCATCATAAGTGATACATTTTCTCTAAAAAATTAATATCAGTGATAAATTTTGTATAGAAAATTATCATCAGTGTTAAATTTTCTATAGAAAATAATCATCAGTGATAAATTTTTTATAGAAAATTTTCATCAGTGAGACATTTTTTGTATAAAGTTATCATCAGTGAGACATTTTCTATAGAAAATTATCATCATAAATAAATTTTCTGTAAAAAAATATCATCAGTGATACATTTTCTATAGAAAATTATTACCATTAATACATTTTCTCTAGAAAACTATCATCACTGATACTTCTTCTTTAGAAAATTGTCATCAGTGATACATTTTCCATAGAAAATTGTCATTAGTGATACATTTTCTATAGAAAATTATCATTAGTGATACATTTTCTATAGAAAATTATCATTAGTGATACATTTTCTATAGAAAATTATCATTATTTCTATAGGAAATAATCATCAGTGATACTCTTTTTATAGAAAGTTATCATCATTTGGTATGAATTAGAACAAATCAATTCCTTTAATTGAGAAAAAGTAAATGACTTGTAATCAGTTTTAAATGACTTGATGCAGACCGTTTTTTTCGTAGGCATTATTAATACAACTAAACTTGCAGTTTTAGCACATCTCTTGAAAAATATCAAAAAAAAGGAACAAAAATAAAGCAAATGAAGTACAAGTATGTTTAAAATTAAACGATGCCTGCCTGCCTTTTGCAACTGTCGCACATCCACCATATAGTAGCACCTTCAACTTTTATATCCCCATATAAATATATAAAAATACTTTTTTAATCGCTCTGAATAACTGCAGAAAAATCCTTAAAAGCAGCACTCTATCCCATTCATAGCCATAATGAAAAACACAACAAAATGCTTAAGCTGCTGCATGCTTCATGTGGCAAAGACAAAAAGGGGGAATTTTTCAGAAAAAACTTGAAAATGGGAGCAAAGAAAAAAAAAACTCAGCAGAAAATTAAATCAAATTATTGCAGAAATATGACTCGAAACAAAGACAAATTAAGTGTGTTGTTAAATGTGCAGAGAAAAAAATGTCAAAGAATTCAGGGAATTTCTTTATGAGTTGAATTTTGACATAAAATTATGATTTCTCAACTACTAAATATTCGAAATTGTTATACTTTGAGACAAAATTGACAAAGAGTTTTTGGCAGTTTAAAGACAAATGGTTTAATTGAAGAATTTGGAGACTTTTAAGAAATTTAGGTCGAATAACAAAATTTTTGGAGGTTTTGAATCAAGGAAACTGATCAAACAAGTGTTTGAGGGTACTTGGAATTCAAGTGTTTTTGTTAAAATTTTATTTGAAATAGAACCTATTGTAATAATTGGGCTATCGTAAAGAAAATATTTACAACTAGTCTTTCAAGTGTATTTGAAATTCAAGTGGGTTTGATCAGATTTCTCCTAAATTTTTCAAAATTTACTTATTTTATGCAAACTTCTTTATTTTTCTTCTCAAACATAAGATCAAGACATATCATTTCATATCAAGTGTATTTAAGATTCAAGTATGCTTGATCTATTCAATTTAAAGAACAAAATTAACTCATTCTATGCAAACGTTTATTTTTTTCTCACTGAAACCATTGAAATTTATAGGAAATTTTCATTAATTGGCAAAACTTCAATAGAATTTAAATCACTCCTCCCCTGATTGGTCAAGTAAATTTGCTTGTTTTTTTTTTTGTTCCTTAAGAACAACCCATCACTAAAAATGTCACTTAAAAATTCTACTCCAACCTGTAATGGCTACATAAAATTTTATGCAAAAATTTACAAAAACGACCAAAGAAAAAAAAACCATTGACATTATTCAAAGTTTCTTCAAACAGGCAATTTTTATTTAATTCTATTTCTCAAACCCAAAAAAAAGAAAAACATTTTCTTTTTTCAAAATTTTTATTTTCTTGCTTACTAAGAAAATTATACTCTAGGGAATGTTTTCATCTTCTATGAGGCCTGCATGTGTTAGACATGATAGAAAGAATTCAAAATAAATTGGGCTGGGCATTGAGGGCCATGTATTTAGCATTAGGAGATGCAAAGATGGGGCTGAGTTTCTAGCATGAGAAGAACAACAAGTTTTTAAAAGTTACACTGAAAGTAATGCTTCTGAGATTTGATTGTCTAATTGTTGAGAAATTATTATTTACGTACAATTTTCGTTATATTTACGAAATTTTCTTGGATATGACGAAAAATTTGATTAGTTATTTAGAAGGGTTTTAGGTGATGTTTGTAAAGTTCAGAGTTTTCTTAAATATAATATATTTACAGATTCAGGATCACGATGTCTGTTGACTTCACAGCCTCTACTCAAGAATTAAAAACTAGTTTCACATTCGATATTCCTACGAAGTTCATTAATCGTCGCTGGCTCGTTGGCATAGATTGTGGACTTGACGTAGCCCCACATGAAATAGTATAACGGCGTCAAATCGCACGACCGAGGCGGCCAATCAACTGGACCATTTCGTGAGATAACACGTTCTCCAAACTTGGTCTTCAATAAATTTATTGTGACATTCGATATGTGGCTTGTGTCGCCGTCCTATTGGAACCACCAAGTCTATATCATCCAATTTGTCCCAAAAATATGAAAGCTATGGTCAAAAATGGATCGATTTCTATAAAATTTAACATATTGACTGAAAGTTGCATAAAACTTCTCTGTTCTAAATTTAGTAGTCATAGATTTTACAATTTTTTTTCAATTTATCAGCATAAATGTGATTCCCGGGGCAGGGCTATATGGGATCTCTAACTAAATGTAAACCAATTTTACCCATTTTCACCACACAATTTCTATAAAACATCAAAAATACTTTTGCTAAATTTTGTCTCTCTAGCTCTTCTAGTTAAGGAGCTATTACACTTTTATCTGAGGGAAAGACGGACATAAACCCCCTTTTCTTTTTGTATTTTTGTGTTTCCGTAAGTTTTTTATATGAGAGCTATGGTCAAATAGTAACCGATTGTAACAAAACTTTGCACATTGGCTGGCATTCATATAAAACTTCCTGTTGTAAAATTTTGTTGCTGTAACCCTTTTCGTTAAGGCGCTATTGCGCTTTTATCTGACGGAAAGACGGACATAAACCCCTTTTTCTTTTTGTATTTTTGTGTTTCCGTAAGTTTTTTATATGGGAACTATTGTCAAATGGTGACCGATTGTGACAAAATTTTGCACACTGGTTGGCATTGACATAAGACCTCTTCGTGCTTAATTTAGTGGTTATAGTGTTATAGTGTTAGATTTATTGGCATTTAAGTGTATTTCAGGTGAAATTTTGGCTTTTTCCGTAAGTTTTTTGTATGGAAGCTATGACTAAATGTGAACCGATTTTGATGAAATTTTATATGCTACCTAGGTCTTATGCAAAACTTCTATATATCAAATTTTATTATCATAGCTATTATAGTTTGTTATTTATTAGCAAATAAGCGATTAGCGTAGGCGAGGTTATACGGGAGCTATGGTCAAATGTTAACCGATTTTGCCCAATTTTAATACCAACATTTTCTGAGAGATCAAGAATGTTTTTACTAAGTGAGCTAGCTCTTTTCGTTTAGGCGTTATCGTGATTTAAACAGACAGTCAGACAGACAGACAGATAGACAGACAGACAGACAGACAGACAGACAGACAGACAGACACAGACAGACAGACAGACAGCCAGACAGACAGACAGACAGACAGACAGACAGACAGACAGACAGACAGACAGACAGACAGACAGACAGACAGACATAAGGATTCAGAATATATATCGTTTTTGATTTTTGAGCCAATATTAAGGAAATTACAAACGGAATGACAATCCCCATATACCCCCCATTCTTTTTGATGATGGGTATAATAAAAATACATTTGACCTCAGTAGTGAAATATATCATATGGTCGGTCTTGACCGGCTATAGCACTTTCTTACTTGTTTAATTGAAGAAATCTGCTACAAATTATACTAAGTATTAAAGTTTTCGTTAATAGAACAAATTAATTTCTTTCAGTGTATTTACAAGTATTGGCTGCCTAATGAAGGAATGCTTAAATGTATTTAAATTTTCTTTTAAATTAGATAATTTTCTTCTCATTCTGGACTAAAATGAAAAACGACTTAAGGGCCAATTTAAATTTTTCTAACGTCTGCCCCCGAGAAACTTGAAAAATTTTCGATTTTCAAAATTTATTACAAATAATTTATCAAAGTGTTGGGTAATCTTTAGATTTTCACGCTCACAAACGCAAACGTTATAAATTCATTTCGTTTTGGCATATTTGTCTATGTTTTATTACTAATTGGTGATTATGAGCGGAAATTCCGAAAATAAAATGTTTAAAATAATAATTTATAAGAATAAAGAAAGAAAGGCGGTGGAGGGGGAGTAGGGGGAGGAGGTGGGTAAGGAGTATGGTTAGAGGGTGTAGTTTGTAGGCTGTTTGACTGAGAGGGTTTTGAAAAGTAAATGGCCAGTAAAAAGTGTTTAAAATGATGGAATGATTTTTTGTACGGAAATTTTCACAAAATGCCTCAAGTTTTTTATTAAGTGACTTTAAGATTTATTAGCCCCAGGGAGTGGGTGGTGATGGGTTTGATATAAGAAATACATATATAGTGAAATTTTTCAAAATAATGAAATTTTTGTTTACAAAATTTCAAGATTAATTTAAATTTTCTATCACTTGAATAAGTTTATAACCTTTTTTTGCTAAGAAAAAAAGAATTAAGTACTAAATAGTTTCCAACACGCATAATAAAGATTTTTATTTTACAAAAATTATAAAAAAAAAATTTTATGTTATTTTCAACAATAATTTTGAGTTTTTTTTTTTAATATTTGGCTACTACAACTAAAAGATATCGTTATTATAAATAAATTTCGTTCTATTTCGGTATTCCTCTATATCTGTATCATTATTGTCTATAACACGCAAATAAGTGATTTATAATTTTTTTCTTATATTCCATCTCTCCCATTTAAGCATTTTATTGCAAAAATAATGTTGAAAAAAGAAAGAAAAAAAATTTGTTCAAAATTTATCTTTTACAATATAATTTTTATTTAATATCATTTTAATGTTATTTTTTTCCCACTTACTTTCGTTTTGTTAAACTCTAAGTACTTCTACAATATAACTAATGTACGAGTAATATCTGTTTCTGTATCTCGTTTTCTGTAAAATTCAGATAAATACATTACAGAGCCATGAAACCCTAAAAATGACCTCAATTTGTATGTTTTCTATAACAAAACTATTTCGAATAAATTTTGGTATTTGTTTAGCCATTATTTAATGTTTTAAAACATTATCATTATACGGAAGAAGAAGAAAAAGATAACTGCAGAAAATAAACATTTTTTTTGTTGCTAAAGAAAATAAATTACAAAATTTTTGTTTTTATTTTCCAGTATTTTTGCTATTATTGTTGTATTTTTGTCGTTATGAATTGGCAACTTCCAAAAACTGGGAGAAAAAAAAACATAACCTAAATTTAAAATTAAGTATTAAAAGTTATAGAGGCGTTAAAGGGCGTCTATTTTGTTATAAAAAAAGAATTGTTTGAGGTTTCAAGGAGCTTTAAGAAACAAGGAAATATATAAACAGTTTTTAAAGATTTAAATTTGAATGAATTTAAATTTGTATGAAAACATCAATTGAAAAAGTTTATTACAATTTTTTGCCGAATTTTAAAAGGATTTAAGTTTTTGTTAAAATGCAGTCACGGGCAAACAATTCTTTGATATCACAAGTTTTGTGAAAATAAAAACATATTAATCGAATATAACCACTATTTCACAAGACTCTATAATATAAAGATGTTGCACTTCCATACATTGATTTGCCGTATGATCGTTTTGAAAGATCCCACATAAAAGACAGTCTACCACTTTTACTCTAATACGATTATCCAATGAAAGAAAGCTAAGGCTTACACACACGTGCTCATGAAATGTATGTTTGGTTGTGCGTTTCTTTCTTTTTTTCTACTGTTTACTATCTACAGGCATAGGCTGCCCATACCACTAGAAGCCGACGACTTTTTATAATATTCGTAAATATCACGATCATTAATGAAACTCGTGAAAATGAGTATTAAAAGCATTTTGGTTGAATTTGGATAAAAGCAATAGTCGATTGGTGCCGCTTTGTTAAAGAAAATACAAAAACAAAATACACAAGCAACAAAATTAAAATCTAATTTATAACAACAAAATATATCTTTCGAGAGAACAAAAAAAATATAGTCCTGAACATTGTTGCCACGTCACTATTATTTTTGAAAGCATTGTTCGAAATAAATGTAACCGAATTGGAAATATTTTTCAAAACAGAAATAAATACTAATTCTCAGAAAATCTCTAGAAAATTTTTCAATTAAAATTATTTTCTATAGAAAATTTTTCAATTAAAATATTTTTCTGTGAAAATTTTCAATAAAAATATTATTCAATAGCAAAGTTTTCTGTAGAAAATGTTCGATAAATATATATTTATATAGCAAAACTTTTTTTAAAAAAAAGTTCTTAAAAAAAACATAAATTATTATATTATTAAAAAAGACAATTTTTTGCATTTGATCTCTATCTATTACATTTATTCATTAATGTAACTGACAATTTATTGATAAAAGCCAAAAAAAATTGTTGTGGAGACAACCAATTCCTCGATGCATTTCGATGGTTGATTCGGCCATCTCTTCAGGAGAGTTTTCCTACTTTTTTGGTAAAAAAAAAAAATTATAGAAGAATTTTTGATAAAAAAAATTTTCTATCGAAAAGTTTTTTATAAAAAAAATTTTCTATCGAAAATTTGTTTCAAAAAATTTCTATAGAAAAATTTTTGATAAAAACATTTTTTGCAGAAAAATTTTTGATAAAAAAATTCTATAGAAAATTTTTTGATAAAAATGTCCTATAGAAAAGTTTTTATTAAAATATTTTCTATAGAAAAATTTTTGATAAAAAAAATTTCCTATAGAAAAAATTTTCTATAGAAAAATTTTTGACAAAAAATTTTCTATAAAAAAGTTTTTGATAAAATAATTTTCTATAAAAAATTTTTTTATAAACAAATTGTCTATAGAAAAATTTTTGATAAACAAATTTTCTATAGAAAAATTTTTGATAAAAAAATTTTTTGTAAAAAATTTTTTAATAAAAAAATTTTCTATGGAAAATTTTTGATAAAAAATTTTTGAAAAAAACTTTATAGAAACATTTTTGATAAAAAAAAATTTTTATAGAAAAATTTTTGTTAACAAAATTTTTGATAAACAAATTTTGTGTAGAAAAATTTTTGATAAAAAAATTTTCTATAGAAAACTTTTTAATAAAAAAGTTTCCAATAGAAAAATTTTAATAAAAAAAATTTTCTATATAAAAATTTTTGATAAAAAAATTTTACTGTAGAAAAATTTTTAATAAAAAAATTTTTTATAGAAAAACTTTTTAAAAAAAAGTTCTACGGAAAATTTTTTGATAAAAAAATTTTCTATAAAATACTTTTAATAACAAAATTTTCTATAGAAAAACTTTTGATGAAAAAAAAATTCTATAGGAAAATTTTTGGGTAAAAAAGTTTTCTACAGAAAAATGTTTGATAAAAAAATTTTTAATAGAAAATTTTCTATAGAAAAATTTTTGATAAAAAAATAATTCTATAGAAAAATTTTGATAAAAACAATTTTCTATAGAAAAACTTTTGATAAACAAATTTTTTATAGAAAAATTTTTTAAAAGAAATTTCTATAAACAAATTTTCTATGGAAGAATTTCTGTAGAAAATTTTTTGATAAAAAAATTTTCTATAGAAAAATTTTTGATAAAAAAATTTTCTATAAAAAAAATGTTTATAAACAAATTGTCTATATAAAAATTTTTGATAAACAAATTTTCCATAGAAAAATTTTTGATAAAAAAATTTTTTATAAACAAATTGTCTATAAAAAATTTTTCATTAACAAATTTTCCATAGAAAAATTTTTGATAAAAAAATTTTTTATAAAAAACTTTTTACTAAAACAGTTTTCAATAAAAAAATTTTCTATAGAAAAATTTTTATGAAAAAATTTTCTATTGAAAAATTTTTGATAAAAAAATTTTCTATGGAAACATTTTTGATAAAAAATTTTTTTATAGAAAAATTTTTGATAACAAAATTTTTGATAAACAAATTTTCTGAAGAAAAATTTTTGATAAAAAAATTTTCTATAGAAAACTTTTTAATAAAAAAGTTTCCAATAGAAAAATTTTAATAAAAAAATTTTCTATATAAAAATTTTTGAAAAAAAATTTTACTGTAAAAAAATTTGTAATAAAAAAATTTTTTATAGAAAAACTTTTTAAAAAAAAGTTCTGCGGAAAATTTTTTGATAAAAAAATTTTCTATAAAATACTTTGTTAAAAAAATTCATATAGAAAACAGTAAATACAGTAAAATGTTTGATAAAAAAATTTTTAATTGAAAATTTTCTATAGAAAAATTTTTATAAAAACAATTTTCTATAGAAAAACTTTTGATAAACAAATTTTCTATAGAAAAATTTTTGAAAAGAAATTTCTATAAAAAATTTTCTATGGAAAAATTTCTATAGAAATTTTTTTTGATAAAAAAATTTTCTATGGAAAAATTTTTGATAAAAAATTTTTGAAAAAAAAATTTTTGAAAAAAAAATTTCTTTAGAAAAATTTTTGATAAAAAAATTTTCTACAGAAAAATTTTTGATAAAAAATTTTCTCAAAAATAACAAAATAGTCGGGATGTAAATATTATTCAAAATGAAGTGTATTTGCATTTTATCCCAAATCTGTTACATTTATTTATTAATGTAACAGACCAATTTATTGATAAAAAGCCAAAAAATGTTTGCGGAGAAACCAAATTCCTCGACGCGTTTCGATGATTGGTTAAGCCATCTCTTCAGGAGGATTATCCCCAATTTAGACAGATCGAAAACCTCGCATTATTACTAAATTTACAAACATAACTATTAAGAATTATGTTCGAAAAGCGTCGAGGAATTTGGTTTCTATGCAAACATTTTTTGGCTTCTTATCGATAAATTGGTCTGTTACATTAATAAATAAATGTAACAGATTTGGGATCAAATGCAAATACACTTCTTTTTGAATAAAAAATTTTCTTTAAAAAAACTTTCTATGATAAAAAAAATTTTCTATGGAAAAATTTAAAAAAAAAAAAATTTTGAAAAAAAAAATTCTTTAGAGAAATTTTTCATAAAAAAATTTTCTACAGAAAAATTTTGGAAAAAAAACTTTCTATAGAAAAATTTATGATAAAAAATTTTCTATTTAAAATGTTGAATAAAAAAATTTTAGTGTAAAAACGGCAACTCTTTTTGTTCTTGTTCTGTTCTCTTTGTGCCTACCACTGCTCTGGGGTATCTTCAAAATGTATTCCGAAGTTTCTTTGTACGTATATGGCTAAATAGTTAATGAATTCAGTACAATTTAGCGAGTGAAATATTTTTAATACATTTAATCAAATTAAATTTAGTTAAGCTTCTGACTGAGATGTTTTTGAATCAGAATTCAAAAAATGGGAAGGGTCAGTAGAAGGTTTAAGACATTTTTCTTATATTTGAAAAAAAAAATTATAAAAAACATATTGAAGCAATTAATAGTTAAAAATCATCTAAATGACAAAATCGTGTAGCAAAACCACACAAGTGGTTAGAAAAAACAATTCTCAACAAAATTAACTAACAAGAAACAAGCCATGACTAATATGAAACAAGTATTTTTTTAAATACCTTAAGTAGTTAAAAATAAATGTTTGGATCAATATTGACTTGAAATTTTTAAGATGCTTAAAGTCATAAAATTTCTTGTGTTTTTTGATAAGACGTCAAATAAGACAAGATGATAGAGATTCTGAATAGGATAATATAACAAAAAGAGTGAAAAAATAAATTCCAACAAGACTTGACACAAAAGTTCAATTAACAAAAATATTTAAAAATAAATAAAATTAAAAATGGTTTTAAATTTAGGAAAATTTGTACCAGAGAAAAATCAGTAAGTAAACAATTGTGTAAGACAAAAAGAAAAAAGATAAGAATTTTTTTAAACAAAACAAATATAATGTCTTTTATTTGATTTAACAAACAATAAAAAGGTAGTACTTTCCAGATAAGACCAAATAATGATCAAGTTAAAGTAACAAATAATGTTTAAGAACGGAAATATTAAATTTTAAGCCAAGATTTTGTTAGAACTAAACAAATTTGGTGACACTTGTTTTTCATTTTCAAAAAAGAGATTTCCTTTAGTTTTAATATTGAATAAATATTTACATTTATTTTTCTTTAAACATAATTTTCATTTTATCTAGTTTGTGTAAATTTTATTTGAAATTATTTTTTTTTTTTCTATTTCTTTATAATCCCAAAAAAAGTGGCTTTAAGCCAAATAGGTTTTCTGGCTGAGCTTTTCCATTGACGCCAAGAAACTTTTGCTTGCATTTTCGCTTTATTTATCCTCATACGAGTAACATAATTTTACAAATATTTTCATAATATTTTTGTTTTGTGTCACAATTTATTTTTGTAACCTAAATTTTCGTTTTTTTTTTCTTGGCAAAAAATTTTTCACATATAAATGTCAATTTTGAAAGTTTATATTTTAGAGTTTATATGGCTTAGATTTTCTAAATGAAATTAGGGGATTTAAAAATGCTAGTTTAGAAGAAAAATATTAAATACGCATTTAATTTTTTTAAAGTAAGTTATATACATATATATATAAATTTATATTTTTCATGGTCATAGATTTTGATGAAAAATATCTTTCCAAAAACTCAGAACAAAAACGTTTCGCAAACGTTTGCTGAGTGTTTTCATCTTATTTAATTTTAATAGGAACAATGCGAAAATAACAAAAAATTGTCGACAAAGTTGCCGTTTTTTTATAACTTTAAGCAAAATTGGTTATTTTCCATAGGAAAAAGTTTTCTTATCAATTTTTTTAATATTTTTAACAAAATTTTTTTTATAGAAATTTGTTTTATCAAAAATTTTTCAAATTTTGTATCAAAAATTTTTCTATAGAAAAGTTTTTTATCAAAAGAAAACAGAAAATTTTTTTTAATCAAATTTTTGTAGAAAAATTTCCAATAAAAAAATTTTCTATGGAAAATTTTTTTTATCCACAATTTTTCTTTAAAAAACTTTTTTATTAAAAATTTTTCTATAGAAATTGTTTAATCAAAAATTTTTCTACAGAAAATTATCAAACATTTGTCTATAGAAAATTATAAAAAAATATTTTTATCAAAAATGTTTCTATCGAAAACTTTTTTTATCAAAAATTTTTCTATAAAAAATTATCAAAAATTTTTCTATAAAAAATTATCAAAAATTTTTCTATAAAAAATTATCAAAAATTTTTCTAAAAAAAATGTTTACAAATTTTTCTATGAAAAATTAACAAAAATTTTTTATATAGAAATTTATCAAAAAATTTTATGTAGAAAATTATCAAAAACTTTTATATAGAAAATTATCAAAAATTTTTTATCAAACATTTTTTCTTTATAAATTTTTTCTATAAAAAATTTCCTGAAGAAAATTATTGAAAATTTGTTTAACAAAATTTTTTTTTATTTTTTCATAGACATTTTTTTTTAATTTTCTATAGAAAACTTTTTAGTCAAAAATTTTTCTATAGAAATTATGTAATAAAATTTTTTTCTACGGAAAATAACAAAAGTTTTTTCTATAGAAAATTATTAAAAATTTTTTTTTATCAAAAATATTTTCAAAGAAAATTTTTTTCTAGAAAGTTTTTTTTATCAACAATTTTTCTAGAGAAATTTTTTTGATAAACAATTTTTTCATAGAAAATCTAATTATCTAAATTTCTTATATATAAAATTTTTTATCAAAAATTTTTCTATAAAAAATTATTAAAATTTTTTTTATGGAAAATTATCGAAAATTTTTCTATAGAAAATTATCAAAAGTTTTTCTATAGAAATTTTTTTTATCAAAAATTATTTCTTTAAGAAGGAGTAAAGAAAAAGTTTTCTCGTTTAATTTCAATAATTGGCAACTTTGCTTTAAAAATTTTTATAGAACTTTAAACGTTTTATTTAAAAGTTTTATCAGTTTTTTCTTTTAGTTTTAAAATGCGTTTTTATATTCTTAATATAAAACTATTCTATTTAGCCTCTGGTTAAGACCAAAGCAATTTTCACTGTCATAACTTTCGCCTTTTCTTGTAAACAGAGCAAATAAAATTTTCTTCTTTTTTTCATAGTTAAAAGTATTTAGCTTAGACTTTATAAGAAAAAGTTATGGGTGTATATTTTAAAAGTGATAACAAGCTTCAGTTCTAACTAGTAAAAGGGACAACTGGCTAACAAAACAATAAAATAGAAATAAACAGCCAAAAAGTAAAAAAACGAAAAAAATTTACTTTAATATTTTCAAAATTTTTTTGCAGTTTCTTTTAACGAAAATATAGAATTTATATAAAATTGTTTAACTACGTCATTCTTTTTTTTTCCTCAAAAAAAATCCATATAAACTCACACTTTTTAGCATTAGAGCCAGACATTTGCAGCAAATTTTGGCTAAAGCAACCAACAACCAAACTCTAGATCCTTTAATAGAAAAAATGCAATTTCCGCACAGACGCACACATTTTCCGGACAACAGAAAAAAAAAAAATAAGAGAAAAGGATAATAATATTATATATACGATAAAAATGGAAAATAATCATATATCTATGGCATAAAAAATAAGAATAGTTTCAAAAGTACATTTTAACAGAAAATTCAATTCCCCAAATAAAATTTCAACAAAAATTTTATTTTTCAACAAAGAAAATTACCAAATAAAAGAAAAAGAAAATTTACTGAAAATGGAAGTTAAAATATCCGAAGAAAAAAAAAAAAAGAAAAATACAAGAATGAATTGGAATTTTGGCAAATGCATTAAACTTTCATTTTTTGCTTATTCTTTGTTAAAGAAAAATTCGGCTTATAAAAAAATTCTTACTTCGAGGTAGAGCCATGATAACAAAAAAATAATTTGTTATTTGCTCGAAAAAAAAAATTGTTCACTTTATTCTTTCCTTTTTCCAAAAACAAAATTGACGAACAAAAAATCTCAGTAAAACTAAGAAAGTTTGCTTGTTTTTTAAAAGACAAAAGTTTTGCTCATGAATTTTGTATAAGAACAATAATAATATTGACTTCTAGATACAAGAAAATAGAGTTTCGAAAAAAATTATCTTACTTCCACAGCACGAGCATGTTTTGAGCCAAGATCTGAAAAGAAAATGAAATGAAAAAAATTATTTTTAAACTAAAACAATAAAATTTTATTTATATGTTAAAAGCTTTATAATAAAGTGATAAAAATTTTAAGTTGAAAAATTTGAATATTCAAAGATTTTAAAGGAAATGGATAAAATTTAACCAATTTAGAAAACTTTATGATATGAACATTTTTTTCATATAGTAATATTTTCTATAGAAAAATTTGTGTATGAAAACTTTTTCATATAAAAATTTTTCTACAGAAAAACTTTTTCATATCAAAATTTTTCTATAGAAAAACTTTTTCATATGAAAATTTTTCTATAGAAAAACTTTTTTATATGAAAATTTTTCTAAAGAAAAACTTTTTCATATGAAAATTTTTCTATAGAAAAACTTTTTCATATGAAAATTTTTATATAGAAACACTTTTTCATATGAAAATTTTTCTATCGAAAAACCTTTTTATATGAACATTTTCTATAGAAAAACTTTTTTATATGAAAATTTTTCTATAGAAAAACTTTTTTATATGAAAATTTTTCTATAGAAAATTTTTTTTAAATTAAAATTTTTCTATAGAAACATTTTTTCTAAATGAAAATTTTTTCATATAAAATTTTTTCTAAAAATGTTTTCTAAATGAAAATTTTTGTCTAGAAAAATTTTGTTATGGAAATTTTTTTAAAGAAAAATTTTTGATATGAAAATTTGCCTAAAGAAAAATTTTTGATATCAAAATTTTTCTATACAAAAATTTTTGATATGAAAATTTTTCGATCAAAAAAAATTTGATATGAACATTTTTCTATCAAAAAATTTTGATACGAAAATTTTTCTATCAACAAATTTTTGATATGAAATTTTTTTATCAAAAATTTTTGATATGATATCAAAATGTTTTGATGTGAAAATTTTGTTGTAAGAAAATTTTCTGATATAAAATTTTTTGATATGAAAAATCTTTGATATGACAAATTTTTCTATAGCTAATTTTTTAATATGAAAATTTTTCTGTAGAAAATTTGTTGATATCAAAATTTTTCTTTGGAAAGTTTGTTAATATCATAATTTTTTGATAGAAAATTTTTTTAATCAAAATTTTTATATAGAATATATTTTTATATCAAAATTTTTCTATCGAAAGTTTTTTGATAATTAAATGTTTCTGTAGAAAATTATTTGATACCAAATTTTTCAATCGTAATTTTTTTTATATCAAAATTTTTCTATAGAAAATTTTTTGATATCAAAATTTTTCAATAGAAAATTTTTTGATATCAAAATGTTTCCAAGAAAATTTTTTGATATCAAAATTTTTCTATAGAACATTTTTTGCTAGTCAAATTTTTTAATAATAAAATTTTTCTATAAAAAATTTTTGATATTAAATTTTTCTATAAAAAATTTGTTGATATCAAAATTTTTCTATAAAAAAATTTTTGATATTTTTTGATATCAAAATTTTTCTATAAAAAATTTTTTGATATAAAAATTTTTCTATAGAAAATGTTTTGATATTTAAATTTTTATATAGAAAATTTTTTGATATCAAAATTATTCCATAGAAAATCTTTTGATATCAAAAGTTTCCTATAGAAAATTTTTTTATATCAATTTTTTTCTAAAGAAAATTTTTGGGTATCAAAATTTTTAAATATAATTTTTTTTTGTGTGGCAAAATATTTCTATAGAAAAATTTTTATATACAAAATTTTGCTATAGAATTTTTTTTTTTTTCTAAAGAAAATTTTTTGATATCAAAATTTTTCTATAGAAAGTTTTTTGATATCAAAATTTTTTGATATCAAAATTTTACTGTCGAAAATTTTTTAATATTAAAATTTTTCTATAAAAAATTTTTTTATATAGAAAATTTTTTGATATCAAAATTTTTCTATAGAAAATTGGTTGATATCAAAATTTTTCCATAGAAAATTTTTGGATATTAAAAGTTTTCTATACAAAATTTTTTGATATCAAAAGTTTTCTATAGAATTTTTTTTTACACCAATTTTTTCTAAAGAAAATTTTTGGATATCAAAATTTTTAAATATAATTTTCTTTTGTACCGAAATATTTCTATAGAAAAATTTTTAATATAAAAAATTTTGCTATAGAAATTTTTTTTAAAATAAATTTTTCTATAGCACATTTTTTGATATCAACATTTTTCTATAGAAAATGTTTTGATATAAAAATTTTTCTGTCGAAAATTTTTTGATGTTAAAATTTTTCTATAGAAAATTGTTTAATTTCAAAATTTTTCGATGTAAATTTTTTTGATATCAAAATTTTTCTATAAAATATATTCTTACATCAAAATTGTTGTCGAAAGTTTTTGATATTAAGATTATCTATAGAAAATTTTTTGAATTCAAAATTTTTTTATAGAAAATTTTTTGACATCAAAATTTTTCGTAAGAACATTTTTTGATATCAAAGTTTTTATACAGAAAATTTTTTGATATCAAAATTTTTCTATAGAAAATTTTTTGGTATCGAAATTTTTTGATTTCAAAATTTTTCTATAGAAAATTGTTTGATATCAAAATTTTTCTATAGAAAATTTTTTGTTATAAAAAGTTTTCTATAGAAAATTTTTTGTTATGAAAAGTTTTCTCTAGAAAATTTTTTGTTATGAAAAGTTTTCTCTAGAAAATTTTTTGTTTTGAAAAGTTTTCTATAGAAAATTTTTTGATATGAAAATTTTTCGATAGAAAATTTTTTGATATCAAAATTTTTCAATAAAAAATTTTTTCATATCAAAATTTTTCTATTGAAAATTTTTTCATATCAAAATTTTTCTATTGAAAATCTTTTTATATCAAAATTTTTCTTTAAAAAATTTTTTGATATCAAAATTTTTCTATAGAAAATTTCTTGATATCAAAATTTTTCTATAGAAAATTTTTTGATATCAAAAACTTGATATTAAAATTTTTCTATAGAAAAATTTTCGATATGAAAATTTGTGTTAATTTTTCTATAGAGTAATTTTCATATAAAAAATTTTCTATAGAAAAATTTTTCATATCAAAAAATTTTCTATAGAAAAATTTTTTATATCAAAAAATTTTCATAATATGATGAAATTTCTTATAAAAAATTTTCGTAATAAAAAATTTGCTATAGAAAAATGTTCATATCAAAAATTTTTTATAGAAAAATTAATATCAGAAATTTTTCTATAGAAAAATTTTTATATCAAAGATTTCATATCAAAAAATTTTCTATAGAAAAAATTTTACATATTAAAAAATTTTCTTTAGAAAAAATTTTTTATGATAACAAATTTTCTAAGAAAATATGAAAATTTTTCTAAAAAAAAATTTTTTCATCTGAAAATTTTCGTTTGCGGCGTTGATTTGGCTGGGCTTACACATGACTTGGGTTACGTTTTACCTCAAAACATTCTCTTACGGCCCTCGTATTTAGTTAATTTTAAGCTATTTTATATGTTTAGTAATGAAAAAAAATAACATATAGAGTTACTGGTGCTTGCACAATATTCCAGTTAATTTTTTGTTTGTTTTATTTTCCATACAAATGTGCACTCGAGCTCTTCATTCTGTGACATTTTATGAGCGAGAGGTTCATATACGTGCGACTAATAAAAGATACTTGGTGTGGCATTCAACCTTAACACACAACCTTTAGCCACACAAAAAAAAACAAGAATCAAGAGCAAATGAATGGAACAAAAAAAGAAAAATTAAAGCGACACACAAAGTGCAACGGCAAAGCACACTTGCATGCTTACAACATAGAAGAAGCATAGAATTACACAATATATTTTAATGAAAATATATACATATATAGAAATATGTAATAATGATAATGAGCATTATTATCATCATTATCATGTTGAAGATTATTGTAACAACCGCCATGAAAACATGGAACATTGTGGTGGCATCATGTATCATTTGTTGGTTGCATACCGATGATGATGACGACGATGATGCATGCATGCTGGCTGGCTGTTTGTGTTTCGAGTTAAATTATATATGCAGCAGCAGCACACATTTTTTTGATCAGTTTTTTTTTGTCGCCTGCATCTGTGTCTTTGGTTTTGTAAGTCCGTCCGTCTGTCCTTCCTTCTATATGGCCGTCCGTCTTTCCGTCCGTCCTTCCGTCCTTCCGTCCGTCCTTCCTTCTATAAGGCCGTCCGTCTTTCCGTCCGTCCTTCCCTTTAGTTGTCCGTCCATCCTTCTCTAGAATTTTTTTTCTTTGGAATTTTTATTCTTTTTTTATTTTATTACATTTCATTTATTTTATTGTTTTTGTTGTTGAAATTTAGCATTTGTCTTGAAAGTTTTATGGCTTTTTAATTTATGATCATTTTTTTTTCTCTTCACATTCAACATTTTCTTTGTTTTATTGCTTCATCTTCTGTTCCAGAAGAATAAAGCAAATTATCAGGTAAATGTAGATTTTTCAGTATCAAAAACCTGTATCTTCTAGATTTCATTAAACAAATTTCTTCTTATATTCCTGTTCTTTTTTTACCTTTTTTTCCTGAAATCATCATTATCATCATCGTCATCATGACTATAAGTATTTCTGCTCTTTGTGGTTTTAACATCTCATCACTTTAAGGTTTTTTTTTTTGTTTCGGTACTTAATGTTCACACCTTCACTGTAGTGAACTCAACTGATGATGATTTTGAGATTTATACAAAAAAAAAAAATAATTATATTTATTTAGATTTCATGTGGTTTTATTATTTCATTACTTCATAAAATTCTTAAAAAAAAACACAATTACTTCAAATGTTTATTTTTCTAAACATAAAAAAAAGAATCATTAAGAAAATTTCAAACCGGATAGACTTTAATGGGAAATCATTAACTTGACTTCATTTTGGGGACATACACAAATAGGAAAAACATTAGATATTTCCCCTTACTAATTATTTTGAATGTTTGTTTTTCAAAACTACCAAATTTTCTAAACAAATATTAAACAAGAAACCCAAACAAATAAAATTTAAATCTCCCTACTTTAAACATATCATAATGATTTATTACTTTTTCTAATAAAGCCCAAAATAAACCTCAACTTTATCCAAATTGTGTGAAAATCTCTTCTCTAATAAAAAAAAATCCCCTTTTTTAATTCATTATTTTGTTTATTTCAAACCCACAAGGTGTTTATTTGAGTTTTAAAACCATTCAAAATTTAATTCCCAAAAAAAAAACAAAATTTCAAAACATTTTTATTTAAATAGTTTTTCTCGTTCATTAGTTGTATTTCTATTTCAGTTTTTAGTTTAATTTTCCAAATTAATATTTCAAAAAAAAAAAAAAAAGTTCAAAAGTTTAAATTGTTCAAAATTTAGTGGGTCATTAAGTTGAGTGGTTTTTCTATATTTTAGTTTGTGTTTTTCGGTTTTAGTCTCTAATATTTATAAATCTCTATAATTTCCTTTCCTCTTCCCAAATGTTAGCAAACATTTAGAAATTTTAAAAACAAAAATTATGTTGAGGTCTTAGCATTCAGGTTTTTGTTTTCTCGTGTTTTATGTGAATTTATTTATGGAACAAAATGATTTATTGAAATTTTTGTATTTGTCTGAAAGAGTGATTAAAATTTTTAAGCTTTTAAGGGTTTAAATTTGGGGCATTGGGATCAAATGGCGAGTGATGGAGTCAAAACATAAATGTCAACAAAAAAGTGTTTTTATAAGTTAATTTCAAAATTTATTAGGAAAAAACTAAAGTTTTTACGAAAAAGGCCACTTTTGAAGCAAAAAGTACAAAAACATTTTGCTAAACAAGTAACTTTAAGGCCAAAAGTACTTCTTGACTTAAATTTACTTTCCTGAAATAAAATTTACTATAAATGTCAAGAGAAAGTGTTTTTATAAGTTTCTTTCAACATTTTATAGGAATAAACAAAAGCTTTTTAAGAAAAAGCTGCTTTTAAGGCAAGAAGTACAAAAGCTTTGTACTAAAAAATACCTTTTAAGGCAAAGAGTACAAAAATGTTCTAATAAAAAAAGCTTTTAAGGCAAAAGGTACAAAAGCTTTTAAGTACTTTTAAGGCAAAAAGTCATTCATGGAATAAATGTTACTTTTATAAATTAAAATTTACTATTTTCAAATGGTGTTAAAACATATATCTCAAGAAAAAGTGTTTTTATAAGTTTCTTTAAACATTTTATAGGGAAAAGCAAAAGATTTTTACGAAAAAGGGAACTTTTAATTCAAAAACTACCAAAGCTTTTTACTACAAAATAGCTTTTAAGACAAAAAGTACTTCTTGACTTAAATACTACTTTCCTAACTTAAAATTTACTATTCTAAAAAGGGGAATGATGAAGTCAAAACATAAATGTCAATTAAAAGTGTTTTTTATAAGTTTATTTCAACATTTAATAGGAATAAACAGAAGCTTTTTACGAAAAAAGCTAATTTTTAGGTAAAAAGTACAAAAGCTTTCTACTAAAAACAGCTTTTGAGGAAAAAAGTACAAAAACTTTCTACTAAATGATAGCTTTTAAAGTAAAAGGTACAAAAACTTTTTACTACAAAATAGCTTTTAAGGCAAAAAGTACTTCTTGACTTAAATGTTACATTCATTACTTCAAAGTTACAATTTCCAAAAGAAGTTAAAACATTAGTGTCAAGAAAAAGTGTTCTTAAAAGTTTTTTTCAACATTTAATAGTACAAAATAGCTTTTGTACTTTTAAGGCAAAAAATACTAAAGCTTTTTACATAAAAATAGCTTTTAAGGCAAAATAAAAGCTTTTTACTTAAAAATAGCTTTTAAGGCAAAAAGGACTTCTTGCCTTTAATGTTACTTTCGTTACTTAAAATGTACTATTTTCCCTTAAGAGATACACTTTTATTTGAAACGATCATTTTGTATCCAAAAGGTACTTTAGTTGAAAGGAACTTTTAAAAAGTATGTTTTAAGGCAAAAAGTATACAATGGGTACTTTTTTCCTAAAAAGATACTTATAAAAAGTTCCTTCTGACTTTTAGTAGTAAAAAATTGACGTTTGAAAGAATAAAGTACCCTTTCAAAAACCAATAAGCTAATTTTTAAAAAGTACTCCTTAAAAAAAAACTTTCCAAACGAAAAACTGCCTATCGTAAGATATAAATACCTTTCCAAAGACAAAAGTAAATTCTGGAAATAAATAGTACTTTTTAGAAGTATCTTTAAAGTCAAAATCAATTAGAAAAATATAAACTTTTAATGAAACAAGATATCTTTTAAAAAGTACTCCTTAAATGCTACTTTTAAAAACAAAAAAGATTTTCAAATAAAAAAGTGCCTAAGTCATTAGTACCTTTCCAAAGACACGAATACCTTCTGGAAGTCAATAGTACTGTTTAGAAGTAATTTTAAAGCTTAAATTAATTAGAAAAACATTAGCTTTAAAAGAAGCAAGTACCTTTTGAAAAGTACCCCTTGAAAGCTACTTAGCTCTTAAAAAAACTATCCAAATGTAGAAGTTCACATCAAAAGTCATAAGTACCTGTCCAATTACAAAATGCCTTCTGGAAGTCAAAAAGTTCATTGAGACTGTCAAAAGTACCTTTCGAACTATAAAATACCTCTAAACAAACAAAAAGTTCATTGGATCATTAAAAGATAAATGTAAATTCTAAGCGACAAAATTTGAAAGTTAATAAAAGTGTATCCATTTATTTAAACGAACTTTTTGTACTTGAAATTCTTTAAGGTTAAAAGTACCAAAATTGCTAAAAAATACTTTTATTGGAAAAACGTTAACATTTGGGACCATAAAAAACCCGTTTTAAAAACATTTTGAAAAGTATCCCTTAAAAGTATCTAAACTTTCAAAAGTCAAAATAAGATTCCAAATGACAAAGAGCCTATCAAAAGTCATAAGTACCTTTCTATAGCCAAACGTACTTTCTGAAAGTCAATTCTTCATTCAAAGGAAAGAAAAGGTACCTTTCAAACGTCAAATTAACTTTTAACAAACAAAAAGTACATTGTGTCGTTAAATGACAAATGTACCTTCTGAGCGACAAAAGTACTTTTTGAAAGACAAAGGATTTTTTTAATAGAACATTTTAGATAGATTTTTTTTAATAGAACAAACTTGTTAAAAACAAAAAGAAGTACCGAAAGTATATCTTACTAGTAGAAATATCTTTTGTTGAACAAATCTGTGTTTTTTGAACTACAAATGTATCTTTTGAAAGAGAAAGGAACATTTAGAAGATGAAGGTACTTTCCATAATATAAAGGTTCTTTCCATAATAAAAAGGTACTTTCCATACTATAAAGGTACTGTTCTTAGTATGTGGTTAAGAATTTTTTATGAAGAAGTAAAGGAAACCAGTATCCACTTTAGAGACAAATGAATTTTCTGAATTAGAGAAGTACATTAAAAAGAAAAAGTACATTTCCAAAGAAAAGAAAACATTTTGAAAAAAACAAAAGTACTTATCAAAAAAAAGGTTAGTTTCGAAAAGTAAAGTTTGTTTTTGAAAAATAAACTCAAATAAACATGTATCTTTTGAAGGAGAAAGAGACATTTGGAAGATAATGGTACTTTTCTTAATAGGTATTCAAAAATTTCTTATATGAAAAAAAAATGCTTTAAAGACAAAAGTATTTACAGAGTTAGAGAAATACCTTAAAAAGAAAAAGTACATTTCCAAAGAAAAGTAAACATTATAAAAAACAAAAGTACTTTTCAAAAAAAAGGTTCGCTTTGAAAAAAAAGTTCGTTTCAGAAAAATAAACTAAAATACAAAAGGATCAACATTATAAAATTGTTTTTAAAAAGACAAATTTTTAGTGTAAAAGCGAAAAGTACCATTTGATAGGCAGTACTTTTACCTTTTGCATAAAAGTACTTTTCATAAAAGTACTTTTCATAAAAGTTCTTTTTTTTTAAGGAAAACAATAATTCTGTAAAAGGTTGAAGTACTTTTTAAAATAAAAATTTAAATTTTGAAATTAATAAGTATTTTTTGATACAAAAAAGCTCT
The DNA here is from genome assembly GCA_933228675.1 of Stomorhina lunata. Taxonomy (NCBI): domain Eukaryota; kingdom Metazoa; phylum Arthropoda; class Insecta; order Diptera; family Rhiniidae; genus Stomorhina; species Stomorhina lunata. The sequence continues at coordinate 62,271,746 of OW121743.1, forward strand.
TTTTGCAAACGGAAGTACTTTTGAAAAGAATACGATACTTTAAAAGCTTATAAGTCTCTTTTGGAGTTACTTTATAATATATAAATTGATTTATTTAAAGTAAATTAAATGGAGGATACGGTTTTGTAAAAATCTAAGTTTCTTTTGAGCTTTTGCCTTTGATATGAGTAAGAGGACATAAAAGCTTGTTCCAAATTTAAATATGTGGGTTTCTAAAGTAAGGCAACTTTGTTTATTTTCACATCAATATTTTTTAAAATTATCATATTTTATCTAAGTGTCTTTAATTAAATAAGATCACAAAAAATCCAAACTGCCACTTCATTTTAACAACCCACTCCCAAAACTTCATTTCAAGCCAATCTAGTTTTATTTAAGCAAATTTAACACAAAACTCCTAAAATTTTAAATAAACTATTTTACATGTTCATTATCATAAACTAGTGGAGTTTATTAAATGAAACCTCCACATAAACACGTCATTGGTAATTTCAAAAAAAATCATTATAATTAATAATTCACGTTTTATGGCATAATCCGCGATGGCTACATATCAATAAATTTGGGTCTTTTGGCTTAAAGATACAAGAAAAGGATTTGCAAAAATTTTGAGCAGCTGCTGTTGTAAGACATGATTTTGAAATGTATTTCAATTGAAGCTAAAGGCATTTGTTAAAAGCAGAGAAGAAGGGGGATAAGGAAGCTTTAAAGAAACTAGCTGGTAGCTAAGAAGGGGTTGGCTACCGTTTAATGTGGCTGGCGGGGCTTTAAGTGGAGTAGCATTAAGCAAAAGCTAAAGTAGTAATATTGAGTGCTACTTTTTAGTAGCCATTTTTTGAGTTGCATGTCTATTAAGTATTAAAACAAAACTATAATTATGATCCATATTTATGCATGCAATAGCCAAAAGATATTTTTTAAATCTTCCAAGTGAAATAAATTGTATGGCAATATTTATTATCTCTTCAAATCTTTTCCTTTTGCTTTTGTGGAAAAAACAAGTGTTTTATTATCTTTAAATGTTTTAAAAATGCCCACAGGCTAATCAACAAAACTATTACATAATTTTTCCAGCATTTTCCCATAATTACTTTAACGAAAAACTATTTCAAGAAATACAGAAAATTGTCTTGAAGATCATCTGAAACATCTGTCTTGTCAAAAGATTTCAATTCTTTTTTTTATGGGTTTTTTAAGGGGCCCCCTTTGAAAGGAATTACGTAAAACAAGTAGTAGTTGAAAGTTGGTGGGTTTTTCCTCCGAAGAAACTTGAGTAAAATAAATAGTTTGATATTAGTTCTTGTCTTTTGACTTTCAATGTCTCTGACTCTGTCCTTAAAACTATTATTTTTCCTCTTTTTCTTATGAATTAATAAAAATAATTTTTAACTACAAATTTTTATGTCTTTGTTAATAGTGATTGTTTTTAATGTTCATGTTCTTTTTCATGGACATACACACAATTTTTTCTTCATAAAAATTTTTCTAGATCCATAAGAACCAGCAAATTCAAAGATAAATCTGCTTAAATAAAAACAAAAAAAAAACTTTATCATTGTCATTTTATGAAGTGCTAAGTGTTCCTTAGGAATAATAAATTCTTACAAAGTCTTAAAAGAATTTCTGTTTAAACTCTTAAAATTCATTTTTTTATATTTTTTAAACACTTTTACATTTAATTCCCTTTGGAGAGTTTTTGTTTAAAAAAAAGTCATGGAAAAAATTTTAAAATTATTTTTAGTTTGTCGTTTTAATTAAATCCCTTAAGATTTATATAAAACAACACAAAATTTATGAAAAAAAAAAAAATAATAAAGAAATTATAAATATTTAATTTAAGACTTGACTTCAAGGTTAATCAATATCAAATGGAAAGAAAATTTTTAAAAATTCTTTATTTAATTTTTAAAGAAAAAATTTTTGATTATAATTTTAAGACATTTTTGAAAAATTTAATAAAAAACTTTTGAAAACTTTCCTAAACAATAAGAAATTTTTGAAAAATTTCCTATCAAGATAAGACATTTTTAAAAAATTTCCTATTAAAATAAAAAAAAATTTGAAATATTTCCCATTAAAATAAGAAAAGAACATTTTTTAAAAATTTCCCATCAAAATAAGAAATTTTTGAAAAATTTCTTATGCAAATAAGAAAATTTTAAAAATTTCCTATAAAAATAAGAAAATTTTTAAAAATTTCCTATAAAAATAAAAAATTTTTGAAAAATTTCCTATAAATATAAGAATTTTTTGAAAAATTTCTATAAAAAAAGCAAATTTTTGAAAAATTTCCTATAAAAATAGAAAAAAATTTAAAAAAGATAGGAAAATTTTGAAAAATTTTCTATAAAAAAAGACGTTTTTGAAAAACTTTCTATAAAAATAAGAAATTTTTGAAAAATTTCCTATAAAAATAAGAAATTTTTGATAAATTTTCTATAAAAAAAATAAATTTTTGACAAATTTCCTATAAAGATAAAATATTTTCTCAAAGGTTTCCTATAAAAATAAGAAATTTTTAAAACATTTCCTATAAAAATAAGAAATATTGAAAAAAATTTCTATAAAAATAAGAAATTTTTGAAAACTTTCCTATAAAAATAAGAAATTTTTGAAAAACTTCCTATAAAAATAGGAAATTTTTGAAAAATTTCTTATAAAAATAAGAAATTTTCGAAAATTTTCCTATAAAAATAAGAATTTTTTTTTAAATTTCCTATAAAAATATGAAATTTTTGAACAATTTCCTATAAAATTAAGAAATTTTTAAAAAATTTCCTATAAAAATAAGAAATTTTTGACAAATTTCCTATAAAAATAAGAAATTTTTAAATAGTTCCTATAAAAATAACAAATTTTTGAAAAATTTCCTATAAAAATAAGAAATTTTTTAAAAAAATCCTATAAAAATAGAAAATTTTTGAAAAATTTCCTATAAAAATAAAAACTTTTTGAAAAATTTTCTATAAAATAGAAAATTTTTGAAAAAATTTTTGAAAAATTTCCTATAAAAATAGGAAATTTTTGAAAAATTTCCTATAAAAATAGAAAATTTTTGAAAAATTTCCTATAAAAATAGAAAATTTTTGAAAAATTTCCTATAAAAATAGAAAACTTTTTAAAAATTTCCTAAAACAATAGAAAATTTTTGAAAAATTTCCTATAAAAATAGAAATTTTTTTAAAAATTTCCTATAAAAATAGAAAATTTTTTAAAAATTTCCTATAAAATTATTAAATTTTTGAAAAATTTACTTGAAAATTATCTTATCACAAAACCCTCCTATATTTTAACAGTATTTTTCCTATAACATACCATATAATTTTCATTTCATTGGAAAAAACTAAAAATAAAAACTATAAATCGCTAATGAAATCGAAAACTAGCGGCACAAGTTCATAAATGTTTTATTTCAAAAATCTTTTTTTAGTCCAAACCGTTTTATTCCCCAATTCAACTTAAATTTCGAACCCAATACTCAATTTACGGCAGCAATATTAGAATGACCATTATTACCAATAAATATTTAATGAAAATAGAGAAGAGTTATTGTGTCACACTTAAGCGTAAAGCAAAAGACAATGATTTTATAAGTTCGTCCAAAGGTCCCGTCTATTCATTTAACCCTAGCCTTTATGGTACAATTAATGATGAAGAAATTTTCTTGTTTTTGAAAAATTCTAATCAAAATAAGATTTTTAATTTAGTTTAAAATAAGTCGACAATAAATAAACTATTTGGTCGGACGTCGCGTCGGTGTTTTTATTTGGGAATTCTGAGAAATTTTAAATGATTTAAAATATAGAATTAATACAAGAAATAAGGTCAAAGGTATGTGAACGTTGATGAGAAAGGGAAATATATCAATAAAAATATATATAGAGACATTTTGTTTGATTTGAGATACAACAAAAAAACGAGAAGAAAAATTTTCAAAATGTATGAAAACTCATTGTTGCTTATAGGCAACATTTTACAAATTCTTGAATAACTCCAGTTATTCTCACATCTTTTTGAAAGTTATAAATATACCTAAGTCTGAACTAGAGCTTTGAAAAAATTCAAAAAATTGTATCCAATGATAACATTTTTTTAGCTCAGACACAAACCTTCATCACTAAATTATAAACTTTAATTCAAAACTAGAATGACCAAGTTTCTAAAGATCCATAATTTTTGTTACCAAAACTATTAAATCTGACCCCAAATATTATATTTGTGCCACTTTTTTGTTCAAAATTCATTAATTTTCCTTTATTACTTTTCAAATATTTTCCAAACCCAGAAAATAAAAACCGAACAAATAGTTCTATTCTAAAACTATTTATCTTCCTCATATTTCTATAAAGTGTAAATATTACACAAACACAAAAAAACCAAAACCCATCATAATGTCACAAACTATGAAAAAAGAAGGAGATAGAGCGAAAAAAGCATTAAATATAATAATGATAATGATATATGATTTATATTATGTTTGAAACTTAATATCACAACAATTGACAATGTTTATTTAAATATGATTTATGTAATAAATATAAATTTCATTCTTGCCACATCAAAAAAAAAAACCCAAACGACCAGGCCAGGCCGGCCATTCATAAATGGCCGCAAACTAAATAGAACACAGGCCTACAAAAAAATCGGAAAAAAAGAAAAAAGAAAACCCAAACAAAACAATAGCTAACATTAAACAATGGAGGAGCAAACAATTTGAACAGAAAAGACAAAAAAAACTCGGACAGAACAAACATAAATTATGCACTTGATAAACCATAGAGACGATATTATAGTGGAAAAAATCACTAACCAAAGCCCTATTGGTATTTTTTTTTTTCAGTTTAAACAAAAATTTTAAAAGTTTGTTGGAAATGTGAATTTAGTTTGAATTTGAAAAAAAAAAAAACTGGTAATAAGCTTTAAAACCTACGCATGTGTCGAAATGCATTAAAGAATTGCTACAATATTATTAAAGGCTGCCTTTCATTCCTTTAAGCCACTTGCAACAAGAGAAAACGTCATAATAAATATAATGAGCGATTACCTGGGGCCAGAGTTGAAGGAGAGACAGACAAATTGATCGAAAGAGAAGGGGGAAATAAAAATGCATTTAATGCCCAACAAATATTTAAGGAAAGATAAAATGTTGCTATGACTTTATATTTAAAAAGTAAAGTTTGTTTGTTAAAAAGTACTTCTCTATATCAAAAAGTACTTTCTCTAATATCAATAATATTATCAAAAAGGGCCAACTAATATAAAAAAGTACTTTATATAAAAGTTTAGATTTATATCAAAACCTTTTTAAAAACAGCTTCTGATATCAAAAGAAATAAAAAAGGTCTATAAAAAGTAACTACTTTATCAAATGGTCCTTTTTCGAAACGTACATCTCCAAATTTAATTATACTTCCGTATATAAAAATGTACTTGTTTGCGTCAAAAATTTTGTATTGATGCGGATCATGAAAAGTACTTTTTATATAAAAGTACTTTTTATATAAAAGTACTTTCAATACAAAAACATTTCTTGGGTACAATTTTAGTAATTTTCGTACTTTTTCAGTTTTTTTTTTCAAAGAATTTTTTTAAGAAAACATTTTTAGAAAAAATTATCAAAAAAAAAATTATATTGCGAAAGTCTAAGAGCAAAAAACTTTTAATAGGGGGAATTTTTTTATGAATGATTTTCATAGCAAAAACTTTACTAAATAAAAAATTTTGGAGTGAAAATTTGTTGATAGAAAAATTTTATAGCGAAAAATTTTCTATAGAAAAATTTTTAAGCCAAAAATTTTCTTTGGAAAATTTTCTATACAAAATTTTTTTCTAAAAAAATTTTATAGCGAAAAATTTTCTATAGAAAAAAATTCTATAGAAACATTTTAATATCCAAATTTTTTTCTATAGAAAAATTTTTATACCGAAAAATTTTCTATCAAAAACTTTTATACCGAAAAATTTTCTATAAAAATTTTTTATACCGAAAAATTTTCTATAAAAATTTTTTATACCGAAAAATTTTCTATAAACATTTTTTATACCGAAAAATTTTTTATACCGAAAAATTTTCTATAAAAATTTTTTATACCGAAAAATTTTCTAGAAAAATTTTTTATACCGAAAAATTTTCTGTAAAACTTTTTATACCGAAAAATTTCCTATAAAAATTTTTTATACCGAAAAATTTTCTATAAAAATTTTTTATACCGAAAAAGTTTCTATAAAAATTTTTTATACCGAAAAATTTTCTATAAAAATTTTTTATACCGAAAAATTTTCTATAAAAATTTTTTATACCGAAAAATTTTCTATAAAAATTTTTTATACCGAAAAATTTTCTATAAAAATTTTTTATACCGAAAAGTTTTCTATAAAAATTTTTTATACCGACAAATTTTCTATTAAAATTTTTTATACCGAAAAATTTTCTAGAAAAAAAATTTCTATAGAAAATTTGTATACCGAAAAGATTCTATAGAAAATTTTTATACCGACAAAATTCTATAGAAAATTTTTATACCGAAAAAATTTCTATACAAAATTTTTATACCGAAAAAATTTCTATAGAAAGTTTTTATACCGAAAAGTTTTGTATAGAAAATTTGTATACCGAAAAATTTCCTATTAAAATTTTTTATACCGATACATTTTCTATTAAAAATTTTAATACAGAAAAATTTTCTAAAAAAATTTTTATACCGAAAAATTTTCTATAAAAATTTTTATACCGAAAAAATTTTGTATAGAAAATTTTTATACCGAAAAATTTTGTATAAAATATTTTTATACCAAAAAATTTTGTATAGAAAATTTTTATACAAAATTTTCAATAGAAAATTTTTATACAAAATTTTCAATAGAAAAATTTTATACAAAATTTTCAATAGAAAAATTTTATACAAAATTTTGAATAAAAATTTTCTATAGAAAATTTTTATACACAATTTTCTGTAGAAAATTTTTATACAAAATTTTCTGTAGAAAATTTTTATACAAAATTTTCTATAGAAAATTTTTATACAAAATTTTCTATACAAAATTTTTATACAAAATTTTCTATAGAAAATTTGTATACAAAATTTTCTATAGAAAATTTTAATACAAAATTTTCTATAGAAAATTTTTATACAAATACAATTTTTATACAAAAATTTTCTATAGAAAATTTTTCGGTATAAAAATTTTCTATAGAAATTTTTTCGGTATAAAAATTTTCTAGAGAAAATTTTTGTACCAAAAATATTCTATAAAAAAATTTAGTATAAAAAATTTGTTACAAAAAAATTTTATACCAAAAAACTTTTTATAAACAATTTTTCTACCAAAAAATTTTTGACAAAATATTTTTATACCGAAAAATTTTCTATAAAAAATTTTTGGACTTAAAAATTTTCTATAAAAATTTTTTATACCGAAAAATTTTCTATAAAAAATTTTTATAACGAAAAATTTTCTATAAAAAAATTTTATAACGAAAAATTTTGTATAGAAAATTTTTATACCGAAAAATTTGCTATAGAAAATTTTTATGCCGAAAAATTTTCTATTAAAAATTTTAATACCGAAAAATTTTCTATTTAATATTTTTATACCAAAAAATATTCTATAAAAAAGATTTTCTATAAATAGTTTTAGATCGGAATTGTTTTATAGCGTATAAAAAATGTTTGGAAAAAATTCTATAAAATATTGTTATAAAGAAAACATCTTTAATACAAACATAAACAACTTTTATACAAAATTTTCCTTATTAAAAATTTGCCGTAGTAAATTTTTATTTAAAGAATTGTCTGCAGAAAATTTGAGCGTCGAAAATTTTTCTAAAAAAAAATTCTTTACCAAAAAAATTCTTAAAAATTTTTGAAAACAAAAATTTTCTATGATATAACAAATGTTTACAACAAAACTTACTTCGAAAATGTCTATATATGTTGTGATGTACCTTTTTCTCTTAAAATGTACTTTATTCTTTTAGGAAGTACCTTCTAAACAAACGAAGTACTTTTAATAGGTCAAAAAGTACTTTTTTCTTTAAAGTTGATACTATCTTTCAAAAATTTCTTCTTTCTTTTAAATATAAAGAATTTACTTGATTTTCAATCTTTTTTACTTCACAAATGTTTGTTGGGTTATGCCTTGAAACCTTAAATTTAAGTGCCACAAGATATCAAAGAACATTATCATTTAGAAAAAAAAAAACTCCAACAGAAACAAGTGTTTTTGTAGCAAACGCCTGAGATTATTAAACTAAAATATGATATTTATAGATACTTTGTATTACAAAAACAACAACAAAAAACCACATCCAAAATCTTTTTGTTGTTGTTTACTGTAATTTGATTTAGTACCAAATAAACCACTTTTTTATCGTATTTTTTTGTACTTAATGCATTAAAACTATCAACAGGACAATCAATACAGAAATTTTAAAATTTTTATTTTTTGCAAAAAACCATATATTCAGAATTGCTAGAGAGGCCACAACTTAGCTTCAAACCTAAAGAATTTTTTCGTATGTAAGTCTCAACTGGCAAGCAGTCAGTCTGTCAGTCAGTAAGTCCAACATTCTAGATGTTGTTGAACCTGTTTTCAGTCACAAATCCCTAAAGGCTTTTTTGCGATTTATTTTATTTATACTCGACATTTTAAAGCTAAAACTCCTTAGCAGGTTAAGGCTGGTGCTGTTTGGTTATTTGTATCGTTCTCTTTCTGTATCGGCTGAAATCTAATGTTAAACCTTTTTTATATTGTCTACATTTGTTAAAATGTACAAAAGAACGAAGGATTGAAAATTGAAACAGACTTTTTGTTAAACAATTATTTTTTTTTTGTAGCAGCCAATGTTCTGTAGTATGACCGACCACATTCACATAAGTATTTAGTTGTATGTGTGTTATATTCTAGGGATCTCTGTCTAGGCTTATTGAAGTCAAAAGAAAGACTAGGTAATATTAACACATACTCTCATTCCCAGAATGGAGCTTCGAAAAGACTTTGCAATTACAATTATTACAATTGTGGCTTTTTTTGCTGTTGCTATCGCCATGTTTCATTATTTACCGTACTTTTGCACAATGTGAGGTACTTTAGTAGTGGCAAGTATTTGTGGGGCCTGGAAGTGGAAGAAGATGAAGAAAATCCTTATAAGTCTAAAACAATTGTTTTGTAATGGTGTTAAAGGTTCCATATCGCAATATTTATTTCAATGTTACTCTACAAAAGTACAAAAAGGTACTAATGGTTAAACTGATAGTTATGTAAAAAAGTACTTTTTCAGTTAAATCTTCTTAACTATTTTACTTAACATCAAAATATACTATTTTAATTTTTTTAGGAACTAACATAGTGAAGTTCGATCAACCTCAATGAAATCAAATCTGATACTTCTTTATATCAAAAGTTATTTCTTTATATTAAAAGGTATCAAAAGGTACTTCTATTTATATATCAAAAGGTACTTCTTTATATCAAAAGTTATTTCTTTATATTAAAAGGTATCAAAAGGTACTTCTATTTATATATCAAAAGGTACTTCTTTATATCCAAAGGTACTTCTATTTATATATTAAAAGGTACTCATTTATATCAAAAGGTACTCATTTATATCAAAAGGTACTTCTTTATATCAAAAGATAATTATTCATGTAGAAAAGGACTTTTTTGTAATTAATAAATTTTTTCTTGGTACCGTGGGGTACTTTTTATAACAAGATTATTCTCTATATCAAAAATACTTCATTATATCAAAAGGAAAATAATTATATCGATTCTTTTGATAAACAAATTTTTCCATAAAAAATTTTTCTGTAGAAAATTCTTCGATATAAAATTATTCTAAAGAAAATTTTTTGAAATGAAAATTTTTCTATAGAAGATTTTTCGATACAAAAATTTTTCTATAGAAAAATTTTCGATATACATTTTTTTATAGAAAGTTTTTCGTTATAAACATTTTTCTAGAGAAAATTTTTTTATTGAGAATTTTTATTGTTCTAAAAATTTTTCTATAGAAAATTTTTCGTTATAAAAATTTTTCTAAGAAAAATTATTCGTTAAAAAAAAATTTTCTATAGAAAATTTTTCGTTATAAAAATTTTTTGTTATAAAAATTTTTCCATTGAAAATATAAAAATTTTTCTATAAAAAATTATTCGTTATAGAATAATTTTGTAGAAAATATTGTAATAAAAATTTTTCTTTAAAAAATTTTTCGTTATAAATATTTTTCTCTAGAAAAGTTTTCGTTATAAAAATTGTTCTTTAGAAATATTTTGTTAAAAAAATTTTTCTTTAAAAAAATTTTTCCTTATAAAGATTTTTCTATAGAAAATTTTTCGTTACAAAAATTTTTCTATAGAAAATTTTTCTTATCAAATTTTTTCTATAGAAAATATTTTGTTATAAATTTTTTTCTGTAGAAAATTTTTGGTTATAAAAATTTCTCTATAGAAAATTTTTTGTTCTAAAAATTTCTCTATAGAAAATTTTTTGTTATAAAAATTTATATATAGAAAATTTTTTGTTATAAAAATTTTTATATAGAAAATTTTTCTAACGAAAATTTTTAGTTATAAAAATATTTCTATAGAAAATTTTTCTAACGAAAATTTTTAGTTATAAAAATTTTTCTATAAAAATTATGTAAAAATCTAAAAAAATATAACGAAATCCTGAAAAATTTGCTATAAAAATAAGTAATTTTTGAAAAACTTCTTATAAAAATTAAAAATTTTTGAAAAATTTTCAATGAAACTAAGAAATTTTTCAAAAATTTTATAATTTTTTTTGTAAAGATAAGAAAATTTTCTATAAAAATTAAAATTTCTAAAAATTTTTTATAAATTAGTAATTTTTAAGAAATTTCCTAGAAAAAAAGGAATTTTTGAAAAATTTCTTATAAAAAAAAATTATTTTTGAAAAATTTCCTATAAAAATAAGAAATTTTTTAAAAATTTACAATAAAAATAAGAAATTTAAAAAAAAATTGCTATAAAAATAAGAAATTTTTGAAAAATTTCCTATAAAAATAAGAAATTTTTGAAAAATTTCCTATAAAAAATAAAATTTTTGAAAAATATCCTATAAAAATAGGAAATTTTTTAAAAATTTCTATTAAAGTAAGAAATTTTTAAAAATTTTTCTAAAAAGAATGAAGTTTTTGAAAAACTTCTAATAAATTTGGATAATTTCCTATGGACATAAGATATTTTTGAAATATTTCCCATAAAATTTCGAGATTTTTGAAATATTTTTTATAAAATTTAGAAATTTTTAAAAAATTTGCTATAAAATTAAGAAATTTTTGAAAAATTTGCGATAAAATTAAGAAACTTTTGAAAAAAATTTCTATGAAAAATTTGAAATTTTTGAAAAATTTGCTATAAAAAATTAGAAATTTTTGAAAAATTTGCTATAAAATTAAGAAATTTTTTAAAAAATTGCTATAAAAAATTAGAAAATTAAAAATTTTTGAGAAATTTGCTATAAAATTAAGAAATTTTTGAAAAATTTGAAATTTTTGAAAAAAATTCTATAAAAATAAGAAATTTTTGAAATTTGTTTCTATAAAACTTAAAAATTTTCAATAAAAATAAGAAATTTTTGAAAAATTTCCTATAAAAATAAGAAATTTTTGAAAAATTTCCTAGAAAATTAAGAAATTTTTGAAAAATTTTCTATAAAAAAAAAAATTTGAAAATTTTCCTATAAAAAAAAGATTTTTTTTTAAATTTCTTACAAACTTAAGAAACTTTTGTAAATTTCTTATTAAAAAATAATAAATTTTTGAAAAATTTTCTTTAAGAAAAATAAATCTTAAAATCTATTTCGTGAGGAATTTAGTTCATTTCTAATTCGTTTTCGCCCTATTAATCTTACTCCCTTTGTTAACTCTTCCCTGATTCCACTAAGCAGACAAGTGTTTGAGGTTAAGCCATTGTTTGTAGTACAGATGACTAAGTTTTTTCCTCATTTTTCCTACCATTTATGCCTTATCATAAACTTAATTTGAAATGAAAATCCCCTGATGTTATATAAATTATATTATATATACTCGTACTATTTATGTTTAACTCATACACTCTCTCATACTTAAGGCTAAATCCACTTCCCGTTTACCAACACATGTGCAGAAATATAAAGGGATTTCCATTTATTGTTACAAGGCGAAAGGAAAAAAGTAGAAATGAAAAAAAACTACTCATCAAACAGCAAAAAATCATGGAATAACAAAAATGTTTGTAGGAAAACATTAAATATTTAATAAAAACAATTTATGGACTTAATTTTTTTTTGTGATATTTTTTTTTTTTGCTGTATAATAACAATCTAAGATCATGACTTTACAAAAAAAAAACATAGAAAATAAACCAATATTCAATATTAAATTTTTTGATTAAATTTATTTTTTTGTGGTATTCTTGCTGATGTTAAATATCGTATCATACCACACACCTTGATCTGAAGCAGTTTCGTTGCTGAACTTTTGATATATGATCTTTTCTTGAATTTAGGTTTTTGATGTTTATATAATCATGGGTGGGATTTATTTATGTTAAATTTTTTTTTTAATTTTCTATTAAAATTGTTTCGTTGTTCATTAATTACAAACAAACAATTTACTTTCAAGTGTTTTTTTTTTAACAATTCATTTGATGTTTTAACATGATTTGGCAAAAAATTTGTAAATATTTTGAAAACAATTGAAGTACTTAATTTTCTGAAAATTTTTAAAGTATTTGGTGTGAAATTGCAATTAATTGACTTTTTTGTGGACTTGTTTTATTCGAAAAGCGTTTCATCATCAAAGTGTTAATAATTGAAAATAAAGGAAATCGTTTAATGTTTGTTGTCTACTTTTGGGTGGAAAATACAAAAATTTATGGATATTATTAAAAAAAAATGCGGAGTAATTTTCAATTGTTTACAAATTTTTAATTAAAATTTAATTAATTTTAGTGAAGAAATTTCAAGCTCTAAATAGGATTTTTAAAGTTCTTATCAATCATTTATAAATACTTTTATAAATACTTTTATCTAGAAAATTTTTCGTTATAAAAATTTTTCTATAGAAAATTTTTCTACAAAAAAACTGTTTCTTAGACAAGACATAAATAAGAAATTTTTGAATAATTTCCTATAAACAGAAGAAATTTTTGAATAAAAATTCCCTACTTTTATAGGAAATTTTTCAAAAATGTCCTACTTTTATAGGAAATTTTTCAAAAATTTTCTATTTTTATAGGAAATTTTTCAAAATTTTCCTATTTTTATAAGAAATTTTTTAAAAATTTTCTATCTTTTATAGGAAATTTTTCAAAAATTTCCTATTTTTATATAAAATTTTTCAAAAATTTCCTATTGTTATAGGAAATTTTTCAAAAATTTCCTATTTTTATAGGAAATTTTTCAAAAATTTCCTGTTTTTATAGGAAATTATTCAAAAATTTCCTGTTTTTATAGGAAATTTTTCAAAAATTTCCTATTTTTATAGGAAATTTTTTAAAAAATTTCCTATTTTTATAGGAAATTTTTCAAAAATTTCCTATTTTTATAGGAAATTTTTCAAAAATTTCCTATTTTTATAGGAAATTTTTCAAAAATTTCCTATTTTTATAGGAAATTTTTCAAAAATTTCCTATTTTTATAGGAAATTTTTCAAAAATTTCCTATTTTTATAGGAAATTTTTCAAAAATTTCCTATTTTTATAGGAAATTTTTCAAAAATTTCCTATTTTTATAGGAAATTTTTCAAAAATTTCCTATTTTTATAGGAAATTTTTCAAAAATTTCCTATTTTTATAGGAAATTTTTCAAAAATTTCCTATTTTTATAGGAAATTTTTCAAAAATTTCCTATTTTTATAGGAAATTTTTCAAAAATTTCCTATTTTTATAGGAAATTTTTCAAAAATTTCCTATTTTTATAGGAAATTTTTCAAAAATTTCCTATTTTTATAGGAAATTTTTCAAAAATTTCCTATTTTTATAGGAAATTTTTCAAAAATTTCCTATTTTTATAGGAAATTTTTCAAAAATTTCCTATTTTTATAGGAAATTTTTCAAAAATTTCCTATTTTTATAGGAAATTTTTCAAAAATTTCCTATTTTTATAGGAAATTTTTATAGGAAATTTTTCAAAAATTTCCTATTTTTATAGGAAATTTTTCAAAAATTTCCTATTTTTATAGGAAATTTTTCAAAAATTTCCTATTTTTATAGGAAATTTTTCAAAAATTTCCTATTTTTATAGGGAATTTTTCAAAAATTTCCTAGTTTTATAGGAAATTTTTACAAAAATTTCCTAGTTTTATAGGAAATTTTTACAAAAATTTCCTAGTTTTATAGGAAACTTTTCAAAAATTTCCCAGTTTTATAGGAAATTTTTCAAAAATTTCCTAGATAAAACTAGGAAATTTTTGAAAAGTTTCCTATAAATCTAGGAAATTTTTGTAAAAATTTCCTATAAAACTAGGAAATTTTTAAAATCTTTTCAAAAATTTCCTATTTTTATAGGAAATTTTCGAAAAAATTTCCTATTTTTATAGGAAATTTTCGAAAAAATTTTCTATTTTTATAGCAAAATTTTCAAAAATTTCTTATTTTTATAGGAAAATTTTCAAAAATTTCTTATTTTTATAAAAAAATTTTCAAAAATTTATTGTTTTTTTAAGAAATTTTTTAAACATTTCCTTTAAATAAATTTCCTATAAATAAAATAAATTTTGAAAAACGTTCTATAAAAATAAGAACTTTTTGAAAAATTTTCTATAAAAATAAGAAATTTTTGAAAAAAAATCCTATAAAAAGTAAAAATGTTGTTAAACAATTTCCTGTCTATTTGTTTGTTGAAGTCACGATAGGGCCAAAACAATAGGAGCTAGGCCGCTGAAACTTGGCAAAACTATTTTTGATTTCTTGGAAAATTTTTGTATTAAAATTGGGTGAAATCCGTTTTCATTTGACCATGGCACAAGTATTGCCTTGCCTAGGTTAATCACTTATTTGCTAATAAAAGATAATTTATTATAGGTATGATGATAAAATTTAGTATAATTTTGCATAAGTTCAAGGCAGCATATGCAATTTTATCGAAATCGGTTCACATTTAACCATAGTTCATTTACAAATCGACGCAAACAGCCTAGATTCCACTTTAAAATGCCAATAAATGTTAAACTATAATAATAGCTATAATAGCTAATTTGGCACAAGGAAGTTTTATGTCAATACCAAAATCCGCTATGTCAAGATATGTGTTTCTGTCCGTCTGTCGGTACCATAAAGCTTTTAAATTTAAAATTTGAAAAGTACCAAAATCAAATTGGGGATTACTTTAATATTTTCTAGCGGTAAGATCTTTCGTTACTAATACTTCCTGTTCGCACAGACTTTTCGGTATTTGCATTTTACAAAATTTTTACATATGTTACAATATTTTAGAAAAACATTTTTGTAACAATAATTAAAAAAAAAGTTCAGATTATATATTTTACACACCATCTATCTATTAATTAGCGGCCTATTATTATTTTTAACATAATTCTCTATTATTGTGTATTTAATTCATAAATTTGTTAACCCATTTACATTTAATTACACAACAAATAAAATGAAATAAAAACGAAATAAATGTTAATCAACGAAATAACCGAAAAAAACAACATATGTATGTTCATATGCATGAGAAATGATTAAATGTAATTATTTGGAATGAAAACGCACAAAAAAGTGGTTAAATGAAAGAATAATGATGAATGTCTGAATATTAACTACAAACATATACAATGAACGAATCAAATGAATGACAGTCTAAATGAACGAATGTATGAATGTATGAATGATTGAATGAATGATAGAGGAATATTAAAATGATTTTAATAAATATGAAAAGAAAACACACGCAACTGTAGGAGGTGATGATAATTTAAAAGGTTTATTTTTCTGGAATAAATGTAATTATAGTCAAAAACATTCCAATGAAATTATGTCAATTTTTTTTAGATTGGATTAAAAAAAATTGTTTTCTATAGAAAAATTTTTGTTAAAAATATTTTCTTATAGAAAAATTTTTGTTAAAAATATTCTTCTCTAGAAAAATTTTTGTTAAAAATATTTTTCTATAGAAAAATTTTTGCTAAAAATATTTTTCTATAGAAAAATTTTTGTTAAAAATATTTTTCTATAGAAAAATTTTTGTTAAAAATATTTTTCTATAGGAAAATTTTTGTTAAAATATTTTTCTATAGAAAAATTTTTGATAAAAATATTTTTCTATAGAAAAATTTTTGTTACAACAATTTTTCTATAGAAACATTTTTGTTAAAAATATTTTTCTATAGAAAAATTTGTGTTAAAAATATTTTTCTATAGAAAAATTTTTGTTAAAAATATTTTTCTATAGAAAAAGTTTTGTTAAAAATATTTTTCTATACAAAAATTTTTGTTAGAAATATTTTTCTACAGAAAAATTTTTGTTAAAAATAATTTTCTATAGAAAAATTTTTGTTAAAAATATTTTTCTATAGAAAAATTTTTTTAAAAATATTTTTCTATAGAAAAATTTTTGTTAAAAATATTTTTCTATAGAAAAATTTTTGTTAAAAATATTTTTCTATAGAAAAATTTTTGTTAAAAATATTTTTCTATAGAAAAATTTTTGTTAAAAATATTTTTCTATAGAAAAATTTTTGTTAAAAATATTTTTCTATAGAAAAATTTTTGTTAAAAATATTTTTCTATAGAAAAATTTTTGTTAAAAATATTTTTCTATAGAAAAATTTTTGTTAAAAATATTTTTCTATAGAAAAATTTTTGTTAAAAATATTTTTCTATAGAAAAATTTTTGTTAGAAATATTTTTCTACAAAAAAATTTTTGTTAAAAATAATTTTCTATAGAAAAATTTTTGTTAAAAATATTTTTCTATAGAAAAATTTTTGTTAAAAATATTTTTCTATAGAAAAATTTTTGTTAAAAATATTTTTCTATAAAAAAATTTTTGTTAAAAATATTTTTTTATAGAAAAATTTTTGTTAAAAATATTTTTCTATAGAAAAATTGTTATTAAAAATATTTTTCTATAGAAAAATTTTTGTTAAAAATATTTTTCTATAGAAAAATTTTTGTTAAAAATATTTTTCTATAGAAAAATTTTAGTTAAAAATATTTTTCGATAGAAAAATTTTTGTTAAAAATATTTTTCTATAGAAAAATTTTTGTTAAAAATATTTTTCTATAGAAAAATTTTTGTTAAAAATATTTTTCTATAGAAAAATTTTTGTTAAAAATATTTTTCTATAGAAAAATTTTTGTTAAAAATATTTTTCTATAGAACAATTTTTGTTAAAAATATTTTTTTATAGAAAAATTTTTGTTAAAAATATTTTTCTATAGAAAAATTTTTGTTAAAAATATTTTTCTATAGAAAAATTTTTGTTAAAAATATTTTTCTATAGAAAAATTTTTGTTAAAAATATTTTTCTATAGAAAAATTTTTGTTAAAAATATTTTTCTATAGAAAAATTGTTGTTAAAAATATTTTTCTATAGGAAAATTTTTGTTAAAATATTTTTCTATAGAAAAATTTTTGATAAAAATATTTTTCTATAGAAAAATTTTTGTTACAACAATTTTTCTATAGAAACATTTTTGTTAAAAATATTTTTCTATAGAAAAATTTGTGTTAAAAATATTTTTCTATAGAAAAATTTTTGTTAAAAATATTTTTCTATAGAAAAAGTTTTGTTAAAAATATTTTTCTATACAAAAATTTTTGTTAGAAATATTTTTCTACAGAAAAATTTTTGTTAAAAATAATTTTCTATAGAAAAATTTTTGTTAAAAATATTTTTCTATAGAAAAATTTTTTTAAAAATATTTTTCTATAGAAAAATTTTTGTTAAAAATATTTTTCTATAGAAAAATTTTTGTTAAAAATATTTTTCTATAGAAAAATTTTTGTTAAAAATATTTTTCTATAGAAAAATTTTTGTTAAAAATATTTTTCTATAGAAAAATTTTTGTTAAAAATATTTTTCTATAGAAAAATTTTTGTTAAAAATATTTTTCTATAGAAAAATTTTTGTTAAAAATATTTTTCTATAGAAAAATTTTTGTTAAAAATATTTTTCTATAGAAAAATTTTTGTTAAAAATATTTTTCTATAGAAAAATTTTTGTTAGAAATATTTTTCTACAAAAAAATTTTTGTTAAAAATAATTTTCTATAGAAAAATTTTTGTTAAAAATATTTTTCTATAGAAAAATTTTTGTTAAAAATATTTTTCTATAGAAAAATTTTTGTTAAAAATATTTTTCTATAAAAAAATTTTTGTTAAAAATATTTTTTTATAGAAAAATTTTTGTTAAAAATATTTTTCTATAGAAAAATTGTTATTAAAAATATTTTTCTATAGAAAAATTTTTGTTAAAAATATTTTTCTATAGAAAAATTTTTGTTAAAAATATTTTTCTATAGAAAAATTTTAGTTAAAAATATTTTTCGATAGAAAAATTTTTGTTAAAAATATTTTTCTATAGAAAAATTTTTGTTAAAAATATTTTTCTATAGAAAAATTTTTGTTAAAAATATTTTTCTATAGAAAAATTTTTGTTAAAAATATTTTTCTATAGAACAATTTTTGTTAAAAATATTTTTTTATAGAAAAATTTTTGTTAAAAATATTTTTCTATAGAAAAATTTTTGTTAAAAATATTTTTCTATAGAAAAATTTTTGTTAAAAATATTTTTCTATAGAAAAATTTTTGTTAAAAATATTTTTCTATAGAAAAATTTTTGTTAAAAATATTTTTCTATAGAAAAATTTTTGTTAAAAATATTTTTCTATAGAAAAATTTTTGTTAAAAATATTTTTCTATAGAAAAATTTTTGTTAAAAATATTTTTCTATAGAAAAATTTTTGTTAAAAATATTTTTCTATAGAAAAATTTTTGTTAAAAATATTTTTCTATAGAAAAATTTTTGTTAAAAATATTTTTCTATAGAAAAATTTTTGTTAGAAATATTTTTCTACAAAAAAATTTTTGTTAAAAATATTTTTCTATAGAAAAATTTTTGTTAAAAATATTTTTCTATAGAAAAATTTTTGTTAAAAATATTTTTCTATAGAAAAATTTTTGTTAAAAATATTTTTCTATAAAAAAATTTTTGTTAAAAATATTTTTCTATAGAAAAATTTTTGTTAAAAATATTTTTCTATAGAAAAATTTTTGTTAAAAATATTTTTCTATAGAAAAATTTTTGTTAAAAATATTTTTCTATAGAAAAATTTTTGTTAAAAATATTTTTCTATAGAAATATTTTTGTTAAAAATATTTTTCTATAGAAAAATTTTTGTTAAAAATATTTTTCTATAGAAAAATTTTTGTTAAAAATATTTTTCTATAGAAAAATTTTTGTTAACAATATTTTTCTATAGAAAAATTTTTGTTAAAAATATTTTTCTATAGAAAAATTTTTGTTAAAAATATTTTTCTGTAGACAAATTTTTGTTAAAAATACTTTTCTTTAGAAAAATTTTTGTTAAAAATACTTTTCTTTAGAAAAATTTTTGTTAAAAATACTTTTCTTTAGAAAAATTTTTGTTAAAAATACTTTTTTATAGAAAAATTTATGTTAAAAATACTTTTCTGCAGAAAAATTTTAGTTAAAATATTTTTCAATAGAAAAATTTTTGTTAAAAATATTTTTCTATAGAAAAATTTTTATTAAAAATATTTTTCTATAGAAAAATTTTTGTTAAAAATATTTTTCTATGGAAAAATTTTTGTTAAAAATATTTTTCTATAGAAAAATTTTTGTTAAAAATATTTTTCTATAGAAAAATTTTTGTTAAAAATATTTTTCTATAGGAAAATTTTTGTTAAAATATTTTTCTATAGAAAAATTTTTGATAAAAATATTTTTCTATAGAAAAATTTTTGTTAAAAATATTCTTCTATAGAAAAATTTTTGTTAAAAATATTTTTCTATAGAAAAATTTTTGTTAAAAATATTTTTCTATAGAAAAATTTTTGTTAAAAATATTTTTCTATAGAAAAATTTTTGTTAAAAATATTTTTTTATAGAAAAATTTTTGTTAAAAATATTTTTCTATAGAAAAATTTTTATTAAAAATATTTTTCTATAGAAAAATTTTTGTTAAAAATATTTTTCTATAGAAAAATTTTTGTTAAAAATATTTTTCTATAGAAAAATTTTTGTTAAAAATATTTTTCTGTAGAAAAATTTTTGTTAAAAATACTTTTCTTTAGAAAAATTTTTGTTAAAAATACTTTTCTTTAGAAAAATTTTTGTTAAAAATACTTTTCTTTAGAAAAATTTTTGTTAAAAATACTTTTCTATAGAAAAATTTGTGTTAAAAATACTTTTCTATAGAAAAATTTTTGTTAAAAATATTTTTCTATAGAAAAATTTTTGTTAAAAATATTTTTCTATAGAAAAATTTTTGTTAAAAATATTTTTCTATAGAAAAATTTTTGTTAAAAATATTTTTCTATAGAAAAATTTTTGTTAAAAATATTTTTCTATAGAAAAATTTTTGTTAAAAATATTTTTCTATAGAAAAATTTTTGTTAAAAATATTTTTCTATGGAAAAATTTTTGTTAAAAATATTTTTCTATAGAAAAATTTTTGTTAAAAATATTTTTCTATAGAAAAATTTTTGTTAAAAATATTTTTCTATAGAAAAATTTTTGTTAAAAATATTTTTCTATAGAAAAATTTTTGTTAAAAATATTTTTCTATAGAAAAATTTTTGTTAAAAATATTTTTCTATAGAAAAATTTTTGTTAAAAATATTTTTCTATAGAAAAATTTTTGTTAAAAATATTTTTCTATAGAAAAATTTTTGTTAAAAATATTTTTCTATAGAAAAATTTTTGTTAAAAATATTTTTCTATAGAAAAATTTTTGTTAAAAATATTTTTCTATAGAAAAATTTTTGTTAAAAATATTTTTCTATAGAAAAATTTTTGTTAAAAATATTTTTCTATAGAAAAATTTTTGTTAAAAATATTCTTCTCTAGAAAAATTTTTGTTAAAAATATTTTTCTATAGGAAAATTTTTGTTAAAATATTTTTCTATAGAAAAATTTTTGATAAAAATATTTTTCTATAGAAAAATTTTTGATAAAAATATTTTTCTATAGAAAAATTTTTGTTAAAAATATTTTTCTATAGAAAAATTTTTGTTAAAAATATTTTTCTATAGAAAAATTTTTGTTAAAAATATTTTTCTATAGAAAAATTTTTGTTAAAAATATTTTTCTATAGAAAAATTTTTGTTAAAAATATTTTTTTATAGAAAAATTTTTGTTAAAAATATTTTTCTATAGAAAAATTTTTATTAAAAATATTTTTCTATAGAAAAATTTTTGTTAAAAATATTTTTCTATAGAAAAATTTTTGTTAAAAATATTTTTCTATAGAAAAATTTTTGTTAAAAATAAATTTCTGTAGACAAATTTTTGTTAAAAATACTTTTCTTTAGAAAAATTTTTGTTAAAAATACTTTTCTTTAGAAAAATTTTTGTTAAAAATACTTTTCTTTAGAAAAATTTTTGTTAAAAATACTTTTATATAGAAAAATTTGTGTTAAAAATACTTTTCTATAGAAAAATTTTAGTTAAAATATTTTTCTATAGAAAAATTTTTGTTAAAAATATTTTTCTATAGAAAAATTTTTATTAAAAATATTTTTCTATAGAAAAATTTTTGTTAAAAATATTTTTCTATAGAAAAATTTTTGTTAAAAATATTTTTCTATAGAAAAATTTTTGTTAAAAATATTTTTCCATAGAAAAATTTTTGTATAGAAAAATTTTTGTATAGAAAAATTTTTGTTAAAAATATTTTTCTATAAAAAAATTTTGGTTAAAAATATTTTTCTATAGAAAAAAAATATATTTCTATTGAAAAAAAATATATTTCAATAGAAAAAAAATATTTTTGTATAAAAAAAAATATTTTTGTATAAAAAAAAATATTTTTCTATAGAAAAAAAAAAATATTTTTCTATAGAAAAAAAAATATTTTTCTATAGAAAAAAAAATATATTTTTTTATAGAAAAAATATATTCTTCTTTAGAAAAAAAAATATTTTTCTTTAGAAAAAAAATATTTTTCTATAGAGAAAAAAAAAAATTTTTCTATAGAAAAAAAATATTTCTCTGTAGAAAAAAATTATCTTCTATAGAAAAATTTTTGAGAAAAATAAATTTATATTACAAATTATGATAATAAGTTTTAAATCAAAAACACATTAAAGGGAAAACAAAAATGGTAAAGGATTTCCACTCTAAAAAATTTTTAGAACTAATTTTATATTCTCTATTTCTTTTCTAGGCTTAAATTAAAACGAAAAAATGTCACGAAATAACTAACGAAATGTATAAGTATTAATTATATAAAATAATTAATAGACAAAACTATACATTTATAAGAGAAAAATTAAACATTTAATTACTTTAAGAGGAAGTTACCGAAAAGTAAACATTATAACCAAGAATTATTAATTAATTATTAGGCATTTTTTGTGCTTAAATGGCACAAAAATGCAGCTTAATCGATGTTTGTTTAAATACAAAGGATCGGCCTGGCCATAAATAAAGAACAAATAAATAATATCAATTTTTTTTTACATAAAAAGTAAAAAAAACTCAACTGGTCTTCATTGTCAATAAAAAAAACCTAATGAAAAAAATGAGGAAAATTATATACACAAGAAATTATTGTTAACCGCAAATGAAAATCGGTTTAATTTAACGAAACCAGAAAACAGACAGACAGACAAACAGAGATACATATATAAGAGACAAATGCAGGACAGACAGACACAAAAAATATTGTTAAACAAAAAAATTTTACAAGTATTTACTTTTCAACAAAAAGCATTTAAATTGAAATATAATAAAAGTAAAAAAACAAAAAACATAATCAATCGCACGTTTGTTTTTTCAACCAGCAAGCGAATGTCAGTGCCACAAAAAGTTGCTTGCAGCCACAATAAATGCAACAAAAAACGCATCTCTGTCTCTTTCAATTAAATGAAAAACATTTTACAAATCACCTCAAACATTTTAAAAACTATAGTCATTTAAATTTAATAATAACAACAAGAAATTACAGCAAATAATACAAAAACAAAATAAAAAAATTAAATAAAAAATAATTAAATTAAAAAAGAATTTATTATAAATAATACAAACAAAAAAAAACTTACACATATAAAGACTCTACCGAGCCATATACACACACACACGCTCAAAATGACTATGAAATCAATGAAATACTCCGATTGTGATACAATTATGGATGGCTATAATCCAGTACCACCTCCATTACCACGTCGCGTACCGCCCGTACGTAATATCTATGCAGAGCCATTTGCCCATGAACCCAATCATTCCAGCAGGTAAATACTTTTTATAAACAAATTTACATTTAAAATATACAAACCGACATTTTTCAAATGATTTTTATAAATTTTTATTAATTTTTTAATATAAATAAATTTAAATGTTCAAAAAAAAACGACATATTTCAGGATTTAAACAACAACATCAGGATAATATTTTAAATATTTAATTTGTTAAATAAATAAATATAAATGATAGTTTGATCCGAAACAGTTTTTCTTAATAAGTTTATTAGTAAAAATGTTATTTTTGTATTCAAAAATAAGATAAAATCTTTAATCAATCACAAAAATTTACATTATTGAAAATATTGAAAAAAGAGCTTTTGAGATATTCCCAAAAAACTGTTTTCCGTAGGTCGTGGAACTTTAGTACCTCCAACTCTCACATTTGCAGAGCAATTTTTAAATTTTAAATAGTTTTGGAAAGTTAAGACATCAAGCTTTTGCAAGCTGTATAAAGGGCTTATATTCTAATAAATTAGATAAGTTTTTGTCAAAAGTTTTTTATAATGAAGTTTATAAGTTAAAGTCTTTAAAAGAAAATTTAGATTTTAAAAGTTTAAGCTTAAAAAGCTTAAATACTATGGACACTAAATTAAAAATGTTATATGTTTTCTAACCTTAAAAAAGAAAGCTTTTTATAAATATCAAGAGCTTTCAGCATTATATCTATTACGTTCTACAATCTAATTAGAACTTATGTTCAGAAATGACATTATAAATGTAGCCATGCAAATTCATCAAATACTTTTTGAAGTACCAGCTTTTGAAGAAATCTTTTCTAATAAATTACTCTTAGAAAAGCAAGTTTACTAAACTTTCTTTTAAAAATATGTTTTGTAAGGTATATTTTTTCAAAGCAAAAGCTTTTAAGCGGAAATCTAAAAAGCAAACTTAAAAAGTTTTGTGGAAAGATTTGTAAAAGTCTTTAAAGGCAATTTTAGATTCTAAAAGCTTTAATAGATGAATAATTAATAATTAAAAATTGTATAGGTTATTAAAGAAAAATAAGGAGAGCTTTTGATAAAATATAAAGAGCTTTTAGGAATATGCATATTATTATCTGCTTTTTAAGAAGCCAGCCTTAAAAGAATTCTTTTCATTTAAAAAAAGGTTCTGTAAAATAAGGTCTTTATGGATTAATGCTTTTAAGCTAGTATCTCAAAAGTAAACTTAAACAATTTTGCGGAAAGATTTTTAATATCTAAATATAATAAGCTTTTGAAAAAAGAGCTTTCTATAAAACAAAATTATCAACAAAAGTCTTTAAAGCAATTTTAGATTTTAAAAGCTTTCATTTCAATGGATACCTTATTAAAATTGTATTGGGTTTTTAAAGCTTAGAAAAGGGGGCTTTTAAGGAAATATCAAGAGCTTTTAAAAAAATTACTCTAAGAAAATGTATCTTTAGAAACTCTTTTTTAAAACAGAGCTTCTTTTAAGTAAGTTTAAGTAAGTACGGATCTAAAAAGTAAACTTTAAGCTTTTGTGTAAAGATTACTAAAATCTTGAAATAATATTAAAGTCTTTAAAAGGAGATCAATAATAATATATAAAGGACTATATAAAGGACTTTGAGCGAAAGATGCGTCGACAAGCAGACAACCAAACTGAGTTTAGTTGAGAACCGCAAAAGGGGCTAACTTTGTTAAGTGATCTTTAAAAACTTTTAATAAGAGTTTCTGTAAAGAAATTGTTTAAAGGGGAAAAGCTTAGACGCACGGATATAAAAACACTTTTGAAAAAAGATTTTTAAAATATCAAGCAAAATATGTTTTAGAAAATCTTAATTTGCTGTAGAACAATTAATAATAGCTTTAAGCTTAAAACAAATAAACAGTTTTTTAAACAGCTTTTCTCTGATATGTATTAAAGATCAATAAAAGTCCTAGAACAAGTAAGTGTTCGTACAAAAAGCTTTTGAAAATAAAACTCTTTGAAATGTAGTTTAAAAATGTGTATTTTATAAGTTCAAGAAAATATGAAAAAATAAAGGTTTACCAAAACAAAAGCTTTTCTACAAATTTACAAAAAGTTTTAAGAAATAACTAAACATTAGCTAAGACTTTAAGCTTCTTTCCAAAAATAATTTTTAATAAAAGCTCTAAACAATAAGAATATTTTTCAATAATATTTTTATTTTTGTTTCTTAAAAACACTAAAAACTTCTAGAAAAGCTTTAAACGATTTTTTTGTTAAAAGCTTGGATAAGCTTTTGAAAAATGATATTTACTTAAAAAAAAACACTTTTTACAAACAATATAATATTAATTTACTTGCTATAAATTGTTATAGATAATTTCTGAAAAAAGCTCTTATTTACTGAACTTAAGGAGTATATCGACTGTTAGAAATAAAGCTTTTAAGAACTTAGTGGAGAATCAAAGAAAAAAAAAGAATCAGGCATAGAAGTATATTTTTAAATAAAGGTTCGTAAGCTTTTCAAAAAATTATTTTTAAATGGAATAATTTAAAAGCTTTATATATAATAAAGCATTTAAAAAAGCTTTTAAGAAAAGACTTTTCAAAGCTAAATAAAGTAAATAAACAAAAAAAACTAAGAAACAGGAAATCTGAGGCGTCGAAAGTTATATATTAATTATAACAACAATCTTTTGGACAAAGAAAAGCTTTTGCAAAACATAAAGAAACGAAAAAGAATAAAGACATTTGTTAAAGCAAGTAAAAAAATATTTGATTTTGAAAGGTTCTGGCTCCAATTTTTAATATTTTTTTAAAAAAGCTCTTAAAAGTGTTTTTTAATTTAAAAAAAGAGTGCAGAAGTTATATCTTTAGCTCCATGATGATGATGATTGAGGAATTTTTGGAAGTTAAATAGTTTCATTATTTTCTAGTAAAAATCTAGGATTTTATCTAATTAGCTTTTTGAAAACTTCTAGAAAAGTGTTTTAAAAAAAAACATTTATCAGTATTAGCCATAAAGCAAAACCTAAATAAAAAGGAAATACTTTTGAACATGAATCACACAGAAAGTCCCTTCATTGTAAGTTCATACAAAAATAATGTTGACATTTTGCAGCTTTTCCACAATTTTTTAAAATTTATTTATTTATATAGGCAAAATGTTTTAAACATTTCAACAAAACTGTTAAATGATAAATATCTTAAAATAAATAAAAATATTTAAACAAAACTAAAACTAACTAAAACTCGTAAGAAAACTAAAATTTATTTATGCATGTTTCTTTCGTTTTTTGTTTTTAAGACAATCAACTTGCAACATGCAGCAAGAATATAAACAAAAACTAATTGAAATTTATGCTAAACATTGGTTAACCAAATAAAACAACAACTATAACAATAACAAACTAAAGAACACAAAAAAAACAACATGCAACATTTGGCATGAACGCGATACGACCTATGTAAAACTTCCCTTGTTCGTTTTTCTTTCCCTCGCACTCATGCCACAAGACATTGACACAAAATGTCAACACACAAAGGAAGTCGACACATGCATTTTCCCTGAATTATTTAAAGTTGAAACGGTAAAGCCTGCGTTTTTGTTGAAATAAATACAAAAATTTCGGAAAAAAAAACCTCGAGTATAGCACGCGGAAGCCATAAAACAATTGCACGTTTAAGAACTTAAAAAATAACACAAATAAAACAAAACTTTTAAATTTTATTTTAACTTTTAATCGAACTGTAAAACTGTAAGTTAAAAGCGAAAAAAGCTGCTTTTTATTATCCCTTTTTTCTTCTACCGTTTGTTGGTGGTAAATTTGTTTAAAAGGAAACTTTTATTTGCAATAATTTTCAAAATAAATGCAATAAGTTTTATTTTATTGTCGCACAGTGGGTGCAGAAATATAAACAACATAACTTATGGATTTTCTGTAAGAAAATGTTCAAAAAATTACTATTTTTATAGGAAATTTTTCAAAAATTTTATATTTTTATATAAAATTTTTCAAGAATTTTCTATTTTTATAGAAAATTTTTCAAAAATTTTATTATTTTTATAGGAAATTTTTCAAAATTTTCTATTTTTATAGGAAATTTTTCAAAAATTTTCTATTTTTATAGGAAATTTTTCAAAAATTTTCTAATTTTATAGGAAATTTTTCAAAAATTTTTTAATTTTATAGGAAATTTTTCAAAAATTTTCTATTTTTATAGGAAATTTTTAAAAAGTTTTCTATTTTATAGGAAATTTTTCAAAAATTTTATATTTTTATAGGAAATTTTTCAAAAATTTTCTATTTTTATAGGAAATTTTTCAAATATTTTTTATTTTTATAGGAAATTTTTAAAAAGTTTTCTATTTTATAGGAAATTTTTACAAAAATTCGCTATTTTTATATGAAATTTTTCAAAAATTTTCTATTTTTATAGAAAAACTTTCAAAAATTTTTTATTTTTATAGGAAATTTTTCAAAAATTTCCTATTGTTATAGAAAATTTTTGAAAAATTTTCTATTTTTATAGGAAATTTTTCAAAAATTTTCTATTTTTATAGGAAATTTTTCAAAAATTTTCTATTTTTATAGGAAATTTTTCAAAAATTTTCTATTTTTATAGGAAATTTTTCAAAAATTTTCTATTTTTATAGGAAATTTTTCAAAAATTTTCTATTTTTATAGGAAATTTTTCAAAAATTTTCTATTTTTAGAGGAAATTTTTCAAAAATTTTCTAATTTTATAGAAAAATTTTCAAAAATTTTCTATTTTTATAGGAAATTTTTAAAAAGTTTTCTATTTTTTAGGAAATTTTTCAAAAATTTTATATTTTTATAGGAAATTTTTCAAAAATTTTCTATTTTTATAGGAAATTTTTCAAATATTTTTCATTTTTATAGGAAATTTTTAAAAAGTTTTCTATTTTATAGGAAATTTTTACAAAAATTCGCTATTTTTATATGAAATTTTTCAAAAATTTTCTATTTTTATAGGAAATTTTTAAAAAGTTTTCTATTTTATAGGAAATTTTTACAAAAATTCGCTATTTTTATATGAAATTTTTCAAAAATTTTCTATTTTTATAGGAAAACTTTCAAAAATTTTTTATTTTTATAGGAAATTTTTCAAAAATTTCCTATTGTTATAGAAAATTTTTGAAAAATTTTCTATTTTTATAGGAAATTTTTCAAAAATTTTCTATTTTTATAGGAAATTTTTCAAAAATTTTCTATTTTTATAGGAAATTTTTCAAAAATTTTCTATTTTTATAGGAAATTTTTCAAAAATTTTCTATTTTTATAGGAAATTTTTCAAAAATTTTCTATTTTTAGAGGAAATTTTTCAAAAATTTTCTAATTTTATAGAAAATTTTTCAAAAATTTTCTATTTTTATAGGAAATTTTTAAAAAGTTTTCTATTTTTTAGGAAATTTTTCAAAAATTTTATATTTTTATAGGAAATTTTTCAAAAATTTTCTATTTTTATAGGAAATTTTTCAAATATTTTTCATTTTTATAGGAAATTTTTAAAAAGTTTTCTATTTTATAGGAAATTTTTACAAAAATTCGCTATTTTTATATGAAATTTTTCAAAAATTTTCTATTTTTATAGGAAATTTTTCAAAAATTTCCTATTGTTATAGAAAATTTTTGAAAAATTTTCTATTTTTATAGGAAATTTTTCAAAAATTTTCTATTTTTATAGGAAATTTTTCAAAAAATTTCTATTTTTATAGGAAATTTTTCAAAAATATTCTATTTTTATAGGAAATTTTTCAAAAATTTTCTATTTTTATAGGAAATTTTTCAAAAATTTTCTATTTTTATATGCAATTTTTCAAAAATTTTCTATTTTTATAGGAAATTTTTCTAAAATTTCCCACCTTTATAGGAAATTTTTCAAAAACTTTTTAGTTTTATGGAAAATTTTTCAAAAAATTTTATATAGAAATTTTATAGAGAAAAAATTTTCTTTTTAAAAATTCTTACAAATACTTACAAATGTTCTACAGAAAAATTTTTATTTGCAAAAAAATTTCTATAGAAAAATTTTCATTGCTAAGGAATTATCAGTAGACAAATTTTTATTTTTAAAAGATTTTCGATAGAGAAATTTTTATTTTTTTAAAAATTTCTATAGAAAAATTTTTAGTTCCACAAAATTTTCTGTAGAAAAATTTTTATTTTATAAAATTGTCTATAGTAAAAATGCTACATCTTAAGAATTTTCCATAAAAAAATTTTTTCTATTGAAAATTTTTCTATAGTAAATTTTTCTATAGTAAATGAAAACTTTTCTATAGATATTATTTTAACAAACAAAAATTTTTCTTTGCAAAATTTTTAAGAAAATCAATTTCTGACAAATTTTAATTGTTAAAAGATTTTCGACAGACAAATTTTTATTTCTAAAAAAATTCTATAGAAAAATTTTTAGTTTAACAAAATTTTCTGTAGAAACAATTTTATTTTATAAAATTGTCTATAGTAAAATTGTTGCGTCTTAAGAATTTTTCATAAAATTTTTTTTCTATTGAAAATTTTTCTGTAGTAATTTATTTAGAAATGAAAACTTTTCTATAGAAATTCTTTTTACAAATAAAAAATTTTCTTTGCAAAATTTTTAAGATTTGAGAAATTTTCTATATAAAATTTTTTAGATCTAAAAATTTTTCTATAGAAAATTTTTTCGATATAAAATTTTTTTTGGTAAAAAAAATGTTTTAGAACAGTTTTTTTCTACAGAAAATTTTTTAGATATCAAAATTTAGATATAAAATTTTTCTATAGAAATTTTTCTATATACAAAATTTTATATAGAAAATTTTTTCAAAATAAAAATTTTTCAATAGGAAACTTTTTAGATAGAAAAATTTGTATATTGCAATTTTTTTAGATATAAAAATTTAGAATACAAAATTATTTAAAAATAAAATGTTTCTATAGAAATTTTGAAGAAATAAAATTTTTTCTAAATAAAATTTTTAAGATCCAAAAATTTTGATAAAGAAAATTTTTGGATGTTAAAAATTAAATTTAAATCTAAAAATTTAGATCTAAAAATTTTTGTAAAGAGAATTTTTTAAATCTAAAAAATTTTCTTTAGAAAAGTTTTTAGATTTAAAAAAATTTTCTTTAGAAAAATTTTTAGATCAAAAAAATTTTCTTTAGAAAAATTTTTAGATCAAAAAAATTTTCTTTAGAAAAATTTTCTTAGAAAAATTTTTGGATCTAAAAATTTTCTACATTTTAGTTACCCACTGTATTTGTTCTAAGTTGTTGCCGGCACGTTCTTATTGGTTAAAATACAATTTAGCCACAAGTAAAATTTATATAAACACAGATAATTTTAAAAATAGTTTGAGGTTTAAGGTATTGACATGGAATGTTAAGCCTTTGCTAAAACAAATACTTACCCCTAAGGTTCAAGGATTTCTAGGACTGAGAGCCAGGAATATAACGTAAATTAACATTTGAAAGAAAGGAATCTATAAATTTTTTTTAGAAACAAAATCATAAATTTTCATTACTAACAAAAATTAGTTACGTTAATTAAAAGCAATTACCATAAGACTTCAAAAATTCCTTTGTCTCATTTTCAAATACAAATATTTATCCTTTTATGATTAAAACAAAGCATTCCTTTCCATCTCATTATATTTATTAACGAATGCAATCCTTTTTTCTTTTTTTGAAAACCCTCAAAAAATACATCTTTTAAATGCGAATACAATCACAAAAATGATGTTCGCACCTGGATGTAGGCAACGTATAAACAAATTGTTTAAAATGCATTTAACTTTTTAAGTGAAAACTGCAAGGGTTCGTTAACATATACACACACAGACAGAGGCACTCTTTCACTTTTACTCAATCCCTAAATAAAAAAATCAAAAAAAGGGTTAAAAATTAACGGTGTTATAGTAGTTTTTTGTGTTGTAACATACAACAACAAAATCTATATATGTATTTGTATAATCATGTTTAAACTAGGGGCACGTGTTTGTTGCTGATATTTTTTTTGTAATACCAAAATGTTTAAATTTTTAAACATAATCTCGAATGTTAACCAAAGAAAAGGGGCATTAATTTGTTGTTCCCTCTCAACTAACAGCAACAAGGGCTGACTTCCCTTATAACAAAGAAACCAACTCATACAAAAAAAAAACGAAATCCCATAAAAATTATAAATTTTCTACATATACAAACATTATATTTATTATAATGTTGTTTTTTTTTTTGTTTGTTCCTTTTTTTTTTGGGTAATGTTGGCAGGAGCAATAGCAGCAGCATTATTTTGTTGTAAAGGATAACGAGCTCAAAAAGCAATGCAGCAAATTAGCGTTGTATACAACATTTATTATGAGTGTTTTTTTGGTAAAGTTGGTTTTTGTTCTTCTTCTACATTTAAGGGGTTTTTAAAGAAAATAACATAAATAAAATTTTGTTTATAAAGAATTATGAATAATATTAATATTTTACCAGCACAAAAATGTTTCAGTTTCATTTAAAATTATAAAATTTTTTAAATGCATACATTTTACAAAGTAAAGGAAAGGTTCATAAATACTTACATATGTAAATATGCAAGTTTTTATTAAAAGGTCGTTTTGTTTGGGTAAAAAGTGGGCAGTATGTAGAAAGACAGACAGACATACATATAGACCTAAATTATATTGTAACATGTAATAATAGGGTTTTTGGTATATTTAACAACTTATGAAAATTACATGATTTGAGATCATTAAAAACAAGTAAGAAAGTGCTATAGTCGACCATACGATACCCTTCACCACTAGGGTCAAAGGTGTTCTTTTTTCTGTACAAAGACAAA
The DNA here is from genome assembly GCA_933228675.1 of Stomorhina lunata. Classification (NCBI taxonomy): domain Eukaryota; kingdom Metazoa; phylum Arthropoda; class Insecta; order Diptera; family Rhiniidae; genus Stomorhina; species Stomorhina lunata. The sequence goes on from OW121743.1 coordinate 62,303,945, forward strand.
TCTATATCTATAAACAAGTAAGAAACTGCTGTAGTCGGTCAAGCCCGACCATACGATTGCCTTCACCACTAATGTTAAAGGTGTTCTTTTTCCTGTATAAAGACAAAGGTTTGCTAAATTTTGACATCATACAAACATATTTTCAAAACTTATACATTTAAGCTGTTTCCGTCATTTGGACTCATATGAGAGCTAGGGTCAAATGTGGACCGATTTGGAGAATTGATTACAGTTGTTACAAAAATTATGTGTGAAAAAAATTAACATAAAATTTTCAATATCTTCGGATTTACGAGCGTTTTAGTGATTTCTTGTCTTATTTAGTGCGTTTTTAAAGAAGAGTTTATATGGGAGCTATGGTCAAATGTGGACCGATTTCAACGAAATGTAGTACAGTGATTTATGTTTACATAAGCAATATTTTTTTAAATTTCATTAAAAAATATTGATATTTGTGGCTAATATATCAATTCCAGGAAGTGGGACCTATGGGAGGTACCATAAATAATGGACCGATTTTGACGAATTTGAATAGCCATGGTCCTATTGTCAAATGATCTGTGCCAAATTTCATCAAATTATCTTTAGAATTGCGTAGTTTGATTACAAGGTTTATATGGGGGTACAGCCAGACGGACGGACGGACATCGCTAAATCGACTCAGAAAGTGATTCTAAGCCAATTGGTATTCTAAAAGTTGGGTCTAAGAAAAATATTTCTATGCGTTACATACATCAGCACAAACTTATAATACCCTTTCCACCTATGGTGGTGAAGGGTACAAAAATGTCCGCGTCTGTTTGTCTGTTTGTATGTTGTTTGTTGGGAAGGATCTCTGAAACTAGCGGACCGATTGTGACTCTAGGCCGGTGGTGACTCTAGGCTATTTTTTTTATCGAAATCTCAAGTGGGCGTGACCCCTCCCATATAAGTCAGATTTTTAAAATTACAAATATGGATGATCAAACCGACCGATTTCTCTGAAATTTAGACATTGTGGTAAGGTGTGACCGGTGGTTCAAATAACCTAGGCTTTTTTCTGAAATACCAAGTGGGCATGGCCCCTCCGATATAAGCAAAATATTGAAAATGACAAATATGGACCTAGCGGCCCGATTTTTCTGAAATTTTGACAGTATATTAAGGTTATAAAAAAGGCAAATTTTTTTTAAATCTTAAGTGGGCGTGGCCCCCCACATATAAGTCAAATAATAAAAATGACAAACATGGAAGACCCTGAGGACGGATTTTGCCGAAATTTTGACAGTATTTTAAGGTGCGACTGGCGGATGAAATAGTCTAGCTTTTTTTTAAATCTCAAGAGGTCGTGACCCCTCCCATATAAGCAAAATATTAAATATGACAAATATGGATGACGATTTTTCTTTAATTTTTACAGTATATATTGAGTTACCGGTGGGTAAAGTAATTTTTACAGTATATATTGAGTTACCGGTGGATAAAATAGGCTACATTTTTTTGGAAATCTCAAATGGACCCCTCCCAAATAAGTCATATATTAAAAATGACAAATATGGATGACCGATTTTTCAAAAATTTTGATTGTATGTGTGTGACCTTACCAACCGCTTGGATTTTTGTTAATCTTCCATATAAGTCAAATATTAAAAATGACAATGATATGATGAAAAATGATAAGATGAAAATGACAATGATGAAAATGACAATGATAAGCTGAAAATGATTTAATCCAATTAATTAAAGTTTGTATGTTTTTGTATGAGAAAAAATATTGGAGTTAAATTAAAGAATTTTTAGAATATAAATATCTTTATAATGATTAGAACATAATAAATCGGGAGTTTTTTTCAGAGCTTAAAATCTACTATCATTCAAGGATCAACATTTTTTACAAACAATATAACCATTTAATAAATCCGGCTTATCCCGAGCCAAATTATTAAAATAAACTAATATTTATTTAAAATTTTTTTAACCCCCTTTAAGGCGCTCTGGGAAACAAAGGATTCATGGAAAATGGAACAAAGGATTCATGGAAAATAATATTTTGTCATTTCACTTATATCAAAGACTCTATAATATAAAGATGTTGCACTTTGAGACATTGATTTGCAGTATGGTCGTTTTGAAAAGTCCCATAAAAAAGAGTGTATCTTTATATTATATTGTTGGAACTTTCATCAAATAACTTCTTATCACAAAATTCACAATTGCTAAATAAGTTTTCAATAGCATTCTAAAGAACATCTGTTCAATTGTTGCCTATTTCAAAATGTCTTAAATCCATCAATTTTATTGAAATTTCTTTGATCTAATATTTCAACCCATTTATCTTATTATTAAGAAATTTTGCTGTTATTTTAAGTACTTTCAATTGATGATTTCAAAACTTTTATTTTTAATGAAAATTGAAGTCATTAACATTTCCGAAATAGCAAAGCAAAACTCTTTAATATGTTTTAATTAAGTATTTGATTGCATTCTTTTTGGGAAAAAGAAATTTTCAACTTCATCAATTTTCCTCATCGAATGGCATTGACAATACATATCTTCTTTTAAATGCACTTGAGTTGTTTTAAAATGTGTAAATACTTCCACTCATTTATTTTGTTACTTATTAATAAACATTTAAAATATTTTCCACTTGAATAAATTAAGCTCAAGTGTTTTTATAGCTTTTTTCATATCAAAGTTTTAATGAATGTGTGTGTGTGTGTTGGATGATGTGAAATGCACACATACTTATAACATAAACAATCAAGCCAATCATTTTGTTAGAAACAAATAACTTTGAGAAAAAATCTCAGAAATTAACAAAGTAATTAGTTGAAGAGTAGCAAAGAAATATTTAAATGAAGTAGATTTTTCAAATGTTTTTTCTTTGAGAAGTTATAAGAAAATTTTGTAAAATTTGAATTTTAAATTTTTCTTTAATATTAATAGAGTTATTTAAAAAAAATATTGGATAAAGCATGAAATTATCTTTAATCAAATTAACAGATAACAAGAATATATTGAATATTTTAAAGAAATTTTAGACTTCAAGCTCCTGCTGTTTGTAATAAAATTTATCTTAATTTGATAACAATAGTTGGAAGTTTAAGAAAAATTGTAAAGATTAATCTTGGGATATGGGAAGTTTAAGGTTTAATAAAAATTCAGTGATAACAATCGATTCGTTTTGTTACAGTTGAGTTTGGATCGATAAAAGCTTTAATGAAGCTTTTTTGATTCAATGAAATTTGTAATCAATCTATTGATTCTGTTTTAATTGGTATGGATTACCAGTTTTATTGCTTTTTCAATCTATGAAGTTATTTTTTGAACAAAATTTTTTTGTTGATATTTAATAAGTCTTTTTTACTGATGATATTTAATAAGCCCATATAAAATATCAGATGCTTTTGTTTGATTAGGGTCTTAGCATAAATGGAGCTGCCTTTTAGCTCTCCAACTTCGTTTTTTCTGGTATGTATATGCGGGCTTATAATACTCAGTTTTCATTTTTAATTATTTTCATTTATCTTTCTCCTCTTATTGTTATTTAATTCATAATGACGAAAATGCAAAGCAAACAAAAAATTATGACATTTAAAAAACTTATCAATTTACTCCCAACAAATTACACTGGTCAACAAGAGAAAATACTTTGAAGTCTAACTATTTAATTTCTATGTATTATAGGTCCCTAAATACAAAAATATCCAAAATTTTAAATTCTTTGAATACGATTTTTAAAATTTTTTTTTCTAAAATCAAGGATTTTTATAGAGGTAGTTCTATTGATTTTAACTTATCTTGAGAACAGCTTATCTAACTTCGTTAAAAGAAACGCCGACGAATTCACCACAAAATTTTATTTAAGCTTTACACTGGCATTTTTTTCATATGGTCAACGGTTGTGGAGTTATTCACATACAAATATAAAAGAATATTTTTTTTTTTTAAATTCATAAAAAATCGAAGATTTCAAAAACTTATCTTTTCCATTTCACGGTCTTAAAACTGTAAATATTATAAATAACCGAAGCCTGATTTTGTAAAAATACATAAATAAATGTTGGTTTTATTGACAATAAAGTGAAAATTAGCAAACATTTTTCATATTTAAAATTAAAAAATTTAAAAAATTAAGTACCTGGTACAACTTTCAAAATCTTTAATGAGCACGAGTCGGCGCAAAGAGAACAAAACAAAGAAATAGTCGGCAGAGTTGCCATTTTTTTTATACTTTTAACTAAAATAGATTTTTTTTCAATCCGTAGTACCAACGTTTTAAAATAAAAAAGTTTTTACTTCATTTTTGTATAAATATTTATATCAAAAAATTTTCTATAGAAAATATTTTTATCAAAAAATTTTCTATAGAAAATATTTTTATCAAAAAATTTTCTATAGAAAATATTTTTATCAAAAAATTTTCTATAGAAAATATTTTTATCAAAAAATTTTCTATAGAAAATATTTTTATCAAAAAATTTTCTATAGAAAATATTTTTATCAAAAAATTTTCTATAGAAAATATTTTTATCAAAAAATTTTCTATAGAAAATATTTTTATCAAAAAATTTTCTATAGAAAATGTTTTTAACAAAAATTTTTGTATAGAAATGTTTTTTTATTAAAAATTTTTCTATAGACAATTTTTTTATCAAAAATTTTTCTATAGACAATTTTTTTATCAAAAATTTGTCTATAGAAAATTTTGTAATCAAACATTTTTCTATAGAAAATTTTTTATCAAAAATTTTTCTATAGAAAATTTTTTATCAAAAATTTTTCTATAGAAAATTTTTCTATTAAAAATTTTTTTACAAAAAATTGTTCTATAGAAGATTTTTTTATCAAAAATTTTTCTAAGAAGATTTTTTTATCAAAAATTTTTCTACAGAAAATTTTTTTATCAAAAATTTTTCTACAGAAAATTTTTTTATCAAAAATTTTTCTCTAGAAAATTTTTTTATCAAAAATTTTTCTATAGAGAATTTTTTTATCAAAAATTTTTCTATAGACAATTTTTTTATCAAAAATTTGTCTATAGAAAATTTTTTAATAAAAAATTTTTCTATAGAAAATTTTTTTTATCAAAAATTTTTCTATAGAAAATTTTTTTATCAAAAAGTTTTCTATAGAAAATTTTTTTATCAAAAATTTTTCTATAGAAAATTTTTTTATCAAAAATTTTTCTATAGAAAATTTTTTTATTAAAAATTTTTTTATAAAAAATTGTTCTATAGAAGATTTTTTTATCACACTTTTTTATTAAAAATTTTTTTATCAAAAATTTTTCTATAGAAAATTTTTTTATCAAAAATTTTTCAACAGAAAATTGTTTTTATCAAAAATTTTTCTATAGATCAATTTTTGTAAAAAAAATTTTTCTATCGAAAAATTTTTGTAAAAAAAATTTTTCTATCGAAAAATTTTTTATCAAAAATTTTTCTAAAGAAAATTTTTTTATCAAAAATTTTTCTAAAGAAAATTTTTTTATCAAAAATTTTTCTATAGAAAATTTTTTTATCAAAAATTTTTCTATAGAAAATTTTTTTATCAAAAATTTTTCAATAGAAAATTGTTTTTATCAAAAATTTTTCTATCGAAAAGTTTTTTATCAAAAATTTTTCTAAAGAAAATTTTTTTATCAAAAATTTTTCTAAAGAAAATTTTTTTATCAAAAATTTTTCTAAAGAAAATTTTTTTATCAAAAATTTTTCTAAAGAAAATTTTTTTATCAAAAATTTTTCTATAGAAAATTTTTTTATTTTTTTCTATAGAAAATTTTTTTATCAAAAATTTTTGTATAGAAAATTTTTTTTTATCCAATATTTTTGTATAGAAATTTTTTTTATCAAAAATTTTTCTATAGAAAATTTGTTTATCAAAAATTTTTCTAAAGAAAATTTTTTTATCAAAAACTTTTCTAAAGAAAATTTTTTTATAGATATTTTTTTTTTCAAAAATTTTTATAGAATATTTTTTTATCAAAAATTTTTCTATAGAAAAATTTTATCAAAAGTTTTTCTATAGAATTTTTTTTATCAAAAATTTTTCTATAGACAATTTTTGTATCAAAAATTTTTCTATAGAAAATTTTTCTATAGAAAATTTTTTTATCAACATTTTTTTTTCTTTCAAAAAGTTTCTATAGAAAAATTCTATAGAAAAATTCTTTTGAAAAAAAAATTTTCATACAAAAATTTTCTATAGAAAAATTGTTGATGAAAAAATTTTTTATAGAAATTTTTTTTTTTACAAAAATTGATCTATAGAAAAATTTTTGATTAAAAATATTTCTATAGAAAATTTTTTTGTCAAAAATTTTTCTTTAGATCAATTTTTGTAAAAAATATTTCTATAGAAAATTTTTTCATCAAAAATTTTGTTTTTCAAAAATTGTTTCTATAGAAAATTTTTTTATCAAACATTTTTTTTTCAAAAATGTTTCTATAGAAAATTTTTTTATCAAAAATTTTTCTATAAAACATTTGAAATTTTTTTGATATAAAAATAATTTTTTACAGAAAAATATTTCTATCGAAAAATTTTTTATAAAATATAATTTTATCGAACAAATTTCCAAAGAAAAATATTTTTATTAAAAATTTTTCTATGAAAAAATTTTTGGATCGAAAATACATAAAAAAATATAAAAATCTAAAACTGTTTAATATTAGAATTTTTTTCTGTTTTGAAAAATATTCCCAATATTTACAAAAATATTCCCAATGTTTACAAAAATAATAGTGTCATGGCAACAATGTTCGAGATTATATATTTTTGTTCGAACCATGTATTTTGTTGCTATAAATTAGATTTTGATTTGTTTCTTGTCTATTTTGTTTTTGTCGTTTCCTTAACAAAGCGGCACCAACCAACTCTGTTAACATCAAAATTCCAACTGAATTATTTTAATACTCATTTTCACGAGTTTTATTAATGATCGTGGTATTTACGAAAATTTAAAAAATTTACCGGCTTCTGGTGGTTTGAGCTGCCTACTCCTCCTAATGAGACTTGGCATTTCTACTCACTTCATTTACTTTTTTGTTAACAAAATTACTATTAGTGAATGGATTTTTAGGAAATGAGGTTTATTTTATTTGATACACAGTTTTGTGACCATGTTATGTGAATGGTATATTTTTATCGTTTTCGATTTTTTTGAAATTTTTAATAAATTTGAATTGAATTTAAAGAAAAAAAAAGATGTACAATGAAGTGCCAATAACTCCGAATCTGTTAAGCATATCAAAAATGGTCTTAAAAGCACTTAAAGTTATTGTATTTATTATTATATTCTCAAGTTTTGAACAAAACCGAACATTCCGTGTTAAAGATATGATAAATTTAATGGATCAGCCGCCGGAAAATGGCAAATTTTATAAAAAAAATCAAAAAATAATATATCAGTAGAATTTTTAATCTGGACCGTTTTTATGATAAGGAGACCACAGCAAATAAAAAAAAATATAGTGGTGGTCACTTGAAAAGCAAAAAGTTTCATTTTGTAGAGTAGTGTTATATTACATAAAAGCAAAAATCTTACTTTAAAAACCATCGGGAAGTGGTTCATTAAAGCCATAAAAAACAGAAATTAAACAAATGTTAATTTACGTAAATCTTTTTTTTTACACAAATTTAAATAATTTCTAGGGGATTTAATTTTAACATTAAAACATCTTTTAAAATTTGCTGATATTTTTTTCCTTGATTTTGCTCTTTTTTTTCAAAAATAAAAAAAAATCTACTTTTTTGCTGTTGTCTTGTCATTAATTGACATTTCATTTGAACTTCATCAAATTGTCAAGTTGTCAATTATGTCCGTCCCCATGAAGTCCATCACTGGGAAATTTTCAATTTGTTACAATTGTTGTTTCACCATCAAATGTTGGCTATTGGATGGAGCTCTAAAGAAAGAGATAAAGCCGACATTATTTTTTGCTAGAATACTTTTGAAGGGAGTTCGTTTGTTTTTTTTTTACTTTTGTAGAAGATTGTTGAAAATGTTAAAGAAGATTGTAGAAAATGAATTGTAATAAGTTAATTAATTGATTGAATTAAATTAAATTTGTTTCATTTAAGAGTTAATTTTGTTATTCGTGGAATTATGAGCAATTAAAGATAACAAGAAAAGAAAATGTTTTTTCAATTTCATTTTTGTTTGGATGAGAAACTTTTCCAAATTTGTTTGGATTTAAATTTTAATTAGGGTATACATGAAATTAAAGTCGATTAAAAGTTTTCGTCATGGAAATTTTTGCTGGAATAAAACCTTAAAGCCTTAGAGCAGGCGTAGACAAGCCATATCACCAGAAGCCGATTAATTTTTGTAATTTTCGTAAATATCACGATCATTAATGAAACTCGTAAAAATAAGTATTAAAAGCATTCAGTTGGGATTTGAATGTTAGCAAAGTCGCTTGGTGCCGCTTTGTTGGAAAAAGTAAAAAATAAAATATACAAGAAACAAAATCAAAATCTAATTTATAGCAACAAAACATACGGTTCGAGAGAACAAAGAAATATAATCTCGAATATTGTTGCCACGACACGATTATTTTTGTAAGCATTGTATGAAAAAAAAAATTTTATGGAAAAATTTTTGATAAAAAATATTTTATAGAAAAATTTCCGATAAAAAAATGTTCTATAGAAAAATTTTTGATAAAAAAATTTTCTTTAGAAAAATTTTTGATAAAAACATTTTCGAATTAATTTCTTTCAACTAAAAAAATTATCTGTAGAAAAATTTCTGATAAAAAAAATTTTCTTTAGAAAAATTTTTGATAAGAATTTTTTTTCTATAGAAAAATTATTGATAAAAATTTTTTTCTATAGAAAAATTTTTTTTAAAAAATTTTTGCTAAAAAAATTTTCTATAGAAAAATTTTCGATAGCAAAATTTTTGATAAAAAAATTTTCTATTAGAAAAATTTTTGATAAAAAATTTTTTTCTATAGATAAATTATTGATAAAAATTTGTTTCTATAGAACAATTTTGTGTAGAAAAATTTTTATTAAAAAATTTCTGCTAAAAAAATTTTGTATAGAAAAATTTTCGTTAGCAAAATTTTTGATAAAAAAATTTTCTAAAAAAATAAATTTTGATAAGAAATTTTTTGAATTAACTTCTTTCAACCAAAAATTTTTTAATTTTTCCTTAGAAAAATTTTTTAAAAAAATTATCTATAGAAAAATTTTTTAAAAAAATTATCTGATAAAAAAAATTTCGTTAGAAGAAATTTTGATAAGAAATCTTGTCTATCGAAAATTTTTTCTATAGAAAAATTTTCGATAGAAAATTTTTTCTATAGAAAAATTTCTGATAAAAAAATTTTCGTTAGAAGAAATTTTGATAAGAAATTTTGTCTATAGAAAAATTTTCGATAAAAAATTTTTTCTAGAAAAATTTTCGATAAAAAATTTTTTCTATAAAAAAGTTTTCTATAAAAATTTTTTCTATAGAAAAATTTTCGATAAAAAATTTTTTCTATAGAAAAATTTTCGATAAAAAATTTTTTCTATAGAAAAATTTTCGATAAAAAATTTTTCCTATAGAAAAATTTTCGATAAAAAATTTTTCCTATAGAAAAATTTTCGATAAAAAATTTTTCCTATAGAAAAATTTTCGATAAAAAATTTTTCCTATAGAAATATTTTCGATATAAAATTTTTTCTATAGAAAAATTTTCGATAAAAAATTTTTTCTATAGAAAAATTTTCGATAAAAAATTTTTTCTATAGAAAAATTTTCGATAAAAAATTTTTTCTATAGAAAAATTTTCGATAAAAAATTTTTTCTATAGAAAAATTTTCGATAAAAAATTTTTTCTATAGAAAAATTTTCGATAAAAAATTTTTTCTATAGAAAAATTTTCGATAAAAAATTTTGTCTATAGAAAAATTTTTGATAAAAAATTTTGTCTATAGAAGAATTTTCGATAAAAAATTTTGTCTATAGAAGAATTTTCGATAAAAAATTTTGTCTATAGAAGAATTTTCGATAAAAAATTTTGTCTATAGAAACATTTTCGATAAAAAATGTTTCTATAGAAAAATTTTCGATAAAAAATTGTTTCTATAAAAAAATTTTCTATAGAAAAATTTTTTCTATAGAAAAATTTTTCAATAAAAAAATTTTCGATAAAAAATTTTTTCTATAAAAAAATTTTCGATAAAATATTTTTTTTATAAAAAAATTTTCGATAAAATATTTTTTCTATAAAAAAAAATTCGATAAAAAATTTTTTCTATAGAAAAATTTTCTATAAAAAATTTTTGATAAAAATTTTTTTCTATAGAATTTTTTTTTTATATTTTCGATAAAAAATGTTTTCTACGGAAAAATTTTCGATAAAAACATTTTTTCTTACTTCTTTTTCTGTTTTTTTCTCTTCGTGCCGACCTCTGACCTATAACACAAAGATGTAGCATTTCCATACATAAATTTTAGTATGGTTGTCTTGAAAACTATTTTACTCTAATTCGGTCGCAACTAATGGAGACGATTATCCAATGAGAGAAAGCTAAGACACACACGCGTGCTAATGAAATGTATGTTTGTTTGAGCGTTTATATAACAGCCAGAATTTTTATGTTATCTATTTTGGCTTTCTCTCATTGGATAATTATCTCTATTATATAATACTCTGTTTTTATGGGACTTATCAAAAGGACCATATGGAAAATCAATGTATGTAAGTGCAACATCTTTATATTATAGAGTTTTTGGTAATTAATTAAATTTAGAGTGAATTAAAGAACATGATAACAGTATTTTAAGCTCTGCTCACTTTTTTGACTTCCCCTTTTTTATTTTTCTCATCTTTAGCCCTTAATATTTCCTTAAAAAAGAAAAACTGCACAAAATTAATCGAATTACTAACGACAGTCTATTTAACTTTAGAATTTACTCGTACCTACATAACTAAGCTCTCAAGAAATGGGTAATGGGTAAATTAAGCTTCAAATCAAATTATCTACATACAATTTTTTTTTCTACACTTTTCTCCTACTACCCCCACACTTTGTGCCCTTTACAAAATAATGTTGTAATAATACGATTAAATGTTAACTAGATGCCATACATTTCAGCAACAAAAAATTTTAAGAAAAAAGTGTGGAAAAAAGTAAAAAAAAAACGTTTGAGGAAAAAAAGAAAAATTAAATAAATTAAAAGCAATAAATAAATGCACAAAGGAATACAAATCGAATATTTGTTAAACAACAAGAGTAAATGAACGGGGATACATTTTTTGTTCTGCGAAAGTAAATGTGAGTAATTTTACCCGACAAACTGGGCAAAAAATATAAAAAAAATGTAAAAGCGAAATAAAAAGTAAATTTTATGTAAATTTTGCATAAAAAATTTTATATGTTTTGCTATGTAATACAATAGTATATAAGAGTGGTGGGTAAATAATAGCAACAACAGCAATAATATTAAATGTAATTGCATTAATTTTTATTGTAGAAGAATTTAAATGAAATTGAAGAGTAAAAGCTTTATATACATATAAACGTATGTAGTCAGCTATTTTTACATGCTTCTGTGTGTGTAGTACATATATTTATGCTAACCATTTGTTAACACATATCAGCGTTTGATATGCCATGTTTTAAGTTATAACATATTGTACATACCCTGTAGGAAAAAGGATACGTTTTCCATTTGTAATATCCCTAATATTGACACAACACCAAAATAGATGTCTGTCTATCTGTCTGTCTGTCTGTCTGTCTGTCTGTCTGTCTGTCTGTCTGTCTGTCTGTCTGTCTGTCTGTCTGTCTGTCTGTCTGTCTGTCTGTCTGTCTGTCTGTCTATCTGTCTGTCTGTCTATCTGTCTGTCTGTCTGTCTGTTTGTTTGTCTGTCTGTCTGTAGGAAAAGGATACGTTTTCCATTTGTAATATCCCTAATATTGACACAACACCAAAATAGATGTCTATCTATCTATCTGTCTGTCTGTCTGTCTGTCTGTCTGTCTGTCTGTCTGTCTGTCTGTCTGTCTATCTGTCTGTCTGTCTGTCTGTCTGTCTGTCTGTCTGTCTGTCTGTCTGTCTGTCTGTCTGTCTGTCTGTCTGTCTGTCTGTCTGTCTGTCTATTGTCGGCACGATAAAACTTTAACGAAAAGATATAGGCCACTGAAATTTGGCATACATTTTCTTCATTTTTGTTTATGTTGGTATTGAAATTGGGCAAAAAATTTTGCATCAAAAATTTTTCTATAGAAAATTTTTGTATCAAAAATTTTTCTATGGAAAATTTTTTTATCAAAAATTTTTCTATAGAAAATTTTTTTATCAAAAATTTTTCTATATAAAAATTTTTTATCAAAAATTTTTCTATAGAAAATTTTTGTACGAAAAATTTTTCTATAGAAAATTATTGTATCAAAAAAAAGTTTTGATACAAAAATTTTTCTACAATACAAAAATTTTTCTACAGAAAAATTTTTGATACAAAAATTTTTCTATAGAAAAATTTTTGATACAAAAATTTTTCTATATATAAAATATAAGAAAAATTTTTGTATCAAAAATTTTTCTATAAAAATTTTTTATCAAAATTTTTCTATATAATATTTTTTATCAAAAATTTTTCTCTGGAAAATTTTTTATCAAAAATTTTTCTATATAATATTTTTTATCAAAAATTTTTCTATAGAAATTTTTTTTAACAAAAAGTTTTCTATGGAAAATTTTTTATCAAAAATTTTTCTATAGAAAATTTTTTAATCAAAAATTTTTCTCTAAAAAATTTTTTTAACAAAAAGTTTTCTATTTAAAATTTTTTATCAAAAATTTTTGTATAGAAAATTTTTTTTTATCAAAATTTTTTTTTCAAAATTTTTTCTTCAAAATTTTTTCTATATAAAATTTTTCCATAGAAAATTTTTTATCAAAAATTTTTGTATGAAAATTTTTTTTATCAAAAATTTTTCGATAGAAAATTTTTTTATCAAAATTTTTCTATAGAAAATTTTTGTATCAAAAATTTTTCTATAGAAAATTTTTTTTTATCGAAAATTGTTCTATAGAAAATTTTTTTATCGAAAATTGTTCTATAGAAAATTTTTTTATTAAAAATTTTTCTGTAGAAAACTTTTTTATCAAAAATTTTTCTATAGAAAATTTTTTTATCAAAATTTTTTTTAACAAAAAGTTTTCTATGGAAAATTTTTTATCAAAAATTTTTCTATAGAAAATTTTTTAATCAAAAATTTTTCTCTAAAAAATTTTTTTAACAAAAAGTTTTCTATTTAAAATTTTTTATCAAAAATTTTTGTATAGAAAATTTTTTTTTATCAAAATTTTTTTTTCAAAATTTTTTCTTCAAAATTTTTTCTATATAAAATTTTTCCATAGAAAATTTTTTATCAAAAATTTTTGTATGAAAATTTTTTTTATCAAAAATTTTTCGATAGAAAATTTTTTTATCAAAATTTTTCTATAGAAAATTTTTGTATCAAAAATTTTTCTATAGAAAATTTTTTTTTATCGAAAATTGTTCTATAGAAAATTTTTTTATCGAAAATTGTTCTATAGAAAATTTTTTTATTAAAAATTTTTCTGTAGAAAACTTTTTTATCAAAAATTTTTCTATAGAAAATTTTTTTATCAAAATTTTTTCTATAGAAAGTTTTTTTATCAAAAGTTTTCTGCAAAAAATTTTTTTATCAACAATTTTTCTAAAGAAAATTTTTTTTTCAAAAAGGAGTAGTTTATAGTTTATAGTTTTCTTTTGCCTCTTGTAGAAGAAAGTAGATCTTCTGAAACCCCTTCGGAAGAATGTATTTGGAAAGGGGTATCAGATGAGTTGTAATAAAAAGATTAATATGATGAATATTTTGAGAAAGGTTTACATGCACTTTTAACTGTCTACTGTTAAAAGCTTCTTTAACTATTGTAAGATTGACTTATACAATGAATAACAAAATAATATGTGCCTCTTGTTTCCCTGTGTATTTTATATTCAAAAAGTAGATGCTATTCTCCATACGAATACATAGAACATGTTATGAATTAAAATTTTTTGTTAGTATATTTGCTAAATATTTGTATGTTTGTTTGCCTGTGAATGTCTGCATTTTAATAATTCAATTGTTTAAAATGTCAGTTTAATTCATACCAACAGCTTTTATATTAAAACAAAAGATGAAAGACGTAAATATCAACAAAAAAAAAAAAAACAAAATATCAACAAAAATATAATAATAAAACAAAAATTGAATTATAAAATTTTTTGTTTGTAAAACTATTATGGTGTTGAAGTTTAACTCTTAGGGGGTCCATAAACTATGGAAATAAAAAGGAACTATACTCCTGAAATATGAACATATTGGGCAATGCAATGACTCTTTTATGAAGCAAAATTGTTGAAGAAAAAAATTAGGAAACGATCACCCTTATTATGCTATTATAATTAAAAATTTATAAGCATTAAAGTCTTTTTCTATAGAAAATTTTTTTTACTAAAAATTTTTTTATAGAAAATTTTTTTACCAAAAATTTTTTTACAGAAAATTTTTTTACCAAAAATTTTTTTACAGAAAATTTTTTTAGCAAAAAATTTTTCTATAGAAAATTTTTTTACCAAAAATTTTTCCATAGAAAATTTTTTTTATCAAAAATTTTTCTATACAAATTTTTTTTACCAAAAATTTTTCTATACAAAATTTTTTTACCAAAAATTTTTCTATAGAAAATTTGTTTACCAAAAATTTTTCTATACAAAATTTTTTTACAAAAAATTTTTCTATACAAAATTATTTTACCAAAAATTTTTCTATAGAAAATTTTTTTACCAGAAATTTTTCTATAGAAAATTTTTTTACCAAAAATTTTTCTATAGAAAATTTTTTTACCAAAAATTTTTTATCAACAATTTTTCTATAGAAAATTTTTCTGCCAAAAATTTTTCTTATTAATAATGTCACGACCTAGAGAGTGATGTAAGTCCTGAGACTAATGTAAAAATATTCTAAAATTTTTGGTCTTAAAGATCTATGAAATTTTGAGTTGAATATAGCCTTTTTAAAAGCCTTTAAAAGCTTAACCTTAAATAGTTTTGAAGTATGGATATAGCAAGAATCATTTAGGACAGCTTCTATTAAGTCCGTAGATTCTGTATTCCTGAATTAAAACTAGGATTAAAGCAAATCTCTTAACAAAATGACTTAGCATTTTGAGATGACTCAGCGGCCCGGGATGACTCAGTAGCCCCGTATGACACAGAAGTTAAAAATTACTAATTAGTTCGAGATGACTCAGCTGTAAGAGATGACTACGCAGTAGATATGACTCAGCATGTCGAGATGACTCAGCTATTTGGGATGACTTAGCAGTTCTAAATGATTCAAAACATCGAGAGAACTCAACAGTTTAAAGTAGTTTATGCTAACCAACAATCCAAGATGACTCAGTAATTTGGATGACTCTGGAGTTTGAGATGACTCAGCAGCTAGAGATGATATTAGATATTACTCAGCATATCGAAATAACTCAGCACTTTGAGATGACTCAGAATTTCGACTCAGCAGCAAAGATTTATTTCTCAATGATATACAAAAAAATATATCTAAAGAATGCTATGATCTAGATTCTTCTTTTTGATCATATAAAAATGTAATGGCGATCTTGGACGATTCCCTGTGATTGAAAGACATGTATAGAGATTTTCCAAATTCCAAATATACTTTAATCAGAGATCACAATTTAACCCTTCCTTCCCTTTCTGATCACAGTAGAGCATACATTTGTAAACGAAATAAAAAATCTATATACATTTTTTTGTAAAGCCCAATAATGGCGAACTTTAACCTTGTGCTAAAAATCCCAGCATATAACAAAGCTGACAGCGAAGGCTTCCCTTTGTGTTGCATATAAGCGAGGCATGCATCATCTGAATGCATGAATGTATGTGAAATTTAGGAACTTTCAGTTGTTTTGTTTTATTAAATGAAAACAAATGAGGTATGTATGTATACTATGGAATCATGCATATAGCACACGCATTTACTATTAATGCATAAAGATTTTTTTCGGTAGATGTTTAAGGGTGACCCAGGAATATACAAATTTAATAAACGTAACCCTATTTTATAAATTTTTAGGAATTTTTAAAAAATTTTGTAGAGTTTTTCTTTTAATTTATTTTTTTTTTAATTTAATTTAAATGATTCAATTTCTTTTCTGTTGTTTCTTTTAAGGCTCACTCTATTTTTTAGTAATCTTGCTAGTTTATGCCTGAAATGATGAAATATGTGAATTTTGTCTGCAAGAAGCAAGAAAAAAAGTTATGAATAACAGAAATTTCGTTTTTGTTATGGTCTTTTACACTATCCCCTTTGCTCTTAGGCAGCGTTTACACCACGTCCCAAACAGAACTCACAAATATTTGGTGTGTGAATAAAAAGAAACTACATTCACACATAAATACATATTTTACATACATATATGCATTTTATAGTTTTTTTTATGCATCATACTTTTATGCAACATACATCAGAGTAGACTATGAGCAATTCACAAACTCTAATATGTGGTATGTTGTATTTATATGACACCAAAAACCTTTGTTTGATAATAAATCAGAGGTGAGAACTAATATTTAAAATCTATTGCATTAGTGTTTGAGTAGAGAATAGATTGTTTCTCTACTGTCAGGATTGATAAAGATGTATTTGTAAAAATGTTTGACAAAATTTGACATTTGTTAAAATTACTGTTCCTATTATGCGTTGTAGAAAACTCAAAGAGTAAACACTGTTTTTTAAGGCAAAGAAGTAAAGTAAAATTTTATTAAGTTTTCCATACTTTGTGAAACAGTTTTGTAGAATCCCATTTTAATAAGTATAAAAAATTTCCATACTTTGTAGAATCTCATTTTAATAAAAAATTTCCATACTTTGTGAAACAAAAAATTTCCATACTTTGTGAAACAAAAAATTTCCATACTTTGTGAAACAAAAAATTTCCATACTTTGTGAAACAAAAAATTTCCATACATTGTGAAACAAAAAATTTCCATACTTTGTGAATCAATTTTGTACGATCTCATGAACTACAACTCTTACAAACTTTTGTGAATTGTCTAACTTGTATTGTTGTAATCTTTGTTGTATACGCACATGCGCTTTATTCAATAAAATTTATAAATAAAAAAAAATTTTGTAAGGAAACAATTTTGAAAGAAATACAAAACATAAATAAATTGTTGTAGTTTTTTTTACTTCGTTTTAATTTTTGTATTCACTTTTTTTTAGAAATTTTTTTGCATTAAGCATTTGATGTATTACTGCAGTCTGTCTGCCAGTTGTTTATTATTATTTTTTCTGATTGAGTATTTCTTTTTTGCATACAAGCTGACGACTGACTAGTCTTCATGTGTGAACGTGCAACTTGGGGCATATATTATTTGTTTTTTTTTCTGAGTGCTGAAAGTTATTACTATTTTTATTTTTTGCTATTTTTCATAATATGTGGCTGATTTTTATAACTGTAGACCTCCCTGCCTTAATAGCAACTAATTTGGCAGAGTTATTGGCTGCTTTTAGGTGGATTTAAATTTAATAAAAGTGAAAAAGGAAAAAATAAAAACCAAAAAAAAAAAATATTGAAAAATAAATTTGATGAGTTATTGAAAATGAGAAGAGGAGCATTAAAAAATATGGTATAATTTAATTATGATATTTTTGGAAAACAAATAAATAATTTCTGAGAATAAATAAAAAATTTTAGAAGTGTTACTAAAGAGGATTAAATTTCGAGTTTAAATGGTCACGGGAGGGTTAAACGAACAAATAAGAAATTATAATCAAGCAGGAATGGCCATAGAATATCCTATATCATATAATATTAAGAAAATTAGTATAGTTTTGTATAAGCGAAATTATAGTCAAATAAGAATCGATTCTCACAAAAATTCGTATAACAGATCGTCTATATCTTTTAACTATCGTTTAAAAAAGACAAGTGACACTCAGGCCAAAGACTCTATAACATACATTTGTTTTCTGTCAGAAGTGAAATTAAAATGGATAAAGAACAATGAATAACACATAAAAGCACATACGCACACACATCTCAAGAGTACGTGTGTATGCCTTTGCTATCTCTTATTGTATAGTTATCTCATTAGTTGGGACTTAGCAACAAGACAATACAGCAAATCAATGTATGAAAGTGCAACGTCTCTATAGAGTCTTTGCTCAGACAGACAAAGACAGACAGACTGACACACACACGCACACAGACAGACATACAGACAGACAGGCAGACAGACAGAGTGACAGACAGATAGACAGACAGACAGACAGACAGACAGACAGACAGACAGACAGACAGACAGACAGAAAATTTATTATTTTTAAAGGAAATTTTTCAAAAATTTCTTATTTTATATGAAATTTTTCAAAAATTTTTACTTTTATAGGAAATTTTTCAAAAATTTCTTATTTTTAGAATATTTTTTTTTAACTTCTTAACTTTAAAGCAAAAATGTTTAAAAATTTCTTACTTCTATAGGCAAGTTTTTAAAAATTTCTTACTTTTTTAGGAAAGTTTCCAAAAATTTCTTATTTTTGCAGAAAATTTTTCAAAAATTTCTTATTTTTATAGAAATTTTTTCAAGAATTTCTTATTTTAATAGGCATTTTTTCAAAAATTTCTTATTTTTAAAGGAAATTTTTAAAAACTTTCTTATTTCTATAGGAAATTTAAAAAAAAAATCCTATTTTTAGAGGAAATTTTTCAAAAATTTTCTAATTTTCTAAAAAAATATTTCAATAATTTCTTACACTTTTAAGAAATTTTTCAAAAAATTTAAATTTTTAAAGGAAGTTTTTCAAAAATTTTTAATGTTTAAAAGCAATTTTTCAAAAATTTCTAGTTTTTATAAGAAATTGTTAAAAAATTTTTTAGTTTGATAGGAATTTTTTAACTCCTCAAAGTAGGCAATATTTTTTAGAAACTATAATTTTATATCCTTCTTCAATAAAGATCTTAATCTCTTTGGGTACTATCAACATTAAAATCAGATAGACAGATAAACAGTCGTACTGACAGTTACTGACTCAGAAATTACTACCCAATATCAAAATCTGACCTATAGGCCGATAATATAAAATTGGACAAAATATCCAGTGGATATAAAAAATCCTTTATTTATCCTTTGTATTTAATCTAGCTCCTGTCTCACATTAAAATATTTAAATTTTAGTCCTCTAACCAATCACTCTTAACCTCTACCCTAAACAAATCTTAAATTAAACCATTTTCTCAAACTCCATGTCAGCTAACAAATTTGCTATTCCCTTTGTCAAGTCCTTAATATTTATTTACTTGTCTCAATCACACACACACAATAGACTTTGGCAACACTTCATTATTTTCAATCAATTTATTCTATACAAAAATCAAAGACACTCTCATACCTACAAACAAAAAAATTTATCAAACAACAAAAAGCTAAATGTTCATTTATCTTCATCTCTCGCAAGCAACATGAAAATTTTGCATCCCTTTTTGGTTTGATAAAAAGTTAAAGAAAAGAAAGAAAGGATAATTTGTTAAGCAAATTTCTAGACACTTCAGGAGGTCTAAAACTCATACCTAGCAAAAGAAAAAAAAAAAAAAAATAGCAGAAAAAGTAAAAGCCATAAAACTTTAACAATTTATTTAAATGTCTATAAATAATTTCACGCCTATTCATTTTTCTAACGTTTGAAATTTTTCCGCTTAGAACATTTTTTTGCTAACCATTTTTCACAATATTTTAATAGTCTAACATGTCTAAATACTTATATGCTACATGTCTAAAATAGCAAAATAAAATATCTACAAATCGAAATTGTTTTTTTTTTCGTTTTATTTTATTATATGTTAAAGAAAAAATACCAAAACGACAAATCAAATGTCACACAATGACATATAATTGCATGTCTATAACGACAAACACGGTTAGTGACAGTTCATTGACTTAAAAATGTAGAATAGAAATAAAAAAAAAAATAACTGAGAACTTAAAACAAATTAAAGGAAAAGAAATAGATTTTAGAGTAATATATAGAAAGAAATGTATACATTTATACTACTTTATAGGTTTTAATGGTTTTATATTTCTTAGATGCAAAGAGAAATAGCCCAATAGAAAATTTGGTCATGTAAGTTTAATTTATAGTCAGTCACTACTCATATTCCACAAAAAATACCTTGAGTTTATGAAATACACAAATTTAAAAAATCTAAAGAGCCTAAAAGGAGGCAACAAATTTTCATACTAAAACATTTTGTCCAATAAATTACTTTAATATTTCGTTACTACAGATTTTCTTCGGAAAATACTTTTAGTTTATGACTTAAAAATTTATAAAACCTAAAGAGCCTAAAAGCAGGCAACACATTTTTCAACCCAGATTTAATATAGTATAAAAGTGTGCAATTTTCGTTTTTATGAAGACACACATTTTTATGAAAACACACATTTTTATTTAAATTTCTGTAAAATAATTAAACTCCTTAAAGTAGGCAACACTTTTGAAAAATATATAATTTAAAAGGTTAAACTAGCAGAAATATTGTGGCGAATGTTAAATACAAATTAACTCTTAAATTGTGGATATCTTCATAATTTCGAAATTTATGATGTCTTACAAAAAAATAATAAAACCCCTGCGATAGGCAACACTTTTTAATATTTTAATTTTAGGCATTATTTGAAGAAAATGTTTGGGGTTTTTGCTTGAAATGAAAAATTCTACTCATTTAAACTTAAAACGATAAAAATTTCTTATTTTAAAGGAAATTTTAAAAAAAATTTCCTAATTTTATAGGAAATTTTTCAAAAATTTCTTATTTTTATAGCAATTTTTTTTTAAAGTGTCTAATTTTTAAAGAAAATTTTTGAAAAGTTTCTTATGTTTTTAGGAAATTTTTCAAAAATTTCTTATTTTGATAGAAGAGTTTTCAAAATTTCCCATTTTCATAAGAAAATTTTCAAAAATTTCTTGTTTTTATAAAAAATTTTTCAAAAATTTCTTATTTTTATAGGAAATTTTAAAAAATTTCTTATTTTTATAGGAAATTTTTTCAAAAATTTCTTATTTTTATAGGAAATTTTAAAAACATTCTTATTTTTATAGGAAATTTTTCAAAATTTTCTTAATTTTATAGGAAATTTTTAAAAAATTTCTTATTTTTATAGGAAATTTTTCAAAAATTTCTTATTTTTATAGGAAAGTTTTCAAATTTTTTTTTTATTTTTTTCGAAAGTTTTCAAAAATTTATTATATTTCTATTTTTGAAAACTTTTGTATAGGCATTTTTTTAAAACTTCTTATTTTTATAGGAAATTTTTAAAAAAATTCTTATTTTTATAGGAAATTTTTCTCAAGTTTCTTATTTTTATAAGAAAATTTTCAAAAATTTCTTATTTTTATAGGAAAAAATTCAAAAATTTCTATTTTTATAGAAATATTTTTCAAAATTTTTTTATTTTCATACAAAATTTTTCAAAAATTTCTTGTTGTTATTCGAAATTTTTCAAAAATTTCTCGTCAACATTTTTGTTATTTTTATGGTAAATTTTTCAAAAGCTTCTCATTTTTATAGCAAATGTTTCAAAAATTTCTTATTTTAATGAAAAATTTTTCAAAATTTTTTTACCTTTATAGAAAATTTTTCAAAAATTTTTTATTTTTATAGATTTTTTTTAATTTCTTATTTTTATAAGAAATTCTTTAAAAATTTCTTATTTTGATACAACATTTTTTAAAATTTTTTTATTTTTAGATTAAACTTTTTAAAAATTTCTTTTTTTATAGAATATTTTTCAAAAATTTCTTATTTTTATAGGAAATTTTTGAAAATTTTCTTATTTTTATAGGAAATTTTTAAAAAATTTTTAATTTTAAAGGAAATTTTTCAAAAAAATCTTATTTTTATAGGATGTTTTTACAAAAATTTTTTATTTTTATAGAAGATTTTTCAAAAAAATTCATATTTTTATAGGAACTTTTTCAAAAATTTCTTATTTTTATAGAAAATTTTTCAAAAGTATCTTAATTTTATAAGAAATTTTTCAAAAATTTGCTATTTTTATAGGAAATTTTAAAATTTTTTATCATAAGAAATTTTTCAAAAATTTCTTATTTTAAATATGAAATTTTTCGAAATTTTTTTATTTTTAAAGAAAACTTTCCAAAATTTTCTTATTTTAATAGGAAGTTTTTTAAAATTTCCTATTTTTATAGGAAACTTATTAAAAATTTCTTATATGCATAGGAAATTTTTCAAAAATTTCTCATTTCTATAGGAAATTTTTCAAAAATGTTTATAGAAAATTTTTTAAAAATTTCTTATTTTTATAGAAAATTTTTAAAAAAATTATTTTATTTCTATGGGAAAGCTTTCTAAAATTTCTTATTTTTGTAGAAAACTTTTCAAAAATTTTTAATTTTTATAGGTAAGTTTTCAAAAATTTTGTATTTTAATAGGAAATATTTAAAATTTTTTTTATTTTTATAAGAAATTTTTAAAAAATATCTTATTCTTACAGGAAATTTTTAAAAATTTCTTATTTTTGCATGAATTTTTTTTCAAAAATTTTTTATTTTTATAGGAAATTTTTCAAAAATTTCTTATTTTTACAGGAAATTTTTCAAATATTTTTTATTTTTATAGGGAAATTAGTTTTTTTATAAAAAATTTAGTTTTTATAGGAACGACCACAAAACAGCAAAATAATTTGGCTTTTAATTTTGTTTTAATCAATTTCCAAAAGACATTTTTTCAAAGTCTTCCTTAACTCTTTCTTTTCCAAATGAAATAAAAAGCTTTAGCTAAAATGTCTGTATGTATAAGTG
Organism: Stomorhina lunata; assembly: GCA_933228675.1. Lineage (NCBI taxonomy): Eukaryota > Metazoa > Arthropoda > Insecta > Diptera > Rhiniidae > Stomorhina > Stomorhina lunata. Next base: position 62,326,790 of record OW121743.1, read on the forward strand.
TAAATAAACGTACATATATGAGTGATTGAAAATGGGAGTTTCGTGCACAAAAGTGTTAGAAATTGATATTAGAACATACACTAGATTCAATTTAAAAGCCATAAAAATAAACTTGCATTAACGTAAGTAAAAAGTTAAATAAATCGTAAAATAAAATTGTACAAAACAAAATAGTCGTAACGCAAAAATAAGTGGAAAAAAAGCAGCAAATGCTGAATACAACAAAATTACTTAATTCCATTAGTAAAGCATTAGCGAAAGAGTGCAATGTCACTTGTATTCCATATACTTGATGATGACTCTAGAAAAAATAAAAAAAAAACCTAAATACGTCTGTATAAATAAATAAATGCATATTATTTATAAAAATGTCTGTTATAAAAAAACGCTATACCACTTTTATTGCTCCCCCTCTAACATTTTCCCGACTTCAGTAACATTTTGATTTCCTTGAAAAAAAAGTGCATGTATGAATTTTTTTTTTCGCATCAAAGCCATTATCTAATGCCACCAACAGCCACTAACGCTAAAACCTAGACACATCAACTTTATTTTTAACATACTCAGTGTCATCGTCATCATCATCAACATCAGAGTTACATTCATCCGTTACACCAGCCAGAGGATGTAGTGTCTCAGTAAAAGCTAGTACATTGTCATCATCATGGGTTTATATGTTTTTTTGTTACCCAAAAACAATGTCATCAAACTTCAATGTAACATCAACACTGCATTTTATTTAATGCACAAGAAATAGATGAGTACAACTTCAGGAAAAAAGAACTCCTATATTGAAGTAGAGTAGATCCGATCCGAATATGGGTTACTCTAGAGTTTAGACCGTTAAGCAATGTTAGTGATGGCTTAGGTAACTTCTTTTAAGATATCAAAAAAATGTTTAAATTTTTAAAAACACTTAATTGACGCCTGTTAGTAGGCAACAGTCTTCCATTGCTATTACCGATCTATATAAGAGTCAAATAACCAAATGTTTGAACAATTAAGCTCTGTTATAAAAAATCGAAAATTACATTTAATAACTTTATCGACGCTTGTCTGTAGGCAATCGACAAAAATTCCCAATTCCAAGTCATATAGTTTTAAAAGTGATTTAAAAGTGATTTTTCTATTAAGTTTCGATATTATTTCCCATAAACTAGATAAAAAATAAATACTAATCCTTTGTATCATCTAGAAACATGTAAAAAAACTTTTAAAAAATTGTATTATGAAATATACTCCTATTGGTAGGCAGTACTTTTTGAAAATGGAAATTAAGCATAATTTGAACAAAAATCTTACTTTTTTATGAAAACGGATTTTGAATTGTGAGTTTATGTAAATACATTTTTTCGTATAATAAAAAATAAGTATAATAAAAAAAGACAAAGTCTTAGGTTTAAACATGATTGGAGAGATGAAGTGCTCTTAATTTTCTATTGAGTTTGTATCCAAATGCTAAATAAATTTGAATCCTTTGTTTTATATAGAAACAATTTTTTATAAGTCCAAAAACACTAAGAATTGTATTATGATATAAGCCTATTGGTGGGCAGCACTTTTTGAAATTAAGAATTAAGGCATAATTTAAAGAAAAATCTTATTTTTGATTTTGAAAAAAATTATTTTTGAAAACGAAAAAAATGACCAGTTTTGAGTTGTTTAAGAGCATAATTTCATAGATGTCTGATAATACAAGTCATATAAGTCCGAGTCATGTAAGAAAAGACAAAGGCTTAGCTAAGAAAATAAACGAACATTTTCTACTGAACTTCTATGTTTTATTATTCCAACAAAATAGATGCTAAATCAATTTTAGTCCTTTGTATCATATAGAAATCCAATAAAAATAAAATAAAATATAAGCCTGTTGATAGGCAGTACTTTTTGTAGTATAAAATTTTGGCATAATTTGAATAAAAAATTTTCATATATTTATGAAAATGAAGAAAGTATTTCATTTTAAAGTATACAAGAACATCATTTCATAAATGTCATATAAACAAGGAAAAAGGCTTAATCTTTAAAATAATCGGAAATGTAAAATCCTTTAGAATTTCTGTTGAGTTTCTGTATAATATTATTCCAGATTCTAAATCAAATTTAGGCGCCTGTATCACAAAGAATAATTTTATTTTTCAATGAAAAAAAAAAATAAGAATTGCATTTAAAGATATTAGCCTATTGGTAGGCTACACTTTTTAGAAATGGAAATTTAGGCATAATTTAAAGAAATCTCGTACATTTTTTTATAAAAACGTAGAAAGTTTTTAATTTTGAGTTACGTAAGGACTTCATTTTCCAAAATTTCCTATAAAAGTAGAGAAATTTTATCAAAAATTCCTATAAAAGTAGAGAATTTTGCAAAGTTTCCTTTAAAATTAGAGAAATTTTGCAAAATTTCCTATAAAAATAAAGAAATTTTGCAAAATATCTTATAAAAATAGAGAAATTTTGCAAAATTTCCTATAAAAATAGAGAAATTTTGCAAAATTTCCTACAAAAATAGAGAAATTTTGCAAAATTTCCTATAAAAATAGAGAAATTTTGCAAAATTTCCTATAAAAATAGAGAAATTTTGCAAAATTTCCTATAAAAATAGAGAAATGTTGCAAAATTTCCTATAAAAATAGAGAAATTTTGCAAAATTTCCTATAAAAATAGAGAAATTTTGCAAAATTTCCTATAAAAATAGAGAAATTTTGCAAAATTTTCTATAAAAATAGAGAAATTTTGCAAAATTTCCTATAAAAATAGAGAAATTTTGCAAAATTTCCTATAAAAATAGAGAAATTTTGCAAAATTTCCTATAAAAATAGAGAAATTTTGCAAAATTTCCTATAAAAATAGAGAAATTTTGCAAAATTTGCTATAAAAATAGAGAAATTTTGCAAAATTTCCTATAAAAATAGAGAAATTTTGCAAAATTTTCTATAAAAATAGAGAAATTTTGCAAAATTTCCTATAAAAATAGAGAAATTTTGCAAAATTTCCTATAAAAATAGAGAAATTTTGCAAAATTTCCTATAAAAATAGAGAAATTTAGCAAAATTTCCTATAAAAATAGAGAAATTTTGCAAAATTTCCTATAAAAATAGAGAAATTTTGCAAAATTTCCTACAAAAATAGAAATTTATATAAAAACAAAACTAAAAATTGCATTATAAAATATACGCCTATTGGTAGGCAACACTTTTTGAAATTGGATATTAAGGTATAATTTAGAGAAAATTCGCACATTTACTTTTCGAAACAAAGAATGTCTTTAATTCTAAGTTGTATAACAACAAATTTTCATAGATTTTTTGAAAAAATAATAAGTTTTACATATAAATCTGAAATTTTAAATGTAGTTTTCTATTTTTTAATAACAATCTTTAAATTTCCTATAAGATTTAATGATAATTTTCTGAATAATTTTCATTACTACATCAATAGGTCTTTAGAAACATCTGTCCTAACTCTTTGTATCTTTGTATATCTCACTTGTGATATTGTAGGGTATCAAATTTGTGCCGCACATTAGTTTTTATAGTAAATTTTTATATCACTTAAATAAAGCGTTAAAAATTACTGCTTCAAGAATAATTTACCCTTTAACAATTCTCTACATGATTTTGATTTTTAAAGGAATTTTTCGTAACAAAACTTTCAATACAATTTTGGGTATTAGTTTATATAAGGAAATTGTTCTTAAAAGAAAAAAATAGATATTTATTAGGGCTTTCACCAAATAAACTAAAACTTTATGTTGTCCTATATATTTTGTACAGTTCAAAGTTTTCATAAAAATTTGGCGAATATGTCTTCAACAAATATGTTCTTCAATCTTCTTAAAAAAGTCAAAAGTATGTTTTTGGCAGGTGAAAACGCCCTTTGAACTCTATAGCCGTCTCTCAAAATAAGACTTTAACATGGTTTAATATGTAGTATAAATAATTAGATTTAATAATGGAATAATTCTCTTCTTATTTGGGATTGGTTCAGTTTTATAAAGAACTACTGATATAAATAGAATTTTTAGAGATATACAAAATTGTGCTGCATACTTTTAGGATTCAAAAATATTTTTCTGATTTGGTTAAATATCTGATAATACTTCAAATGAATAGCTTTTACTGTTTAATTTTAATACATCCATTGCTAGCTCAAGTTTTCTTAAATAAGGGTTAAAAACTATAATTATTTCTAACCTCCCGAAAGTATGCTACACGATTTTCTATACAAAATTACATCTTTATGACACGTGAAAACACCTTATGAATACCCTAAATGTATGTATTTTCACTAAAACTATATTTGATTTTGTCTTCTACATAAAAATCTACATGAAACTGCACAACTAATACTTTTAAATAATCATAACAGCACATTATAAACGCTTCGTTAAATTTAACTTGCAATTTATTAAAAAAAAATAAAATTAAATAAAATTTCTAAAAACCCTAAAAATTTTTTAACAAACTTGTTTTTTCTCTAGTTTTCGTTATTGGCAAGCCAAAAAAAAATATTTTAATATCATTTAAACAATTTTTTTCTAACATAGAAAAACTTTAATTTGTTCCAACGTTTAAAAACTTTATTAATTTAGTTTTAAAAATTTTCTGTTAAAAATAATTGCTCATATAAAACGAGCAACAGAAAAAAAAATGTAAATGGGTTCGTTTCTATATGAGCGAGTATATTTAAAACCTTTTAACCACATAAGTATTATTTGGAAATTTAATTAAAAATAACATTATTATGTATTTCATTTTTGCAAAATTTAATTGTGCAGCCAATAGTATTATGGATTTTTATATGTTGAGTTTTTGAAAATAAAATAAAAAATATGAAATAAAGTACAAATAATGTACCATATCAATTTTACCCATAACAGCCCACATATATGCAGTGGAAAATGTTGGAAGTAAAAATGTTCGAACAAAAAAGAAAATCCAAATAGAGTATGAAATACAATTTGTTTGATAATGGCATTAGACGAATGTAATGAACACTTCTTAGACATACATAGTTTTTAACTTAGATATTATTTTGCACCTTAAACTAGGCAAAGTTACTCCATAGCCATCTCTCAGAATTAGACCATGATATTGTTGAACTGTATAGAATATCTAATTAATAGAATAATTCTTTTTTCATTAATAAATTGGTTCAGTTTTGTAAAAATCACATCTGTTGATATAAAAAGCATTTTGGGGGTTTAAAAAATTATGCTGCATACATTTAGGATTCTAGAATAGTTTTTTGATTTGATAAAATATACCATAATACTTCAAATCAAAACCTTTTGACTTTATTTAATTGTATCAGTTCCTATCTCAAGTTTTCCTAAAAAAATGAAAAAAAATTTAATATTTCAAACCTCCTGAAAGTATGCACGATTTTTCATAGTACTTAGATTTTAATTTATATTAAGTATTGTTTAAAAATATAACAAAAATGTGGTATATAATAGCACATTATAATTCCTATTGAAAAAAAAAAAAACAATTTAATAAAAACTTTAAAATATCGGTAAAAAATTAACATAAATTAAAAATAAACAATGAAAATTTAACTCAACATAAACTTAAATATATTTCATAAGTATATGGTTAAGTTTAAAAAAACATTAGATTTTTCGATATAAATATGACTTTGAGAGATTTGAAAAATTATGCTGCATACTTTTGGGATTCTAGAATTTTATGTATGTTGATCTTGTTAAGCATTAAATAATACCTAAAATCAATAGACTTGCTTACTTAATTACAATGTTTCCTTTCTATCTTAAATTTTCTGAAACTAAATATTTCGTACCTCCTGTAAATATGCAACACGATTTCCTATAGCACTATATCTGAGTGCTAAGAAATATACCATAAATATTTATATAATAGTAAATTTTAGTTCAGATAAATAATAAAGAACTTATTAAAAAATCGCATAAAGCCCTTAAAGTAGGCAACAGTTTTAAAAACATTGAAATATAGGTAACAAATTTCCATCAATTTGTTAAAAATATTAACTTAAACTAAAAGTAAACTATTAAAGTACAAGTCAACATAAACTTTTTTGAAAGTTATTTGCGGAATTTTCTTATAATATATGATTGGTAATATATTGCCTTAAAATATGCAATATTTTTCAAAAACTGAAATAAAATATGTTTTGAAATGACTAACTAACCCTGTGATAAGAGTTTTAAAATATTAAAGTTCAAGTTCCTAAAACTATGCAACAGTTTTTGAATATTTTTAAATAATTTTTCCTTGAATAATATAAATGTGAACTTCAATGACAGCTTTTAGTTATCAAATATCGATAATTATTTTTCTTAAACTCATTAAAAGTTAAATTTATAGATTCAAAAGTTTTGGACTATAGAAATTGTTGACTATTAAAAAAAATCAGATCTTTTAATATTGGTGATATAACAGGTATTTTTTGCAATATACATTTTTATTAAGTTTATAATTTTATTAAATTTATAACTAAATTACATAGTTTTTCTTAAATTTAATAAAGATTTTCCTTATTTTTCTTTCCAGGTATGTTTTATTTCATAATTTCAAAAATTTTTTGTGAGTATTAAATCAAACAAGCCTTCGTCGGCTGATATACTAAGTGATGACGCCTAAAATTATGCAGCACTTTTGTAATATCTTCTTTAAAATCGTTAAAATGGTAACATTTTATTATTATCCATTTTAATTCCAATTTAAAACATATGGTAGTTTACTTATATTTTAACCAGTTTAAGATAATTTCAAGCTTTAACTTATGACGCCTTAAACTATGCTATATTTTTAATAAATATTTCTGTATTATTTTAAAATGATGGGTTTTAAGTGTTTAAGTGTTAAAAGTTTATCTGCATAAACACGGTTTTTTCGCGTAGCTCCACAAAAAAAGTCTAATGGTGCCAAATCGCATGATCTTGATGGCCAGTTGATATCGCCACGACGCGGCCTGGAAATGTTTTTGCAATAAAGCTATATTCGATCGAGTTATGTGGCATGTGGCACGGTCTTGTTGAAACCACATATTCTCCAAGTCGTATTCTTCAATAATGTTCCGTAAGACAGTCCTAATTCCTAAGAAAGCCGAGGAATCGACACATTCGGGTCTTTGGCAACAATTTAACTTACAGAAGCGATATTTTCAGCGGAACGAGCGAAACGGTGATGTACAGGTCTTACTTACAATATTTGTAACCGCTTAATTCTCTTCAAATTTCTTCACAATTTTGCCAATTTCGAAGAACACTCCTCTTAAAGCACGATATGTGGCTGTTGCAGAATCACCATTTTTCTAGTATATTTTGAACATTTTTATGCATTGTGTGATACTTAAGTGATCCTTTTTCGTCAATATCAGACTTTTAACTGAAAAGAAAAAAAATGGTTTAACAACTTAGTTTGACAGATGTCGAATTAAAGACCTAACTTTTAAAACTACTCAATGGATAACCCAATATATTATTTAGACTATCCTAAAAGTATGCTACAAAACTGTTTCTGAAATATCTTACATTTCGATCCATATCGAATTTGGCGTTTTAGCCATAGATTTAAATTTTATAAAAAATATAGCATTCAATTTTAAATTTATAAGATTTCATTATCAAATCTGATGCATAATTTTAGGAGTAGAAGTTTGGGTGACAATTTTAATGTAAATAATTAAATTAAAGATTTTGATAGAAACCGTTTTTTATATATAAAATATTTAAAGAAATATTTTATATTCAAACGATTTTGATAAAATTTGGACAGTGGGTACCTTTTTTGATATATAGGTCGATTAAGAAGGGACTTTTGTAACCTTTGCCTCTAAATGGGTAAAAACAGGTAAAAAGTGGAAAAAATCGAAAATGCTATATCTATTAAAGTAATAGGTATAGAAACAAAATTTAAAATATATTTTGAAGAGCTGTTAAAATAAGCGGACAGATGCTTGGTACTTGGTACTTCCATGCCCGATAGGGGTAAAAAAGGGCAAAAATAAGTTTTTTGGTACCATTTTTAAGCCACTCTTATCTTTTGAACCAAACAATATAAAAAATAATTTTGTAATGCAATCAATAAATGTGAAAAAAAAATAGTGAAAACGTATTTGGTACTTTTTTGATTTCGGCCAAAATGGGGGTAAAAAAGAGATTAAATGATAACTAAACACCTCATGAAGTAATATGAATAGGAACAATATGTTAACTGCGTTGTTATAAAAAGTACCGAATTCAATTGGTACCAAGTACCAAATATGATATGTAACTTTTCAGAAATTGGGGATAAAAGGGGAAAAAATTGGTAATGTTATAACTTTTAAAGAAATGAATGTTTTTCTGTCTGTATGTCCTTTATAGAATAGTAAACTATGCATTTAACCATGTCATGCTCATGCAATAATCTTTAGCTAAAGTTATTGTTCATGAGACGACGAAGGTTTTTAAGTTGGTATCACTAATTTCCGACAGGTGGCGCCACTGAAAATTACTCAAATTTAATTAAATCGTAAACTGTGCATTTGATCAGGCTATGATCTTTAGCAAAGTGGTTGCACATGAGCCGACGAAGGTTTCTTAGTTGGTATGATTAATTTTCGATAGGTGGCGCCACCGAAAATTACACAAAGTGAATTAAATCGTCAGCTGTGCTTTTCATCATGCAATGATCTTTAGCAAAGTTGTTGCACATGATGTTTTTTAGTTGATATGAACAATTCTCGACAGGTGGCGCTACTGAAAATTACTAAAAATGAATTAAATCGTAAGCTGTGCATTTGATAATGCTATTATCTTTAGTAAAGTTGTTACGCATAAGCCGACAAAGGTTTTTTAGCTCGTATGACTAATTTCAGAAAGGTGGCTCCGCTGAAAATTACTCAAAATTAATTAAATCGCAAACTGCGCATTTGATCAGGCTATGATCTTTAGCAAAGTTCTTGCTCATGAGTCGATGGAGGTTTCTAAGTCTAGTATGACCAATTTCCAAAATTATTCATATTAATGTGTATGATCATGTGTTGGTAGGAAAAAATTAATAAAATGATTAAAAATTAATTGGATATTTGTGTGCCGTCTTTTCTCTAAATTTATTTTAGTTGGTTAGTACTTTATAAAATAAAATATATGACAACTTTAAAATTTGCCTCGAAATGCTTATTATAAAGCTCCGAGCAAGGTTCGGTCGCCCAGGTACTAATAATTAAAAAACCAAATGTGCCTAAAATTAGGCAACACTTTTTAAAATATGATTTTAAAGCCTAAATCTACAAAAATCTTGAAAACCATAAATATGAATAATATCAGTTTGACATTTTAAATAAATTCTCGGTATAAATTTAAATATAATGAAAGGTTATTGTCATTTGAAACAAAATATATGCTTAAAAGAATTCTAATTATTTTTCATTTATTTTCCCCATTTTCCAATTACTAACTGTTACATAAAATCCCTTCGAGTTGCTTATGCTTTAAACTCACTTATACAGCCTGCAGTATAAAATCTAGGAAAAAAAACCCCTACTAATGCAACATAAAATATATATTTTTTTGTTTACGGCAATTTGTTGAAATATCAATTGTATATAGTAAATGTGGCATAGACTACTACTACACAGAGACAAAAAACAACAAATAGATATATAAATAACAACAAAAATCATATAAATAAAGTGCAAAAACTAATACAGAAAAAAAAGCTTGATAAATCTATAGCAAAACTATAGTTGAGGGCCAAAATTAAACCCAGCAAACAATGTTTTAAAAAAGTTGGAAAATATAGAAAAAAAATTTAGTTGAAACAATTTTGCATTATAAAACTTCTGAATCAAAAAATTTTTGAATTTTAGTTTTTTGATATTGTTTATTTAAAATCAAATTCTTTGCTGGGTTATTTAAAAGCAAATGCTGGCTTCTGCAACAAACTAACAGCAACAGCAGCACGTTTAATTGATTTATGCTTTTGCAAATAGCTATTAGTGTTGCTATTATAAAATGTTGCATGTGCCCTAACTGTATGGCTGTGGCAGAGTGAGTGGTGTTATATACCAATGTGTGGCATGTCGGAGTTTATGGTGGCCTGACTAAAAACAAAACTGAAAAAAAGAAAATATTGCAAAAATAATAATTTCAAAAAAGAAAAAAATAATACAAAAAACTATTGATTGTATGTTTCAAACCAAACCAAAAAAAAAAAGTTCAAAAAACAAATTCATACAGCTCTTATTCCTACGGAAATTTTATACGCCCCAGTCATTTTCAATGTGTTAAATTAAAAAGTTTTCCTTTTGAATTTGTTAGTTTTTTCAATTCGTTTCCAATTTTTTTTTTGTCTTATTTCACTCTTTGAAATATATGTACATATATATGGATTTATTAAACTGTTTGTGTAGTGTGGCTTAGGAGGGTGTGAGTGGATAACGGGAAGAGCCTCATAAAAGTTCAATTGATTTTCAATTAAACAGACTGTCGTTAACAGATGAAAGTTTTGAGTTTTATTTGAGAGTGTTTGTAAGCTATTATGATGTAGATCGATCATTGGCTGTAACAATGTCATTTGTTAAAAATATTAAAAATGTCTATAGAAAAATATTTTTATCATAATTTTTTAATATAGAAAAATATTTTTATCAAAATTGTTTCTAAAGAAAAATATTATGATTAAAATTTTTGCTATAGAAAAATATTTTTATCAAAATTTTTCCTAAAGAAAAATATTCTTTTTAATATATATTTTTAGAAAAATGTTTTTGTCAAAATTTTTTCTATAGAAAAATATTTTTTGTCAAAATTTTTTCTATGGAAAAATATTTTTTTCTCAATTTTTTTCTATAAAAAAATATTTTGATCAAAATTTTTACTGTAGGAAAATATTTTCATCAAAATTTTTTCTATAGAAATTTTTTTTTTATCTTTTTCATTAGAAAAATGTTTTTATCAAAATTTTTTCTATAGAAAAATATTTTTATCAAAATATTTTCTATAGAAAATATTTTTTTTTAATTTTTTCTATAGAAAAATATTTTCATCAAAATTTTTTCTATAGAAAAATATTTTTATCAAAATTTTTTCTAAAGAAAAATATTTTCATCAAAATTTTTTCTATAGAAAAATATTTTTATCAAAATTTTTCTATAGAAAATATTTATCAAAATTGTTTCTATAGAAAAATATTTTTATCAATTTTTTTTATAGCAAAATATTTTTATCAACATTTTTCTATAGAAATATATTTAGATAAAATTCTGATCCGACATAAACATTCTGTAGTTTTATATTACAAATTATCTAACGCAATTAGTTTTTAAACTCATATTTATCATAAACAAATTTTGTTAAACATCACCTTAGGCAAGTGTTTTGTCAAATTATATTAATCGTTGCATACTTTCAGGTTCAATTTTTTTTGGTTTTTTTATTGTTCTGTCTAATTTTATTTGCTTTTTTTTTCCCAAAAAAAAATATCCAAGTGTTGAATACAATTTATTTATTATAATATATTTATTTAATAAAAATTCTTTCACTAAAATCCCTAACAATAACATTAAAATAATTTCCATTTCAAAATAAAAGCTCAGTGCCAAAATAAATAATACCCCCAAAAAATGTTATATTTGCATTTTAATTTAATGTCTGTTTTCCTTTTCTTTATAACATCAACATTTTTATATTGAAATTTTAAAATGTCACTTATGGATTACCCCCGAAATGATGAAAGACAAAAAAAATATAACAAAAGAAATATTTTGTATTTAAACTTGGCCCATATTGTGCAAAGTCATAGGAAAACAATTTAATGTAACTAAAGGCAAGACAGACAGAAAGACAGACAAAAAGAAACTGAAAACTTGAGTGACTGACTGATGTTATTAATATTATAGAAAGAAACACAGCAAAATTTCCTTCAACTAAATGCCAAAACAAATTTATAGCTTAAATATAAAGAAAAAAGCAGCAGGAGCTTTCGGGTAATAGATCTTAGGCCAAAAACAACACATGAACAACATGAAAATAATAAGTATCGACAACGAAGTTGGGCACGAATAAAGAATTTTCTATTTTGAAAACGTCACGATATTGATGAAAATTGTACGTGATTGGAAAGGAAATATAGCCTAATATATATTTGACTGCCTATGTATCGAATATTTGCCAGTGTCTTAATGGGTTTTCTATGGAAAACTCTAAATATTCTTAAAAGAACTTTCAGCAACATTTGCTAGACAGATTTTTTTAAGTTTTGGAAAGTTTACTTTTAACATATGACAGGCCAAAAATATATTTAGAGCAGAAGTTTTAGGGAAGATGTTTTTCAGCTAAAAGCCTTTAAATAAATTTTTAATATAAAGCATGTTTATACCCTACACCAATATATATAAGTGTACAAAGTACTTTCATATATTTGACGTTTTGGAAGATTTTTTAAATGTTTTCTATAGAAAAATAGTTTTCTCAAAATTTTTTCAATAGCAAAATATTTTTCTCAAAATTTTTTCTACAGAAAAATATTTTTCTCAAAATTTTTTCTATTGATAAATATTTTTCTCAAAATTGTTTCTAGAGAAAAATATTTTTCTATAGAAAAATATTTTTCTCAAAATTTTTTCTATAGAAAAATATTTTTCTATAGAAAAATATTTTTCTATAGAAAAATATTTTTCTATAGAAAAATATTTTTCTCAAAATTTTTTCTATAGAAAAATATTTTTCTCAAAATTTTTTCTATAGAAAAACAATTTTCTCAAAATTTTTTCTATAGAAAAATAATTTTCTCAAAATTTATAGAAAAATATTTTTTTTTTAAATTTTTTCAAATGAAAAATATTTTTATTAAAATTTTTTTTATAGAAAAATATTTTGATCAAAATTTTTTGTATAGAAAAATCTTTTTCTCAAATTTTTTTCTATAGAAAAATATGTTTCTCGAAATTTTTTCCATAGAAAAATATTTTTCTTAAAATTTTTTCTATAGAAAAATATTTTTCTTAAAATTTTTTCTATAGAAAAATATTTTTCTCAAAATTTTTTCTATAAAAAAATATTTTTCTCAAAATTTTTTCTATAGAAAAATATTTTTCTCTAAATTTTTTCTATAGAAAAATATTTTTCTCAAAATTTTTTCTATAGAAAAATATTTTTCTCAAAATTTTTTCTATAGAAAAATATTTTTCTTAAAATTTTTTCTATAGAAAAATATTTTTCTCAAAATTTTTTCTTTAGAAAAATATTTTCTATAGAAAAATATTTTTCTGAAAATTTTTTCTATAGAAAAATATTTTTCTTTAGAAAAATACTTTCTGTAGAAAAATATTTTCTCAAAATTTGTTCTGCAGAAAAATAATTTTATCAATATTTTTTTTATAGAAAAATATTTTCTCAAAATTGTTTCTATAGAAAAATATTTTTCTCAAAATTTTTTCCATAGAAAAATATTATTCTCAAAATTTTTTCTATAGAAAAATATTTCTCTCAAAATTTTTTCTACAGAAAAATATTTTTCTCAAAATTTTTTCTATAGAAAAATATTTTTCTCAAAATTTTTTCTATAGAAAAATATTTTTCTCAAAATTTTTTCTAATGAAAAATATTTTTATTAAATTTTTTTCTGTAGAGAAATATTTCGATCAAAATTTTTTCTATTTTAAATTATTTTTATTAAAATTTTTTCTTTAGATATCGAATGCGGCGATTTGGCCCCTAGTCCAAAAAGTTCGTAATCTTACATGAAAGAACATTTAATTCGGGGCTGTAGGGTAATCATTAGTTCGATCGATTTTACTTTGATACTTGTTTTACGAGTATTATGCATGTATGGATGTGTAATAATATTTCATTTTTTTGCCAATACCAAAAAATGACATGTTTTTCATGTCTTTCCTATAATTCTTTGTTTTTTTATTTTTTGGCAAACACGTACAATTTTTAACAAATGTTCAAAGTATATTTATATGTAAGACAAATCAAACCCAAAAATATTATTGGTTGTATTGAATTTTTTTGTACACTTTTTCTTTTTGGCAACTCTAAGAAAGCAAAGCCTACTTCCAGGCGAAGCATTTAAGAGTGTGAGGGTTGCTTTGCCCATATGTTACTTGCCAGCAAAAAAATGTACTGTTGACATTTTTGGTGAAATATATTTGCATGTTGACAAAATTTCTTTAATTTTATTTATTTTTTTTAAGATATTTTCTTATTTTAAGATTTTTGTAAGCTGTCATTTAATGTCTTAACATCAGTTTAATGTCTTAAAAATATTGAAATTTTTTGTTTTTAAATTAAATTCTTGGTATCACTTAGTGTTTTCTCAGAAACATATTTCTTTCATTTCTTTAGAGCGGGTTTGGCATAAATCAAAAGCTGATTGATGTTAAACAGAAAATAAATCATGTTATTTTTGTTGAATTTATTAAAATAAAGGGAATTTTTTTGTCAAAATCATATAAAGAAAAACATTAGGGATTTTGAAAAACAAATTCTAAAAAAAATTGAAAATTTTTCTATAGACATTAGGAAGTGAAGCATATTTTTAGGTTAAAATATAAACCCCTTAGAGCATGTTAAGGTATGTTCTGATTTTTTTTCTTTCAAACTAAGAATTGTATTCGTTGAATTCGTAATATTTAAATATTGTCTTAGTCTGTCAGTAACTTTGAACATAAAGCCAGATAAATAAGTATTTCAAGGTGATTTAGTAGTTCTAAGTTGACCCAGCCAGTTTTGGATGACTCAAAATTTTAAGATAAGTCAGCAATTTTTGGATGAGACAGCAGTTTTTAGATTAGTCAACATTTTAAGTATGATTCAGCAGTTTTGGGATGACTTAGTAGTTTTGGGATGACTCAACAGTTAAAGGATGACTCAGCAGTTTAAGTTTGAATCCAAAAAATCTGTCTATTTTCAGGATGAGTTAGCAGTTTAAGTATGATTCAATAGTTTAAGTATGACTTGGTAGTTTTAGTGTGATTTAGCATTTTTAGGATGACTCAGCAGTTTTAGGGTGAATCTAAACGATCTGTCTATTTTGTAAGATCAGCTAGCAGTTTCAGTATGATTCACCAGTATAAAGATGACTTAGTAGTTTTAGGATTATTCTGTAGTTTTAGGGTGTTTTAGTTAAATCTCAACAATCTGTCAGTTTTGTAAGATAAGCTTGCAACTTTAGTATAATTCAGCAGTTTTAGATGACTTAGTTTTAAGATAAGCCTGCAGTCTTAGGATGACTCAGGAGCTTTAGGTTGAATCCAAAAAATCGGTCTATATTGTAAGATAAGTTTGCAGTTTTAGTATGATACAGCAGCTTTAGGTCGACCTAGTAGTTTCAGGATTAGTTTGTATTTTTAGGATGACTCAACAGTTTTAAATTGAAAATTGTACCCGTTGAATATCTTATATTTAAATGAAGCAGTCTTAAGATGACCTAACAGTCTAGGATAACACAACAGTTTCTGGATGACTTGGCATATTCAAGATCAATCAGCAGTTTTACGATGACTCAACTGTTTTAGGTTGAATCTGATCTCATAATCGGCTTTTGAATATTAGTAACAATAAAATAGCGTTGAAGTTTGAGTGTGAAACCTTAATAAATCGAAACAGTTTTAGTTCGAAACGTTTTAAAATTAGCAGTTTAGGATAACTCAGCCGTTTATGGAAAAATCAGCATGATTTGATAATTATAGAACTATTTAGTCAAGGGGTGGGTAGTCTATGTTTTAAAAATAAGATCTGCTCCAGAATAGATTATAAATCAGGATTTCGGTTTTTCATAGCTCCGGCTGCTTAAATGAAGATGAAACGTCATGATTAGATTGATTAAGTTGCATGTTTTACTCCACATTTCATTAGTTCGATTCCAAATTTGAATTGATATCAAGAAAAAGAGTTTGTTATTGGAACGATTGCGACTACATATTGTTGGGCTCTGGCTTCTCGATCTGTCGAGTGATAAAATTTTTTTTAATTGATGTTCGGACATTGTATTGATTTACGAACCGGAGTAATAACAAGTTGTAAATTTTTATAGAATTTTTTTTATCAAAAATTTGTCTATAGAAAATTTTTTTATTAAAAATTTTTATATTTAAATTTTTCTATAGAAAATTTTGTTATTAAACATTTTTCTATAGAAAATTTTTTTAATAAAAATTTTTCCATAGAAAATTTTTTTATTAAAAATTTTTCTATAGAAAATTTTTTTATTAAAAATTTTTCAATAGTCAATTTTCTTACAAAAAATTTTCTATAGAAAATTTTTCTATCAAAAATTTTTCCATAGAAAATTTTTATCAAAAATTTTTCTATGGAAAATTTTTTTATCAAAAATTTTTTTATAGAAAATTTTTTTATCACAAATTTTTCTATAGAATATTTGTGTAATAGGATTTTCTACAGTAAATTTTTTTATTAAAAATTTTTCTACATTAAATTTTTTTATCAAAAATTTTCTATAGAAAATTTTTTTATTAAAAATTTTTCTATAGAAAATTTGTTTATCAAAAATTTTTCTGTAGAAATTTTTTTTTATCAAAAATTTTTCTATAGAAAATTTTTTTTATCAAAAATTTCTATAGAAAAAATTTTTTATAGGAAATTTTTTATCAAAAATAGAGATTTTTTTTATCAAAAATGTTTCTATTGAAAATTTGTTTATCAAAAATTTTTCAATAGAAAATTTGTTTATCAACAATGTTTTTATAGAAAATTTGTTTATCAAAAATTTTTCTCTTCTTTTTTTATCGAAATATTTTCTATATTTTTTTCATGAAAAATTTATCTGCAGAAAATTTTTGTATCAAAAATTTGTCTATAAAAAATTTATTCATCAACAAGTTTTCTATAGACAATTTTCTTACAAAAATTTTTCTATAGAAAATTTTTTTATTAAAAATTTTTCAATAGAAAATTTTTTTATCACAAATTTTTCTATAGAAAATTTTTTTATCGAAAATTTGTCTATATTTTTTGATTAAAAATTTTTCTATAGAAAATTTTTCTATACAAAATTTTCTTACAAAAATGTTTCTATACTAAATTTTCTTACAAAAATATTTCTATAGAAAATTTATTTATTTAAAATTATACTATAGAAAAATTTTTTTTAAGAAATTTTTCTACAGAAAATTTTTTTATTAAAATTTTTTCTATAGAAATTTTCTTATTAAAAATTTTTCTACAGAAAACTTTGTTATCAAATTTTTCTTCCAAAAATGTTTCTATAGAAAATTTTTTTATTTAAAATTATTCTATAGAAAATTTTTTTATTAAGAATTTTTCTATAGAAAATTTTTTTATTAAGAATTTTTCTATAGAAAATTTTGTTATTAAACATTTGTTTATCAAAAATTTTTCTACAGAAAATTTTGTTATCAAAAATTTTTCTATAGAAAAAAATTTTATCAAAAATTCTATAGAACATTTTTTTATTAAAAATTTTTCTATAGAAAATTTTTTTATTAAAAATTTTTCTATAGAAAATTATTTTATCAAAAATTTTTCTATACAAAATGTTTGATAAAAAAATTTTATATAGACAATTTTCTTACAAAAGTTTTTCTATACAAAATTTTTTATTAAACATTTTTCTATAGAAAATTATGGTATGGGCTACTCCTGTTTATGAATATCTGTTGGACGTTTCTTCTTCCTGATCCAGAATTCCTGCTCTCGTCTTCTTTATATAGTTTAATGGCATATAAAACAGTAGGAAGAAGAACCCTCGCTCCTTATTACTTGTTATTACAATAACAGTTGCCTATTTTTAGGCCAACACAAATTCTTTGTGAAAATTCTTTTCATAAACCTACAAAAGCTTTTTCTTGTAGTTCATTTAAATAAATCTTCTTTCTATTCATTTATTTTACAATCCCAAAAAATCTTTAAATCTTAAAATTTGCCATCATAGTCGAAATGACGAAGATCATGATTTTGTCTTAATAACTAATCATCGGATGGTTTTTACTTCAAATAAAATTGACCTTAAGATAAATGACACAAACAAAACCAACAATAAGAAATGAATTTCACAAACAAAAAAAACAACCTTATCATTTTCTTGAAAGAAAACCTAAAATTAAAAAAAAAAAAAAAAAAAACAAAAATGTACCAAAAACCTTAAAAGAAAGAAAACATGAAAAAAAAACTTTGATAAAACCTCAAAAAGAAAATTTTGCTGGAAAAATATCTAAAGAACAAATCTTCTTTTTTGATACTGCTGCTTCTTACAACACGTATTGAATGGCTATGACATTTAAGCTTTAGGAAAAATAAGAAATATTAAAACTTAAAAAACAAACCCACAAACAAAAAATCAAAAAAAAAAAAAAAATATCAGCAAATAGACAGAAAGACAGACGGAGGAACAGATGGAAGGACAGTCGTAAAGACACTAAAACTGACAACATGCGGCCGAGGCATCAGCAGCAGCAGTAAAACATTCATGACCATAAAAGAGCCCTAAAGGATGTTCAAAACAGAAGACCAACGGATAACTACAAAAAAAAAAAAAAAAACGAAAACAGAAATGGAAAAACGAAAAAACTAACAAATAAGAAAAATATTTAAAATTTTCTGTATTTTTCTTATTTTAAGCAAACAGCGAAAACTAAAAATTTGTATATAGATTTCAGCAAAACTTCTTTAGAAATGTTGGAAAAAAAACTAAAGAAAACAGTATCTAAACTAAGACTTAAAAGTTGTCTGTTTGCTTTTCAAATGGCCAAAAACATAAAAAATAAAATCTAAGAAAAAAATATGTTGGCCATTGGCTTTATATCTAAATGCCTTAACGTAATACTTAAAAAGAAAGAAAACAAAAAAAAAATTCTTAGCTTTTTTTTTGAGATCCCCAAGAAACTTGTTTTCTTTAGACCAAATACATACACAAATATAGATTTAGCCAGAAATTTGCTTTAGTTTGTGCTTAGCCAGATTTATGCTTTCCTGCTTGACTGCATTGCCAGGACAGTCGAAGTAGCAGCAGAAGTCATTCATTGCAAAATGTAAGAAAGCTTTTGCAAGTTGCAAAACACACATCGTATAACCATCAGTAAAGTTGCAGCAACACGCAAAAATTTGATATTTGTTTATTGTCAATGTTTGTTGGTGGGTTTGTTTTTGTTATTCCGGGTTAGAGGGAGAAGTGTTTTTTTTTCTTCTTTCGGATTTAACGTTCCTTGACTTTGTCATATTTGGTTACTTGGTGATTTGTTTGTGTCTTATATTTTACTTCGTGCATTTAAAGAAAAATTTAGCTTTAAAATTATATGTATTTAACTAACTTAAAATGAAGAAGTTTAAATAATTTAAAGACATACAAATTCTTAGAGCTTTCAAAGAAAAGCTTTGATTTTTAAGGGGTTTATGGCAACACTAGATGCCGGTTCCAAATTTGGTATTTAAGAAATACATGTTTGTTTTTTCCATATTATATTTATGTAAAATCTATGTTCAATTTGTTTTGCAAAAGCCTTTTAACAAAATTTTTGCTTAAAACCACTTTCATTGTAAAGCTTTTTCTTTAACAACTTTATTAACCTTTCGGAAAGTACTGTTTTAGATTTATTCAAATTTGTACTCACGAATTATCCAACATCTTTCAGAAATATCTTGTTGGTTTAAAGTTAAAAGCTTTTTTGTTAAACAGTTAAGATAGTACTTATATTAGAGCTTTTTTAACTATTTTCTTTTGAAACAATTTTTCATGTCAGTAAAGAGACAATTTCAAAATATGTTGGCCATTGGCCATAAAAGCTTTTTGCTATCATAAAAGCTTTTTGCTATCATAAAAGCTTTTTGCTATCATAAAAGCTTTTCGCTATCATCTTTAGATACAAAAAAGAAATATTTTCAACAACAAATATTAAGATGACAATTTTTCGTATCTTATGTGGGCTTTACTGGTAGAAGGCTTTTCACCTAGAAATATATTTTCATAAAAAAGCTTTTCGCCGTCATATTTAGATATCTAGTGTTAATCTTCTTTGCCACTTTTTAGAGTTTTTTAATTGCTGTCAATTTGATTAATATTAAAAAAGTTATGTCAACTTTTTATAAAAAAACCTTAAATTTTTAATTTTTACCAAAATGAAAAATTTGTGATTAAAAACTTGGAACAAATGATAATGAGACGATTTTTAAAAGCCTCAAAAGCAGTATTTAAAAATTTTAAAAGCCCTTTTTATCAAAATGATTGTCCGCAAAAGTTTTCCTACGATTAAAGTTTTTAACTAAAATTCAAAGATGCATTTAATTCAAAATTTTATATCGCAAATTGTTAATTTTGACAAAAATTTAAATTTAACAACCATTGGTTAAAAGCTTAATTGACAAAAAAAAGCTTATTCTGCTAAATATTTTTAGTTTTTTTAATTTTTAGTCGTGAATTTTAAATTAAAAGCTTTTAGCTTACAATAATTTATAACTCATTTTTTTTTTGGATTAAAAGCTTTACAGACAAAAACAAAAAAGCTTTTTTTGGTTCATTTTTAATAATATAAAGCTAATTTCAAAATTTTTTAATAAAATGAATATCTTTAACAATAAAGCTTTTATGGAGAAACTTTTCCCCACCGATTTTCACGGAATATTTTTATAGATATAAAAGAATGTTTTATAAAAGCTTTGTACTAAAAAGTTCTTCAATCTTAATTTGAATCACGTAATTCTAGTTATATTATAAAAGTTTTTGAGAATTTTATATCATAAAAATCTTTTTTCATAGACAAAAAAAAAGCTTTTTTAATTTTTGGTTGTTTATTTATACTATAAAGCTGATTTCTAAGTTATTTAAAGTCATTTAAGCATCTAACAATAGAGCTTTTATAAAGAAGCATTTTTGCCTCCGATTTTCATGAAATATTTTAATGGATATAATAGAAAGTTTTATAAAAGCTTTCTTCAGCCTAAATTTGAAATCAGGTAATTTTAGTTATGTAGTAAAAGAATTTAAGAATTTTGTATCATAAAAAGCTTTTGTATGAAAAGCTTTTCTGTGACAGATATTTTATAATAAAAGCTTATTTCCAAACAGCTTTTAGGAAATAAATTTTAAATTAAATCTTTTGATAGGAAGATATTTGAAGCAAAGTCGAAATATTTCGCTCGAAGTTTGAATATATATTTTTTTAAATAATTAAAGCTTTTGTTTCACTTCAGCTGTAATAATTCTATCATATCTATAAAATTGGGACACTTTAGGAATCTTAAGCTTTGAAATAAAAACTGTATTAGTCATAAGCTTTAAGTAAAAGCTTTTCAGTATGGAGCATTTTTGAAACTTATATATTATAATAAAAGCTTATTTACAAACAGCTTTTCTGAAAATTTTTAGATACAAATTTGTGATGCAAAAGCTTTTTCATAAAAATCTTTCTTTTTAAGTTTTACTTTTAATATTATTTTCTTCAAAGAATCATAAAAGCTTTCATTTACTTGTGTAATTTCTTAAAAATTGGGTCTCCTACAGCAAATGCTAAAATTAAGAAGCTTTGTAATAAAATCTGTATAATAAGATTTAGGTAAAAGCTTTTCTAAATGGAGCTTTTTTGTGACTGATATATAAAAATAAAAGCTTAGTTACAAAAAGCTTTTCCGAAAAAATTTTAGATGCTATTTTTTGGTGCAAAAACTTTTTAGTAAAAATCTTTTTCGAAGGTTTTACTTTCAATGTTATTTTCTTCAAAGAATCATTAAAGCTTTCATTTACATAAGCTGTAATAATTATGAAAAATTTGTAAAAACAAATGCTTAATTTTTAACTTTTTGTGAATGATTTTTAATGTAAGCTATTTTTTTTATTAAAAAGATAGAAAATCTTTAAAGTTTTTTAATGCTTTTTCTACCACATGTTAATTAAAATAAAGCTTTTGTGTCGGATTTTGTTAAAATTAAAAAAAGTGGGTGCAATTGTGGGTGTGATAAATTTTTGTTTAAATGGCAAACATTTGAGAAAAGAATAACAACAATTAATTTTTTAAGCAGATGATAAGAAGAAATGAGTATATTTATATCAAAAATTCCTTCAGCCTTTCTTTCAATAAAGCTTTTGTGGCTACTGAAATTTTCCTTTCTTAATTTTTTCTTCGCCAAACAAGTCTTTAGCATTTTATATACAAAAAATGTTGATAACCTTTCTCTTCCTACACAACTTTTTTTTTAGTGTGACCACTAAAAGCTTTTTTGTTCTCCATTTTTTCTTCGCCTATCAAGTCTTGAGTACTTTTAACTAAAAAAATTTGTGATTAGATAAATATTAATTTCATTTTCTTTAATTTTAAATCCTCTTCTTTTAAGTTTTTCAGTTTTTCCAAATTTACCTAATTCTTTAGAAAAAAAGATTTATAGCTAAGTTAAGATATTTGCAGTTTTGCTAAGACTTAAATGAATGTTTTAAAAATTGGCGGTTCAAATAACAGATCAGTCTTTTTGTCCTTCTGACCATTAGTCTTTTTATAAGTCCGTCTTTTTATTTGAGCTTATGGTTATTGTGGTAATATAAGAGTCTTTTATGTAACTTTTGTAGTTTTTTTTTTCTTTTCTCGAGCACAAAGCTTTGATCTTAACAATAAGTTTAAAACCTTTTAAGTGCTTTGGTATTTTTAAGCTTGCCAAAGACAAAAAAAAGACACAATATTAACTAACGTTTGATGTTAATTAATGTTGAAATTTAAGAATTTTTGGGAGGTTAAAAGAAAATTAATTCCAAAATCGGCGACAAAAAGTGAATTATAAGAACATTTTTAAGGCATCATTTGATTTAATAAATGTTTTAAATTATAAAAATTTTTAAAGTTTTTTTAAATGGAATTGTTATTGTTCCCATATTCCTTGTAATAAGTAGTTAATTTTTATCATTCATGTTTGGGTATTTAAAAATAATGCAGTAACTCCCCAAAACCTGTCAAAATACTTTTGATATCATTTTGTCTATAGAAAGCTTTTTTTGCTATATATTTTTGTCCTTTGCTATTGGTTAATATTATTATTTTCATTCCATTTTACTGACACTTACAGCAGCAAAAATGATGATGCTACTACTCCCCTCATGGAGTCATATGTATTTTACAATTTATAGAAAAACTAAAAAAAAAAACTTCAATAAATGTTGCAAAAATAAAATTGTTTAAATAAAAAAAAACAACAACATCATGAAAATGTTTTTCAACTCTTACAACTCTTATAAACATTATAAAACAGCATGAAGTTTTAATATTATTGCTTAATGCCGCCGCGCTGCCACGAGATGGAGCCAGCAAAAAAGCTACTTTAATTTTCACCCATCACCTCGACGCTTTGAAAAAGTTTAATAACAAAAATTGCTGTTGTTTATGAGTTATCATTGGCGAATGTCGTTCCGTCCGTACGACTTGCTTTATTTACTTCTTTTCCTGCAATTCTTTGCACTTTTGTTGCAACTGTCAATATTCATTGTCTGAAAGCATGTTGCCTCATAATATGTATCTGCTGCAATTGTCTATTTGTTTGTTTGTTGCTATTGGCACGTAGATTTTTTTTTACCCAGTTGCTGCTACATTCATAGCTGCTGGATGTTGATGCTTTACAGTAGCTATTGATTCAACTTATTTAACTGCCATGGAGCAGAACTACTGTATTGATACTTTTATTGTTTTCGCTTTATATGTACATGGTGATGCTGATGATGATGCTCCCAGTTGATTTCTTATTTCTGCTGCTTTTATATAGATATGTTTTTTTTCACTTTTTCTCCTGTAACTATTTAATTTTATGCAGCAGTTTTCCAACTGTCATTCAATTGTAGTTTTCTGTTTTTATATCTGGATATTCTGTTTTTTGCTATTTGTTCGTTACTTTTAGATGTCAATGTCTTGTTTTGTATAAATATTTTGTTATTTTCTCTACTTGAAAGTTTTTTTTTCAAGCTTGAAATGATATTTGAAGATTTAAAAATTGGGGGAAAAATTTTAAAGGAAAATCTTAAATATTAACTTCGTATTCAAGATTTTAAATAAATTGAAAAAACAAAATTTTTTAAAGAATTGTTACATACATATGAATGTATGTGACTGGTCTTGCAATACCCTTTTTGATAGAACCAATTTCCGAGCACTTTTTTGGTCATATCTTAGCAATAACATCACGAATGTTCTCAAATCCTTAATTATATCTGGTTGGTCGGTATAACACTTCACATCATCGGCATCCGACTGAGAGTTCCATCGCTTAGCATGTCGACTACTAAGCATAGACTTCCCCAGATCTTCCACCCACTATGTCGTAGCACCATTTAGCTCCATCTGTAATGGCCCCCACAGAGCTTCAAAGCCCCCATGACTTCACATCACTTTTTACTAAAGTCCTGTTTAATTTTCCCTGAAAAACAACTGTATATATTGAGTACAGTTTTAAAATCCACTCCCCTAGAGCTTTTACCTAGCATATCGCAACCTAATTCAGGTCTGTCTGGAATGTGCCCTACAGAGCTTCAATGTCCCGCTGTCAAATTTTTGCTGAGAACAACCGAATATAGTTTTTAAATTTTTAAGTTGCGCTTCTATCGAAAATTGGTCATACCAACTTTGAAACATTCTTCGGCTCATGCGCAACAACTTTGCCGAAGATCATAACATGATCAAATGCATACTTTACGATTTAATACATTTGGAGTAATTTTTAGTGGCACCACCTGTCGGATACTGGTCACATCATTTTATATACCTTCGTAGGCTCATGCGCAACAACTTTTCTTATCGAATTCTGAGTGGGTTCGAGTCCCGGTTACGGCAACATCATTCTATAATTTTCACTTTATTTTTTCCGATATAAAATTTGTATAGAAAAATTATGTTATTTTATAGAAAAATTTTCGATATGAAATTTTTAAAGAAAAATTTAGAAAAAAAAAATTTTGTCGCAAAAAATTTCGATATAAAATTTTCTATATGGAACTTGTTATAAAATTCATTATGAAATTTTTATGAAAAAAAAATCGATATGAAATTTTTAAAGAAAACAATTCCTCATTAAATATTTATAAAAAAATTTTCAATACAAAATTTTTATAGAAAAATTTTCGATACAAAATATTTATAAAAAAACTCGATATAAAATTTTAATCGAAATAAGTTCGGTATGAAGTTTTTATAAGAAAAATTTCGTTAGAAATTTTTATAAGAAAAATTTCGTTAGAATTTTCTATAAGAAAAATTTCACTAGAATAGAAAAACTTTTCGGAATAAAATTTTAATAAAAAAAATTTTCGATATAAAATTTTTATAGATAAATTTTTAATATTTTTATAAAAAAATTTCAGTATAAATTTTTTTTTGAAAATTTTTCTGTATAAAATTTTTAAAGAAAAATTTTTAGTAAAAGATTTGTATAGAAAAATTTTCAATAAAAAATGTATATAGAAATATTTTCGATATAAATTTTTTACAGAAAAAAATTCGGTAAAAAATTTTTAAAGAAAAATTTTCGGTATAAAATTTTGTTTGAAAAATTTTCGGTGTAAAATTTTTATAGAAAAATTTTCGGTATAAACCCAGCAAAACTTTGGTAATGGAAAGTACTCTGATAACTGGTTACCTTGTAACGACTACAACATACCATCCGAATAAATAATAAGTTATTACAGAAGTACTTATTTGTAATTAAGATGGTAATTTAAACTGAATGGCCCCGGTTCAAATCCCACCAAGGGCAACAATTTTTTTTAGTTTTTTTTTTATTAAAAGAGTCTTTTTAAATGATTTTTGAATTTTAAGAACTGAAATATTATCTTCTGTAAAAAAAATTTGTAAAACTAACTCACGTTAATGAAAAAATACCATCATGAGTCAATTTTGATTATGTAGGGGATGTTGAATACCAAACACGATTCTAATTGGTCTTAACTTGGTAAGCCCAACTTATCTGGGTCATCCTTCATCTCAACTGTGGACGCACACCTCGTCATGGTATCACCCGGGGATATAGTTTAACGCCCATTAATATTGTGAGTTAACATGTTCCGAGAGTTGTCCCATAAGATCGATAAAAATGGGTTAGGATAACGGGCTAGTAACCCTCTCTTGAAAAAAAAATACAATGAAGAGGATAAAATTAGAATTGAAATGTCCCACTACCTAATGTTAGAGGAGGATGTCCGAAACTTCGATAGAAAGACCAAGTAGAGGAACATTTTTCAAAGCTTGGCCTATAAAATTGGAGAATATTCGCACAAAATCGAAATCTGTGGAATTCTAAAATATGCTCGAACTTTGACCTTAACAGGCTGTAACATTTAAGTAAGTAAGAGTCAATCTTATGTAAAAACTTATACAAAAAAGAAGATTTAAATTGTTTAAGTTTTAAAATAATTTTAAAAAAGTTTTAAAATAATTACAAAAACTCGTATAAAAATATTTTTCCAAAAATTACAACAAAGCAAAAAAAAGCAGGAAAAAACAAAGTTATTTTCACATGATTTTGGATTTAAAAATAAAAATTGTTTATATTAATTATAAGCTGCAAAGTTTTCAGCATATGAAGTAGCTCAGTGGAAGAGTCTCTGCCTAGCAGTCGGAGGGTCTGGGTTCGAGCCCCCATGGGATCATAAAAAAAATTTTGTATTTCGTTTAAAAATATATGTTTTTAATAAAACAACAACAAAAAAGTTGTTGCTGTTGTTGTTGTTGCTTTCAAATTGCTTACCCAAGTCATTACTTTTCTGCAATTGGTAAGTACTTGCCTCCAATGACATCCACATGTTAATGTAATAACTTAAACAGCGAATGAGTAAGTAGTTCGTGTTCAATAGTTTAACTGTTTAACTCATTATTTGGTAATGAAAAGTTTTACTGGGAAATTTTTATAGAAAATTTTTCGGCATAAAATTTTTATAGAAAAATTTTCAGTATAAAATTTTTATAGAAAAATTTTCGGTATAAAATTTTTATAGAAAAATTTTCGGTATAAAATTTTTATAGAAAAATTTTCGGTATAAAATTTTTATAGAAAAATTTTCGGTATAAAATTTTTATAGAAAAATTTTCGGTATAAAATTTTTATAGAAAAATTTTCGATATAAAATTTTTATAGAAAAATTTTCGATATAAAATTTTTATAGAAAAATTTTCGGTATAAAATTTTTATAGAAAAATTTTCGGTAGAAAATTTTTAAAGAAAAATTTTTTGGTAAAAAATTTTTATAGAAAAATTTTCGGTATAAAATTTTTAATGAAAAATTTTCGGTAAAAATTTTTATTGAAAAAATTACGGTATAAAATTTTTATAGAAAAATTTACGGTATAAAATTTTTATAGAAAAATTTTCGGCATAAAATTTTTATAGAAAAATTTTCGGTATAAAATTTTTATAGAAAAATTTTCGGTATAAAATTTTTATAGAAAAATTTTCGGTATAAAATTTTTATAGAAAAATTTTCGGTATAAAATTTTTATAGAAAAATTTTCGGTATAAAATTTTTATAGAAAAATTTTCGGTATAAAATTTTTATAGAAAAATTTTCGGTATAAAATTTTTATAGAAAAATTTTCGGTATAAAATTTTTATAGAAAAATTTTCGGTATAAAATTTTTATAGAAAAATTTTCGGTATAAAATTTTTATAGAAAAATTTTCGATATAAAATTTTTATAGAAAAATTTTCGGTATAAAACTTTTATAGAAAAGTCAAAAAAAAAACAATTTTCAATCAAAATTTTTGAAATAAAATTTTCAGTATAAAATTTTTGAAATAAAATTTTCAGTATAAAATTTTTATAAAAAAAATTTCAGTACCTTCAAAATTTTTATAGAAAAATTTTCGATATGAAATTTTTATAGAAAAATTTTTATTACAAAATTTTTATTAAAAAATTTCACTAAAAAATTTTTATAGAAATTTTTTCAATAAAAAATTTTATAGAAAATTTTTCAATAAAAAATTTTATAGAAAATTTTTCAATAAAAAATTTTATAGAAAATTTTTGATATGAAATTTCCAAAGGAAAATTTTTGATATACAATTTTTATATAAAAAATTTCGCTAAAAAATTTTGATAAAAAAATTTTTATAGAAAAATTTTTAGTATAAAATTTTTATAGAAAATTTTCAGCATAAAATTTTTATACAATTATTTTCAGTATAAATTTTTTTTAGAAAAACCCAGCAAAACTTTGGTAATGGCAAGTACTCTGATAACTGGTTACCTTGTAACGACTACAACATACCATCCGAATAAATAATAAGTTATTACAGAAGTACTTATTTGTAATTAAGATGGTAATTTAAACTGAATGGCCCCGGTTCAAATCCCACCAAGGGCAACAATTTTTTTTAGTTTTTTTTTATTAAAAGAGTCTTTTTAAATGATTTTTGAATTTTAAGAACTGAAATATTATCTTCTGTAAAAAAAAATTTGTAAAACTAACTCACGTTAATGAAAAAATACCATCATGAGTCAATTTTGATTATGTAGGGGATGTTGAATACCAAACACGATTCTAATTGGTCTTAACTTGGTAAGCCCAACTTATCTGGGTCAGCCTTCATCTCAACTGTGGACACAGACCTCCTCATGGTATCACCCGGGGAGCTAGTTTAACACCCATTAATATTGTGAGTTAACATGTTCCGAAAGTGTTCCCATAAGATCGATAAATATGGGTTAGGATTACGGGCTAGTAACCCTCTCTTGAAAAAAATACAATGAAGAGGATAAAATTAGAATTAAAATGTCTCACTACCTAATGTTAGAGGAGGATGTCCGAAACTTCGATAGAAAGACCAAGTAGAGGAACATTTTTCAAAGCTTATCCTATAAAATAGGAGAATATTCACACAAGATCGAAATCCATGGAATTCTAAAATATGCTCGGACTTTGACCTTAACAGGTTGTAACATTTAAGAAAGTAAGAGTCAATCTTATGTAAAAACTTATACAAAAAAGAAGATTTAAATTGTTTAAGTTTTAAATTTTAAATTTTAGTTTTAAATTTTTTAGTTTTAAATTTTTATTAAGAGGTTGTGGGTTCGAATCCGGGCTCAGGTTCATATCATAAATTTTTATTTTTTAATTTTTAATAATTTTTATGATTTTTAAATTAGATTAATAATTTTTTAAGAATACTGAAAAAACTATGTATAAAAAATTATTAATCTAATTTAAAAATCATAAAAATTATTAAAAATTAAAAAATAAAAATTTATGATATGAACCTGAGCCCGGATTCGAACCCACAACCTCTTAACGTTAATTCATGGTTCAACTAAAAATTAATTTCTTTCAACAAAATTTTTATAGAAAATCAAAATTTTTTATTGAAAAATTTTCTATCAGAATTTTTTATTAAAAAATTTTCTATAAAAATTTTTTATTGAAAATTTTTCTTTGAAAATTTTTTAATAAAATATTTTGATAGAAAATTTTTCAATAAAAAATTTTGATAAAAAATTTTTTAATAAAAAATTTTGATAGAAAATTTTTTAGTAAAAAATTTTGATAGAAAATTTTTTAATAAAAAATTTTGATAGAAAATTTTTTAATAAAAAATTTTGATAGAAAATTTTTTAATAGAAAATTTTTCAATAAAAAATTTTTATAGAAAATTTTTCAATAAACAATTTTTATAGAAAATTTTTCAATAAAAATTTTTATAGAAAATTTTTATAGAAAATTTTTCAATAAAAAATTTGTATAATAAATTTTTCAAATTAAAATGTTTATAGAAAATTTTTCAATAAAAAATTTTTATAGAAAATTTTTCAATAAAAAATTTTTATAGAACATTTTTCAATAAAAAATTTTTATAGAAAATTTTTCAATTAAAAAAATTTTAATGGAAAAATTTTCAATAAAAAATATTCGTAAAAAAATTTTTTATAAGAAAATTTTCAATAAAAATTTTTCAGGAAAAAAAGTTATAGAAAAATTTTGAAGAAAAAAAATAATAAAATTTGTGATATGCTTTTTTTAAATATTCGAATATTCCTAACATATGCACTCAAAACTCCCTTACAAGACTGTTAAATATTTTGACATATAACTTAATGTCATCACTTCCTTTCTTGCCTTTTAATGTTTCGCTGACTTCCTTCACATAAGCCAAAACAAAAAGTGTACAAACATCTCCCCCACGTCTTCAGTTTAAATTAAAGGAAAAATTTCCGGTAAATATTTTATTACTTTTAAATACAACTGTCACCAATGTCACTAGTTAAAAACATCATTCAAACAATTGTTGCTTGTAACTCATACTTGTTGTATATTGTATTTATAGTGCAATACTTTAACGATTTGACTGACAGTTACAGTAAGAAACCCCTTTAATGTCTGGTTTCAAACTTTACGTTTGACCATTAAATGACCCTTGATGCCTGTTTTGTTTCTCTGTGTTCTTTTTGTTTTTTGTGTGTAGCCGAGTCAATGGTCATCATCTTCCTGCAATTTAGCTGGAATTTTGTTTAAACTATTATTTATACTTTTTACTTTTTTTGTTTTTGTTGTGTCTGAGAGCGATAGTGTATTTTAATGCGCTATTTCCGTTTTATTCGCTTATGTTTTATTGCACTTTTGTGCATTTTGTTTACTTTTGTTTTAGGCTGTAGCAATTAGTTCTTCAGTAGTTTCGTTTTTGGGAAGTTCTTTTATTTTATTTTTAGGGATTCTTAAGAATTTTAATTTGCGAAGTTAAACAAGTGTGTTTTGTTGAATGAAACTGATCGCTGATGAAAGTGATACTTGTGGAATGCGCGTTATAACACATGTTTTATGTTAAGGGTCTTGTACTTGAGAATTTTGCAAGGTTATTAAGCGTTAAGTTTTTGAAATATGAATTAAAATGGCACTCCATTTTAGTTAAGTAAACTAATTAGGTGAGAACTACGAAATTTTTTTCCAAACAACCCGAAAAATTCCAACTTTTATTTTAAAGACATTCAAAACATTTTTTATAAAAAATTTTTCAAAAATTTATATTTGATAGGAAATTTTTCAAGAATTTACTTTTTATAGGAAATTTTTCAAAAATTTACTTTTTATAGGAAATTTTTCAAAAAAATTTACTTTTTAAAGGAAATTTTTCAAAAATTTACTTTTTATAGGAAATTTTTCAAAAATTTACTTTTTATAGGAAGTTTTTCAAAAATTTACTTTTTATAGGAAATTTTTCAAAAATTTACTTTTTATAGAAAATTTTTCAAAAATTTACTTTTTATAGGAAATTTTTCAAAAATTTACTTTTTGTAGGAAATTTTTTCAAAAATTTACTTTTTTTTAGGAAATTTTTCAAAAATTTGCTTTTTATAGGAAATTTTTCAAAAATTTACTTCTTAAAGGAAATTTTTCAAAAATTTACTTTTAATAGGAAATTTTTCAAAAATTTACTTTTTATAGGAAATTTTTCAAAAATTTACTTTTAATAGGAAATTTTTCAAAAATTTACTTTTTATAGGAAATTTTTCAAAAATTTACTTCTTAAAGGAAATTTTTCAAAAATTTACTTTTAATAGGAAACACTGCGTGTAATTTTTTAGGTCATGGAAAAATAACCACATACGGACACCACCACGAGATAGAGGATCAAAAAAAAGAAGACACGTGTCTTTCAGTTTTGTCAAATGTCCTCCCCTTTTTTGTGGGCGGGGCCCTAAAGATTTTGGGCCTCTTTGCCTTTTTTGCAAAAAAGTGGTCATCTTCTCAGGCTCATATCTTCCAAACCGTTAGGAATTTCGATTTACTGTTTGAGGCAAAGTTGTAGCCATTGTCATGAGGAATAAAAATTGTGAACGCATTAAATCAAAAAACGCCATCTTAGAAATCAAAATCGCAAAAAACTTAAAAAAAAACGATTTTTTTTAGGCTTTTTTTACATGTTCAGGTTCATACGTAGCAAACCGTTCAAAATTTAAGAAAATAATATACTACAAAAATGTAGCTAAGACCTCACTTAACAACTTTGTAGAACATACAAACATCCTAGGAATGATCCTTAACACAGTAAGGGTAGCGCTAAGGAAACCATAAAAATTAAAAATTTCCCAAAAAAATGATATTTTCAATGCTTATTTTTTTTTACTTCAACAATTAAAAATATAACCATATACAAATACAACTACGTGATAAAAGACAAAAAAGACCATATATTCTAGTTTTGCCCCAAGTCATGGAGTTTTTTCAGAGGCCCCCAAAGATTTGAGGTCTTGGTGTCATTAAAAAAGTAATAATTTTCTCAGGCGCATATTTTGCAAACCGAGTGGAATTTTCATTTTCTCTTTAAGGCAAAGATATTGTATAACCCTTGTAAAGAACAAAAATTGTGAACACATAAAATGAAAAAAACGTCATTTAAAAAAATCAATTTTTTTACCTTTTTTCCCATGTTTAAGTCCATACGTAGCAAACCGTTCGAAATTCAAGAAAACAATAAGCTACAAAAATGTACATAAGATCTAATTAAACAACTTTTTAGAACATTCAATTTCTAATACAAAAATAATTTAATTTCATTTGATTTAATTTCATTTCGTATGTGTAAAATTTTTTTATTTTAATTTTTTTTTGTTGTTATTTCAACATTTATATACAATGGCATATATCACAAAAATAAGATAAATAAATATGGAAATAAATAAAATAAATAAATATTTGTGTCATGTTTATAAAGTTGATGGCCCTGGACTTGTAAATAGCACTCTCTTAAGTTGTGGATCCAATTCGTCGTCCGAATCATCCGAATCTGACTCTGATTCAGAACTTAGGGTGCGCACGGGTACGTTGCTTCCAGACTGCCCTCCATCATAAGCTTTTTCTTCTTGAAATACTTCATTGACATCATACAGGGTAATCTTGTGGCTCCACCAACATACCTGAAATAAAAACAAAAATCAAAAAAGGAATACAAAGCAATGCATCAATATATTTGATATTACCTCTCCAAGCAATGCGTCTAGTTTTTTGCCTTTGTACCGTTTTTCCATGGGCATTGTGGTTTGATGAAACCGTTCTCCTTGCTCATCGGATTCAGTAGACAGTTGCTTCATAAAATCGTCAAAATGAAAATGAAGAAAGTGCAGCTTTAATGTCATCGATGCGCCGATTTTCTCAAAATAATACAGCATTTCTTTCACCCATTCTCTTGCTTCCGGCTCAGCGTCTCGATCCCCTCCCAAGACTCTGGTGCATACACGTCGAAGATAAATCCATGCCATTGAATGATTTTCATCAAGCGCTGACTCAAAATTTGTCTTGAAAAGCTTTCTAATGTCTGGGCCATTAAGTACTCCTATCAAACGATAAAAAAAGAAACAGAAAAGAAAAGTAAATATACAATAAGGTGGAAAATATAGGATTTAGTTTACTACAATACATACCTTTCTTAATTTTGTCATCGCTACGCTTTGGGAAAACACTTTTCAAATAGTCAAATGCATTTGGACAATTTATAACAGCCACTTCGATTAATTTTTTAACAATTCCCAATTTAATGTGGAGCGGTGGCAGCAAGATATCATGAGTATTGTCAATCAAAGGTGCATTTTTCAGTCTATGTTCTTTCATTTGTTCCTCCACATTTCCTCTTGGTGTCCACGAATTACATTCGAATTGATTCAGAGATCGCGAATCCCAATTACAACGAAAACAAAAGAATTTGGGAAAGCCGCCTTTATCAATGATCCCTTGCATAATGTTGATGACCTTCAAATCACAGCAAATCTTCCATTTATTTTCGTAGTATTTGATTTTTTCCATAATATTTTTCAATGTTTCGTAGTTTTCTTCCATGTTGACACCGATTGCTAGCGGAATGCAAGGTTTTCGGTTCGACATATGCAATAACACTGCCTTCAAGCTTGAAACAGAACTATCAAAAAATAATCTCCACTCACTAGAGATGTAGTTTTTATTCCCATTTTTACCACCAAAGCTTTTATATCGTTGCAGTAAGCGAACGAATTGTCATTATGTAGAGTGTAGAAGTTCTGAAATTCAGCTTGCCGTTTCCGGTATGCCGAAGAGTTAACGTTAGCAAGAGTTAATTTTCTTTGCTTTAAAAACGCTGTCAAAAATATGGCAAGCCGCTGCGATAATCCCAATATGGCCACAATGAAATCCATTTCCATTTGTGTTATTAGTTGTGGTCCATCT
This sequence comes from Stomorhina lunata, assembly GCA_933228675.1. NCBI lineage: Eukaryota > Metazoa > Arthropoda > Insecta > Diptera > Rhiniidae > Stomorhina > Stomorhina lunata. Next base: position 62,360,882 of record OW121743.1, read on the forward strand.
CTTCCTTGTTGAGGCTCATAATCGGCGTCAAACGGATCTTCATAAGTAACACCACCTTCAGTATTCATTCCTGTAAATTCTGTCCTGAGATCTGTAGTTGGTGGCCTTGGCGGTACAAAATTTTCAGGTGCAAGCACTGGTAGTGTAGCTGTTGCAGTTGCTTTATAAATTTTATTCTTCTCACCATGTCGATTCATTCCACGTGTGTAATTTACGCATGCATAGCAAATGTTTACATCATGAGCACCTGGGCGATAAATCCAGTTTACCGGTTTACAATACTTCATACTAAATTTTGCTCCACTCAACCATGCCATGAGATTGTTATAGCATTGGCGACACACTATATTAGGTGTGTAATTTTCACTGGTCAAGTCTACTTCGTCGAAAAACAACGTATATGCTCTTCTGAATTCGCTAGTTAGAAGATTCTTTTCTTTTCCATATTTGTTTTTTCTAATTTGATGACCGCAAACGTAGCAAAATAAATTAATTTTTTCACACTGCATATTGAAATCGTATAACTTTCACCGCTGAGCTCTCGTTTACATCGTGTTTTGTAATGCCTCGGTGCGAACATCATATCACTTATATATTGCGTCCAGGGTTTCATGATTGTTTCTTGAATGAACGGTTTGCTACCTATGGACCTGGTTAGGTAAAAAATCGATTTTTGGTTTTTTATGGCAAGAGCTGATTTTTTTACTTTTTTAATTTTTCCTAAGCGCTACCTAGCCTAAAAAGTAGTTCACTTTTGCGGTTACCAAGGCGCTACCTAAACGATATTGAGGATCATTCATATAATGTTCGTAAGAATGATTCAAAAAAGTTGTCCAATAAAAATGTATCTTTTCTAGGTGACTGTTTCTTGAATTTTTAACCTGTCCATAACCAGGTAAAAAATCAATTTTTAAAAATTTTGTGATCTTGAAGATTAATTTTTTATATGTTGAGAATTTTTCTTTTTTATGACAAGAGCTAATTTTTGAATTTTTCACTTTTGTCGTTACTTAAGCGCTACCTAAATGCTGTTAAATGGTGGTGAATTGGGCCAAAACTGGAAGATATGGGCTTTCTTGTCTTTCATCACGTAGCGGTATTTGTACTATATATGGTTATATTTTTTCTTGTTGAAGTAAAAAAAAAACATTAAAAATAACATTTTTTCGGGAAATTTTTAATTTTTATGGTTACCTTAGCGCTACCTTTACTGTGTTAAGGATCATTCCTAGGATGTTTGTATGTTCTACAAAGTTTTTAAGTGAGGTCTTAGCTTTATTTTTGTTGTATATTGTTTTCTTAAATTTTGAACGGTTTGCTACGTAGGAACCTGAACATGTGAAAAAAGCCTAAAAAAATCGATTTTTTTTAGTTTTTTTTGCGATTTTGATATTCAAGATGGCGTTTTTTTGTGTTCACTATTTTTATTCCTCATGACAATAGCTACAACTTTGTTTCAAAAAGTAAATCAAAATTCCTAACGGTTTGGAAGATATGAGCCTGAGAAGATGACCACTTTATTGCAAAAATGACAAAGAGGCCCAAATTTTTAAGGCCCCGCCCACAAAAAAGGGGAGGACATTTGACAAAACTGAAAGACACGTGTCTTCTTTTTTTTGATCCTCTATCTCGTGGTGGTGTCCGTATGTGGTTATTTTTTTTCATGTTGCACCGTGAAATTTTTCAAAAATTTACTTTTTATAGGAAATTTTTCAAAAATTTACTTTTAATAGGAAATTTTTCAAAAATTTACTTTTTATAGGAAATTTTTCAAAAATTTACTTTTAATAGGAAATTTTTCAAAAATTTACTTTTTACAGGAAATTTTTCAAAAATTTACTTTTAATAGGAAATTTTTCAAAAATTTACTTTTTATAGGAAATTTTTCAAAAATTTACTTTTTATAGGAAATTTTTCAAAAATTTACTTTTTATAGGAAATTTTTCAAAAATTTACTTTTTATAGGAAATTTTGCCATAATTTACTTTTTATAGAAAATTTTTCAAAAATTTACTTCTTAAAGGGAATTTTTCAAAAATTTACTTTTTATAGGAAATTTCTCAAAAATTTACTTTTTATAGGAAATTTTTCAAAAATTTACTTTTTATAGGAAATTTTTCAAAAATTTACTTTTTATAGGAAATTTTTCAAAAATTTACTTTTTATAGGAAATTTTTCAAAAATTTACTTTTTATAGGAAATTTTTCAAAAATTTACTTTTATATTAATTTTTCTATGCAAAATATTTGGCAAAATTTTTCGTATTATTTGTTGTGAAAGTGGATAAAGTCCCATACATTTTTCAATTCAAAAGTAAAAATTTTTTATACAAAACCAAAAATTTAAATTTTATTTGTTTTGAAATTTCTCAATTCAATTCAAAAAATTAATATTTTAAAATATTTGGTTTAAAAGTGTTATAAGTTCATTTAATCCGCTAAAAAAGACATTTCCAAATGGTTTTTATAAATTTATTTTTAAGAAAGAATAAATTTGATAGGTTCTGATCAAAACTTAAAAAATGGACTTAGACCACTTTCAAAATAAGGTCTTCATTTGTGCTCGAAAAATAAAAGTCAAAAATAACTGATATTTGCAAAAGAACTTTTATTCATGTTCGAAATTATAAAAGTTAAAAATAATTGTTATTTTTTCTCAAAAAATTAAATAATTATTGATTTTTTTTCTAAAAAATAAAAATCAGATTTTTTAAAATCATCGCGTTTTATGAAAATTTAGTCCAAGACCATCAAAATAGTAGACTTGGTTTTATTCTTCAGCATTTCCTTGAGGTTGCTTTTTTAATCAAATATTCAAAAATAAAAGTTATTTTCGGTCCCTGGCTTATAAATTTTGATACGGTTGTCACATTTTTATAAAACTAGGCTCATATTTTAGTTAAAAAAATATATTTTAAAAATGAAGAAATTGTTTAAACATGAAATACGTTTAAATTTTAAAAAATTTCTTTAGAATGTTTTAATTTTACTTACCACCTCATATCTCGAAAACCAATTTTTCTATTTTCTTTAAACTTTAAGTATATCTTAGTCTACTTTTACTTTAGTCAGGTTTGGCTTACCAAGTCTTGAATTTGTATGAGAAAAAACTGACAGAATCAAAATTGAGCAAACCTTACCGTACCATCAAGTTTACGAAAATTTTAAAAATTTGTACGAAATTCAGTGAAAATTAAATGAAAACTGATGAAGAAAATGTCCGTGTGTAAGCGTGAATGCGTGAAAAAAATTAAAGAAAAACTGATCAAGTTAACCTGATTCGTATGAAACAGGACTTAGTAAGACTTACAACTAATACACACAAAATTTTATTAAAATCGCTATACGTTTTAAGGCACCGAGCAATAATGGGTTAAAATTTAAGATTTTTTCAAAATCTTATTTAGATGAATTACAAAATTTGCCAAGCCCTTTTATATAGTAATTGGAAATTTTCTTCAAAATTTGTTTAAGAGCTATTTGAAATAAATTTAAAATTTTCTCTTGGGAATATTTTTTTTCATAATTTTTCCATTTAAAGATCTATTTAGTTTAAGGTAAAATAACTAAAACTTAAATTTAAGTTTAAATATCTATTTTTTTTTTTTTTTTGAAATAACAAAAAATTACAATAAAATCGATTTGTTCTTCTTGACCTAACTTAACCCTTTCTATCCATTTGTTCCCGAAAATGTTCAACAAAAAACAAAAGGTTCTCAGACAAGCACTTGAGTTCAAAAACTCCCCTTTTTTACCTTAAAAATTAAAAGACTTTCAACTAAATAAGGTCTCAAAAATGTTAATAAAAAAAGTATTTGAATTTCTTAAAACTCATAAATATAAAATAAAAAATTCACTTGCTTAAATTTGAAATAAAAACAAAACATATTTATTTGTTACCAAAAAACACTTGATGAAAGAAATTTTTCCTAAACGGAAAAGGGTTGTTTTTTTACCCAAGACTTTTTCATCAAAATATGTACTTTACTTTCTAGCCCCTTTTTTGTACCTAAAACAATGAAACTGAATTGATGTTCATCTTTTTGTTTAGATTAAAAGAAATTTATACAATATCTTTGGAAAAAAAAGTATTAATATATCTTTAGTTCATTGTCTTGAGTGCCATTGAGAAAATGTACAAGATATAACTAAGGCAACAACCTTAGAAAAAGGGTTAAAATCCTTAAGGAGCCAAGGAGAAGTAGCTCAAAAACAAAAATATGAAAATAAAATGGCAAACAAGTAGAGTTTTTGTTCAAAAACAAGAATAAATGTTATGAAAAATATAACATATGTCAATAATTTTAGTTAACTACTAATACACTTACATATGTATCATTTACCACCAACATATTTGGAGTTATAAACAAAAAACAACAGAAAAAAAGCCCTTGTTTTTCATAAATTTCCAGTCGAGTATGAAATTCATATTTAAACGCCAACTTTATAAAAGAAATATACAAAAAAATATATCCTTGAATAAGTAAGTGTAGGCGCGCTGGTGTTTATCAAAAGGGTTCCTTAACCTATATATGTATGTATCTGGGGCTATATATAAACCCAGCAGTTACAAACTAAAGTATCATAAACAAAGCTAGGGAAATAAATCGAAATTTGTAAATAAGCTTCAAAGGGTTTAATTAGTTCTTAAGAGTTAAATCCTAAATGACCCTTGCTTAGATATAAAATGATCAAAAACCCTCAATGAAGGTTCTTGATTTTAAAACTCTTGGGCTTATAATAAAGATTTTTTTTTTGAGTATATACAAATTCTGGCGCTGTTTTTTGGTAAACATTTCAGTTTTCTTTTCCAGATATTCTTTGGACTTTTTTTTCGTTTTAATTTTTCTTTTTTTTTTTGGCAAAAGTTCAAAAACCTGTAAATAAAATTGTTTACTAAGGAAAAACATGCAGTTATATTTGTTTGCAAATAGATATATGTATATACATATGAACATACAAATACATGCTTACTTATATACAAGGAGTGGGTGTAGGGTGATTATTTTCGTATATATTAAGCATATATAAAAGATGGACTAAAGTTCATTGCTCAAGTATAAAACAGATAATCATAGGACTAAAATATAATTTTTATTAATAAGAAAATTTTGATCAAAATTATTAATAAAATCAACTTTTGATCAAAATTTTTACTAAAGAAAAATTTTGATTAAAATTTTTACTGAAGACAAATTTTAATCAAAATTAAAAAAAAAAATTTTTTGATTAAATCAAAAATAAAAATAAAAAAAACATTTCAAAATTTGTCTTTATTAATAATTTTGATCAAAATTTGTCTTTAGTAAAAATTTGTATCAAATTTTTCTTTGGTAAAAGTTTTGATTAAAATTTGCCTTTAGTTAACATTTTGATCAAAATTTTTCTTTAGTAAAAATTTTGATCAAAATTTGTCTTTAGTAAAAATTTTGATCAAAATTTGTCTTTAGTAAAAATTTTGATCAAAATTTGTTTTTAGTAAAAATTTTGATCAAAATTTGTCTTTAGTAAAAATTTTAATCAAAATTTGTCTTTAGTAAAAATATTGATCAAAATTTGTCTTTAGTAAAAATTTTTATCAAAATGTCTCTTTAGTAAAAATTTTTATCAAAGCTTGTAAAACTTTTGAACAAAATTTTTCTTTAATTAAATGTTTTTTTATCAAAATTTGTCTTTACTAAAAATTTTGATCAAAATTTGTCTTTAGTAAAAATTTTGATAAAAATTTGTATTTAGTAAAAATTTTGATCAAAATTTGTCTTTAGTAAAACGTTTGATTAGAATTTGTCTTTACTAAAATTTTGATCAAAATTTGTCTTTAGAAAACTTTGGATCAAAATTTGTCTTTAATAAAAATTTTGATCAAAATTTGTCTTTAGTAAAAATTTGATCAAAATTTGTCTATATATAAAAATTTGATCATAACTTGTTTTTAGTGATAATTTTTTTCAAAATTTTACTTGTGTAAAATATTGATCAAAATTTGTCTTTAGTTCAAATTTTGATCAAAAATTGTTTTTAGTAAAAATTTTGATCAAAACTTGTCTTTAGTAAAAATTTTGATCAAAATTTATCTTTATTAGAAATTTTGATAAAAATTTGTCTTTACGAAAAACTTTGAACAAAATCTCTTTAAAAAATATTTTATCAAAATTTGTCTTTAGTAAAAATTTTGATGAAAAGTTGTATTTAGTAAAAATTTTGATCAATATTTGTATCTAGTAAAAATGTTGATCAAAATTTTGCTTTAGAAAAATTTTTATCAAAATGTGTCTTTGGTACAAATTTTGATCAAAATTTTTATATTTTTTTATTACAATTTTTACTATAGACAATTTTCGATCAAATTTTTACTTAAGACAAATTTTTTTCAAAATTTTTACTTTAGACAAGTTTTGTTCAAAATTTTTCTTAAAGACAAATTTTGATCAATATTTTTCTCAAGGAAAATTTTGACAAAAAATATCACTAAAGACAAGTTATGATCAAATTTTTATATATAGACAAATTTTGTTCAAATTTGTACTAAAGGCAAATTTTGATCAAAATTTTTACTAAAGTTAAATTTTCATCAACATTTTTACTAAAGACAAATTGTGAATAAAATTTGTACTAAAGACAAATTTTTCTGTAAAAATTTTGAAAAAAATCTCTCTTTAGTAAAAAATTTTATCTAAATTTGTCTTGAGTAAAAATTTTGATCAAAATATCTCTTAAGTTAAACTTTTAATAAAAATTTTGATAGAAGTTTGGATCAAAATTTTAACTTAAGACAAATTTTGTTCAAAATTTTTACTCTAGACAAGTTTTGTTCAAAATTGATACTAAAATTTTGAACAAAATTTGTCTAGAGTAAAAATTTTGAACGAAATTTGTTTTAGGCTAAAATTTTGATCAAAATTTCTCTTTACTAAAAATTTGATCAAAATATGTCTTTGATAAAAATTTTTATCGAAATTTGTCTTTAGTAAAAATTTTGATCAAAAATTGTCTTTAAGAAATTTTGCTCAAAATTTTTCTTTACTTATGCTTTTGATTAAAATTTATCTTTAGTAAAACTTCTGATAAAAATATTAATCAGAATTTGCCATTAGTAAAAATTTTGATCAAAATTACGTTAAGTAAAAATATGTACCAAATTTTGTCTTTAGTAAAAATTTTGATCAAATTATTTCTTTAATAAAATTTTTTATCAAAATTGTCTTAACTTTTGATCAAAATTTTTACAAAAGACACATTTTTATCAAAATTTTTACTAAATACAAATTTTGATAAAAATTTGTACTAAAAATACATTTTTATAAAATATTTTACTAAAATCAAATTTTGTTCAAAATTTTTACTTAAGTCACATTCATTTCAAATTTTACCTAAAGACAAATTTTGATCAAAATTATTACTAAAGACAAATTTTGACCAAAATTTTGATAAAATTTAGATCAAGTTTTTATCAATATTTCTCCTTAATATTAATAAGAAAAATGTTAATAAAAAACTTTACTTTTTTGTTTTTTTAGAAAAATTTTCGAACTTAAGTTTTTTGTTATTTAATTTCAAGAAAAACCTTTAAAACTTATATAATAAAAGTTTTTTTTCCACCTTTCTCCAATAAATTGTCTTTCCAGCAAATTTCTTGCCAATCAATCAATTTCATTTTATTTTGTTCTATTTTTTTTTAAGAAATTTAATAATACCCACAAATAAGCATTTTTGCCAAATTCAAATCAAATTCTTTGTCAAAGACTAACAATATTTCCTAATAAACTACATTCAAAATCAAAATATTGTCTAAAATCCAATAAGTAGAGGGAGACCGGAGTAATAGAAACCTTTAAGGCAAAACATGAAATAAAATAAAATCAAACTTTATCAGCCATTTAGAGTCGAAAGAAAAGGCCAATCTATGCCAGGTTAAGAGGTCATTTATACTAAATATCTTTAAAGTATATAGAGACATACATACATACTTATAGTTATGCTTTGCTTAGCAAATAAATTTTCTAAAAAGGAATAAGTTTGGAAAAAAAATTGTTTCTTGCTGATTCTTTTAACGTTTTCTACTTTGTTTTGCAACAAATCAACATAACAAAGTAAAAAGTTTTTTATCCGTTTTTTTTTGTAGGAAAAAATAAGTTTTCTCTTAAATAGTTTTATTTAAGAATATCGTGAGATGAAATGAAAAATTCTCTAAAAACAGAAAATGGGTTGAAAATATCTTAACATCCTAAAAATATGCAGAAAATTGAAAATATATCAAATAACTATTTCAAACGCGGAATTCGGAATGAAGTAAAAACATATAGAATGAATTGTGTAGCATGCTTTTAAGGAGTTTAACATATTATCCAATTAAGTATCATTTACATTATTCTTTAAGAAATATAGAAGAAAAATGGAATAGTTAAAAAATAGCAGTTATTTTTTTCGATAACAGATTTCGATATGAATCGAAAACATATCCAAAGAATTATGTAGCATTATTTTAGGGCGTTCAAAATAATATTCAATTTAGTGTTTCTGGAAGAAATAAACTTGATTCGCGAAAAATTTGTTCTTTAACAAACTAAATTTTTAAAATATGTTTTAAAGATTTTGTTTTCTATCTAAAGTCTTTTGCCCTTTTCAGCCAACGTAAAAGTGTATTTTTTGAGCTAAACTTCATATAAACTCATATGCAATTTTACTGAATTGCCTGTGGTCTTCTCATATTTGCTAAAAGTTAGGAAACTACTAATATTTACTAATATCTACTTTTTTGCTTTATATATTTTTCTTAAAATTCCTTGAACTCTTAATATATAAAAATTTGCTTCAAAAAGGAACCAGTAGGAAATATGAGAAAATATAGAAATATGAGGATAGCCTGTAGCAGATTTTTGAGAATTTAGTAAATGTCGGGGTTGAGGTTATATGATGTTCATCTAAAACTAAATTGCCTTTGGTCGTCATAACTGATTTCCAACAACTTTGATTCATTTGGATCAAAATTTTTACTAAAGACATATTTTGATCAAAATTTTTACTAAAGACAACTTTTGATCAAAATTTTTACAAAAGACAAATTTTGATCAAAATTTTTACAAAAGACAAATTTTGATCAAAATTTTTACTAAAGACAAATTTTGATCAAAATTTTTACTAAAGACAAATTTTGATCAAAATTTGTACTTAAGACAAATTTTGATCAAAATTTTTACTAAAGACAAATTTTGATCAAAATTTTTACTAAAGACAAATTTTGATCAAAATTTTTACTAAAGACAAATTTTGATCAAAATTTTTACTAAAGACAAATTTTGATCAAAATTTTTACTAAAGACAAATTTTGATCAAAATCTTTACAAAAGACAAATTTTGATCAAAATTTTTACTAAAGACAAATTTTGATCAAAATTTTTACTAAAGACAAATTTTGATCAAAATTTTTACTAAAGACAAATTTTGATCAAAATTTTTACTAAAGACTTTTTTTGATAAAAATTTTTACTAAAGACAAATTTTGATCAAAATTTTTACTAAAGACAAATTTTGATCAAAATTTTTACTAAAGACAATATTTGATCAAAATTTTTACCAAAGTCACATTTTGATAAGAAATTTACTAAAGATAAATTTTAATCAAAATTTTTACTCAAAACAAATTTTGATTAAAATTTTTACTAAAATTTGGTATAATTTTTACAAATGGCAAATTTTAATCAAAATTTTACTTTAGACAACTTTTGATCAAAATTTTTACTTAAGACAAATTTTGATCGAAATTTTTGATTCCTTAAACAACATGAAGAGTGGAATCGTCTTAGAATGGGACTAAGTCCATATACTCTAAAGTAATATAGGGCACTAAATCATGCTTGTTATATATTTCTATTTCCAAAAACGGAACCGAAAATATGTATGAAGACAGAAATTTGTAAATACTAAAAGTTTGATTTTTCCGCTTACAGCTTTTGGCTTAGGATGTGCTTATACAACACTAACAACAACAACAAAAGAAAATCGACGACTATTTTGTTGTACATTTACAGGAAGGAGGATTTCTTGATTTTCTCTATGTTGTCCTAGTTTTCTAGGATTTTTCTTTTTGCAAAACTACAAAGGAAATACACAGTTTTGTTGTGTAAAGACAACAGAAAACCGGATGCCTTTGGCTTCTAGACATGATGATGGTTTTTAATATTATCTATATATAAATACCTATATAGACTACAAATATGTATTTATAAGTAGAATTTTAATATATAGTTTAGATCTACGAAAAAAAAGTATATAAATATCTAGAGTAGAAATGATTATGAAGTGGAGAAAAGAAAAAGTTTGCTTAAGCTAAAGTTTATTTAGTTGCTTGAGTGTGAGTGTGTGCCGGTGTGTCGGTATGTGTTTGTTTTTTAGACAAGTTCGTTATTGAGTTTTTTTTCCTCTGTTTTTGCACTAAACATTTAAACTGGGTCATTAGGCATGACGATGCAGGAGTGTTTTTTCTTGATATTGTAGATTTTTGAACTTTTTTTGGGGATAGTATACTTTTAGGTGGTGGTGGAAACTATGTAAATTTTGAATGAAAACTTATAAAGAACTTTAGATATTCCAGACTTCTAGGCTTGAGTTTTGAGAAATATGAATATATTTCTAAACTCGTTTTGCTAAAGACAAATTTTTAATCAAAATTTTTCTAAAGACAACTTTTAGTTAAAATTTCTTCTGAAGACAAATTTTAAAAGAAAATTTTTACTAAAGACAAATTTTGTTCAAAATTTTTTTTCTTCTTCTTCTGTTATCCTTGACTTCCAGTGCGCAGGGCCTCAAATCGAAATTTTTACTTGAGACACATTTTGATCAAAATTTTTACTACAGACAAATTTTGTTAAACATTTTCCTAAAGACAAATTTGATACAAATTTTTACTAAAAACAAATATTAATCAAAATTTTTACTAAAGACAAATTTTGATCAAACATTAAAAAAAAAAATTTACTTTCAAAAAATTTTGATCAAAAATTTTACTTTAAAAAAATTTTGATCAAAATTTTTACTATAGAAAAAATTTTGATCAAAATTTTTACTATAGAAAAAATTTTGATCAAAATTTTTACTATAGAACAATTTTGATCAAAATGTTTACTATAGAAAAATTTTGATCAAAATCTTTACCAAAGAAAAATTTTGATCAAAATTTTTACCAAGGACAAATTTTGATCAAACCTTTTACTAAAACCAAATTTTGATCCAAGTTTTTACTAAAGAAAAATTTTAATCAAAAATTTTACTATAAAAAAATTTTAATCAAAAATTTTACTAAAAAAAATTTTGATCAAAATTTTTACTTTAAAAAAATTTTGATCAAAATTTTTACTTTAAAAAAATTGTGATCAAAATTTATACTATAGAAAAATTTTGTTCAAAAATTTTACTATAGAAAAATTTTGATCAAAATATTTTTGATAAAAATTTTTACTTTAGAAATATTTTGATCAAAATGTTTACTATAGAAAAATTTTGATCAAAATGTTTACTATAGAAAAATTTTTACTGTAGACAGATTTTGATCAAAATTTTTGCTACAGACATGTTTTGATGAAAATTTTTACTAAATACAAAATTTGATCATAATTTTTACTTAAGACAAATTTTGTTAAAAATTTTTCCTAATGACAAATTTTGATCAAAATTTTTACTAAAGACAAATTTTGATCAAAATTTTTACTAAAGACAAATTTTGATCAAAATTTTTACTAAAGACAAATTTTGATCAAAATTTTTACTAAAGAAAAATTTTGATAAAAAAGTTTACTTAAGACAAATTTTGGTCAAAATTTTTACTTAAGACAAATTTTGATCAAAAGTTTTTGCTAAAGACAAATTTTTGTTAAAATTTTTCTAACGACCAATTTTTGTCAAAATTTTTCTAAAGACAAATTTTGGTCAAAATTTTTCTAAAGAGAAATTTTGCTTAAAATTTTACTAAAGACATAGTTTGATCCAAATTTTAATTAAGACAATTTTTGATCAAAATTTTACTTTAGACATATTTTGATCAAAATTTTACTTTGGACAAATTTAAATCAAAATTTTACTAAAGACAAATTTTGATCAAAATTTTACTAAAGACAAATTTTGATCAAAATTTTACTAAAGACAAATTTTGATCAAAATTTTACTAAAGACAAATTTTGATCAAAATTTTTACTTAAGACAAATTTTGATCAAAATTTTTACTAAAGACATATTTTGATTACTATTTTTACTAAAGACAAAATTTGATCAATATTTTTACTAAAGACAACTTTTAATAAAGATAAAATTGTTATCAACATTTTTATTAAAGACAAATTTTGATCAAAATTTTTACTAAAGACAAATTTTAATAAAAATTTTTACTAAAGACAAATTTTTTTCAAAATTTTTACTAAAGACGGGTTTTAATCAAAATTTTTACTAAAGACAAATTTTGATCAAAATTTTACTAAAGACACATTTAGTTAAAAATTAAAAAAAAACAAATTTTGAACAAAATTTTTGCTATAGACACATTTTGATCAAAATTTTTACTAAAGACAAATTTCGATCAAAATTTTTAATGAAGATAAGTTTTAATCAAAATTTTTACTAAACACAAATTTTAGTTAAAATTTTTACTGAAAACATGTTTTGATCAAAATTTTTTCTATAATCAAATTTTGATCCAAATTTTTGATAAAGACAAATTTTGATCAAAATTCTACTACAGACAACTTTTGATCAAAAGTTTTACTAGCTCTTGTCTTCAACGGCGCCCAAAAGAAAATCTTTCTGATTATGTTTGTAAAAAAAGCGCTGAAATTTAAAACACACAAGTAGAATAATTAGCTTTTAAAACTTTTTCTGAAACCCCTTAAAGTATGTTACACGATTTTCTTTACCATCTTTAAGATTTTGTTTGATACCTTATAAAAAATGCTTTATTTTTACTCACACATTTTCCTTTTTAAGTTTATGAAAATCTCAGTCATATTTATGACTTATGACATTTCCCCTCAAGCTATTTTAAAACTTTTTACTTTTTTTCTTCTTCTTTTTAAGCCTCAAATTCCAGTTTTGCTATGTAGGACACTATAATTAAACTAAATACTCTTACTTAGAGATGACTTTTTTTGCCGTAAAATGTGGCTAAAAAAAGAAAACTTTAAAGAAAATTGTTGTAAGTTTAAAGTGTCTTCTTCAATTTATCAACAAAATAAGAGAAAACTAAACCCTACACCTACACTTAAACATATACTTTAGATAGGAAAAAAACTTTTCTTTTCATTTTTCCTCTATCTAGAAGCAAAAAGGAAATCTTTTTAAAAAAAATCTCCTGTTAATTGTGGTTTTAAACTTAACTTATTCTTAGAATGACTGAAAAAGCCAAAAGCAACAACTACAACAACAAAAAAATATTACAGCAAAAATCTAATGAAAAGTTTTATCCTTTACACATACCCATACAAAAACACACAAACACACATACATTCTTGTGCATATCTCTCTCGTTACTGTGTTATAAAGATTTTTCTGCCTTAAACTTTTCTTAAAGTTTTCATACTGAGGTTTTAAGTTTAGTTAAGTCAAGTTAATTAAAATGTTAAATTTCAAATTTTTCTTTAAAAATTGTTTAAAATAATTTTTATTTTGTTTTATCTTAAGATTCTTGTTATTTATTTTGACGTATATCTTTTTTTCATTTGATGCTTTTTTGGGTTATTATCTTCAAATTTAGTTATTATTTATTTGTATGTCTTTATATTTTTCTTCTTGAAAAATGTATTTCTTTATATTTATTTTATTTGAAATATATATTTTTTTTATTATTATTTATTTGAGTTTACGGTTTGTTGAGAAATATTATTGACCTTTTTTCTTTCTTGGGGCCAAGAATTTGTGTGTGTTCCTTATTTTTTATGAAGTTTGTTTTTGTTAAATGAATCTTTATCCTTTATGTTGGTCTTTTATATAGATTTCCGGCCAATTTGTTAGAAATAACAAGAAAATTTTATAACAATAATAACTTTACTTGCCAAATAAGGTAGATATATGGATGCATCAAGAATTTTTAATAAGAATAATTTTATTTGTTATTAGGAAACAAGTAAATTTGAGAAATAATTTAAAATTATTTTAAATTTGAGCTTTCGGACTAAGAGCTTTCATTAATGTTTATAATAATACACACAATAAGAACTTTTTGATAGAAGGTTAAACCTTTAAGAGCTTTCAAAAGATTTCGTAAAACTGATCCAAGCTTGATTTCAAAAGTGTTTTATATAAGAGCTTTTTAATTGTAAGCTTTTGTGCTAACATGAGATAGAAAATTTTATTTGTTACAATAAGTGATAAATTTTCTATAGAAATTTATCATCGGCGATAAATTTTCTATAGAAAATAATCATCGGTGATAAATTTTCTATAGATTTTTATCATCGGTGATAAATTTTCTATAGAAATTTATCATCGGTGATAAATTTTCTATAGAAATTTATCATCGGTGATAAATTTTCTATAGAAATTGAATTTTCTATAGAAATTTATCATCGGTGATAAATTTTCTACAGAAAATTACTATCGAAGATACATTTTCTATAAAAAATTATCATCAGTGATACAATTTCTATTCAAAATTATCATCGGTTTTACATTTTTTAAGGAAAGTTATCATCGGTAATAAACTTTATATAGAAAATTTTCATCGCTTATAAATTTTCTATAGAAAATTATCGTCGGTGATAAATTTTCTATAGAAATTTATCATCAGTGATAAATTTTCTGTAGAAAATTATCATCGGTGATAAATTTTCTGTAGAAATTTGTCATCGGTGATAAATTTTCTATAGAAATTTATCACCAATGATAAATTTTTAATAGAAACTTATCAATGGTGATAAATTTTCTATATAAATTTATCATCGGTGATAAATTTTCTATAGAAATTTATCTTCGGTGATACATTTTCTATAGAAATTTATCATCGGTGATAAATTTTCTATAGAAATTTATCATCAATAATAAATTTTCTATAGAAAATTATCATCGGTGATACATTTCCTATCGAAAGTTATCATCGGTGATAAATTTTCTGTAGAAAATTATCATCGGGGACATATTTTCTGTAGAAAATCATTATCGGTGATACATTTTCTATAGAAAATTATCATAGGTGATATATATTCTTTAGAAACTCATCATCGGTGATACATTCTCCATAAAAAATTATCATCGGTGACACATTTTTTATAGAAAATTATCATCAGTGATACATTTGCTATAGAAAATTATCATAGATGATGTATTTTTTATAGAAAATTATCATCGGTGATACATTTTCTATAGGATATTATCATGGGTGATACATTTTCTATAGAAAGTTACAATCTGTGATACATTTTCTATAAAAAATGACCATCAGTGATATATTTTCTATAGAAGATTATCATCAGTGATATATTTTCAATAGAAAATTATTATCAGTTATATATTTTTCTATTGAAAATTATTATTTGTAATACATTTTCCATCGAAAATAATCATTAGTGATATATTTGCTTTGAATAATTATCATCAGTGATATATTTTCAATCAAAATTATCATCAGTGATATATTTTTTTTTAGAAAATTGTCATAAGTGAAAATTATCTTCAGTAATAAATTTTCTATAGCAAGAAGCATCGGTGAAATTTTTTGCAGAAAATCATCATCAGTGATATATTTTCTATTGAAAACATCATCATAAACAATGTATGATTAATATTATTTTAACTTTATTTACTTCTCATTTCTCTATAAATAAAAATATTTAAAATTTATTAATTTTTAGATAATTCTTGACCAATATTCACTCTATATGAGGTTTATCTCTACTTAGTCTCATATAAATCTTTTCATACTCAGAATTCTAATACATATGTATGTATATGATTTTCAAACTCAACCATCACAACCCCCCAATCGTTATAGTATTTTAATAAATCATTCATTAAATAAATAAAAATATACAATATAAAAAAAAAATCGTATAAAAAAAATATAAAAATTATCTAATAAATCTATCATCACAAACAACAAAAACTGTCATCGCCAACATAAAACATGTCGTTTTGTTCTCTATGTTTCTTTTCAAAAATAACAAAAATTTATCATAATTATGACACATGTTCAACACAAACAGAAAAAAAAAAATGATCAAATCAGAAAATAAACTAGAGATTTTTATAGCATCTGTTGTATAGTTTAAAAATTTTATGGCAAGATAATTTTGAGATTTTTACACGATATTAGAAAACAGTTTTATATAAGAAAATTTCTATGGGGAAATATTATAAAATTATAATTTATTTTTGAAATTTTGGAAAAATTGTTAAAAGGGGCTAAAATTTAAAGCAAAATTATGTTTTTAACAATTTTTTTAGACATGATTATAATTTAATTTGACATAATAATTTAACCAGTCCTATAAAAAAAACCAAGATACAGACATTTAAGAAAAATCTTATTTATATGCTAATATTTAAACAAAAAGTAAAAAATTTTAAATTGTTGCCATAAAAAAGTGGCAGCCAAAATTTTTTATATATAAAATTATAAAGACATAAACAATATCGCGTAGCCAACAATTCAGCCAAACTCATAAAAATGTCATATTTAATTTGAAATAATTTAATTTTAAATCAAAAAGAATTTTGTTATGTGGCTACCGCTACTTTAAGAGTGGCAGTCCGAAAAAAAGACACAGCAGGTATAAAATTCAAAATGATTCTTTTTGTTTATCAACAAATGGTTTTTTTGAAGTCTTTTTCTTAATGAGTGCTATTTTTGTTAAAATACAAAATTTTTTTGTTCTCAACACCTTTTTAACATTTCTCGTCTGAACACCACGAGAACTGTCAGCAAATGTGTCATGTATTGTTTTGACCAAATGAACGTTTAAAAAACCATAAATTTTGTTGAACATTTTTTTCCTGGTCTTATACAAAGGATCTGTGGTTTTTTTTGAAGAGTTTGAGTTTTTTTTTGTTTCTTTGTGCTAACCACTCCTTTTGTTATTAAAATTACACTAAAAAAAAATATTAAAATATTTAGCAACACGCACACAGGGTTTTGTTACCTAAATAAATAAGTACTTATTCGAGCTGGCAGTTAGTGAGTTGAATTGAGTTGAACACACTTAAACGTGTAAGTACTTGAGAATTTGATGAGGTGAAAGAAAAGGTATTAAAAAGAAATTAAAGTAAACGACGACTTAAATAGTCTCTACTTTAACTCACTAAAGCCATACAATTTGTGGAAGCATAAATTAATGTGTTCGTTAAAAGAGCTTTTAAATTTAAAGCTTTTGTGCAAATATGAGATGCAAAATTTGATAAATTACAATAAGTGATAAATGTTTTTATAGAAAATTATCATCGGTGATACTTTTCTATAAAAAATTATCATCGGTGATACATTTTCAACTAAAAATTATCATCAATGACATATTTTCTATTAAAAATTATCATCGGTGATACATTTTCTATAAAAAATTATCATAGGTGATACATTTTTTATAGAAAATTTTCATCAGTGATACTTTTTCTAAAGAAAATTTTCATCGATGATACCTTTTCTATAGAAAATTATCATTAGTAATAAATTTTCTATAGAAAGTTATCATTGCTGATACATTTTCTATAGAAAGTTATCATCCGTGACAAATATAATTGGTGATACATTTTTTATAGAAAATTATCATCAATAATACATTTTATATAGAAAATTATCATTGCTGATACATTTCTATAGAAAATTATCATCAAGATTTTGAAAAATTTCTTATCAAAATAGGAAATTTTTGAAAAATTTCTTATAAACATAGGAAAGTTTTGAAATATTTCCTATAAAAATAGGAAATTTTAAAAAAATTTCCTATAAAAATAGGAAATTTTAAAAAAATTTCCTATAAAAATAGGAAATTTTTGAAAAATTTCCTATAAAAATAGGAAATTTTTGAAAAATTTCCTATAAAAATAGGAAATTTTTGAAAAATTTCCTATAAAAATAGGAAATTTTTGAAAAATTTCCTATAAAAATAGGAAATTTTTGAAAAATTTCCTATAAAAATAGGAAATTTTTGAAAAATTTCCTATCAAAATAGGAAATTTTTGAAAAATTTCCTATAAAAATAGGAAATTTTTGAAAAATTTCCTATAAAAATAGGAAATTTTTGAAAAATTTCCTATAAAAATAGGAAATTTTTGAAAAATTTCCTATAAAAATAGGAAATTTTTGAAAAATTTCCTATCAAAATAGGAAATTTTTGAAAAATTTCCTATAAAAATAGGAAATTTTTGAAAAATTTCCTATAAAAATAGGAAATTTTTGAAAAATTTCCTATAAAAATAGGAAATTTTTGAAAAATTTCCTATAAAAATAGGAAATTTTTGAAAAATTTCCTATAAAAATAGGAAATTTTTGAAAAATTTCCTATAAAAATAGGAAATTTTTGAAAAATTTCCTATCAAAATAGGAAATTTTTGAAAAATTTCCTATAAAAATAGGAAATTTTTGAAAAATTTCCTATAAAAATAGGAAATTTTTGAAAAATTTCCTATAAAAATAGGAAATTTTTGAAAAATTTCCTATAAAAATAGGAAATTTTTGAAAAATTTCCTATAAAAATAGGAAATTTTTGAAAAATTTCCTATAAAAATAGGAAATTTTTGAAAAATTTCCTATAAAAATAGGAAATTTTTGAAAAATTTCCTATAAAAATAGGAAATTTTTGAAAAATTTCCTATAAAAATAGGAAATTTTTGAAAAATTGCCTATAAAAATAGGAAATTTTTGAAAAATTTTCTTATAAAAATAGGAAATTTTTGAAAAATTTCCTATAAAAATAGGAAATTTTTGAAAAATTTCCTATAAAAATAGGAAATTTTTGAAAAATCGTTTTCTTCTTGACGTCCGTCCTGTCTACACGCGTTTTTACATGTTGCTTGTCCGTCCATGTGTATTTTGTCCGCGTCCAGTGTTTAAAACAAAATTAATATATAATTAATAAATTAAACGCGTGCAATAAAATAAATAAATAAAAAAAAAAAAACATATTAACATTAAAACCAAAATAACAAAAAATTGAAATAATTAAAAATCAAACAATAAACTCAAACAGTGGAAATAACACAAAATTAATAACATCCAACAATAAACAAACTCTCCAAACCAGTTTTTCTCTTATTTTATTTTTAATACAACAAACACAATAACTCTATTACAACAACAAACAAATCTACAAAACATCACTCATCATTACAAACATTAATATCATTACATCAACAACCTAACTTCAACAAAAATATATCAGTGTTGGCACCTAGCCATAACAATGACCAGATCAGGGCTTTTATGGCCCTTTTAGCAATTGTCATTGTGTTTTCTTTCCTTTTCCTTTTTATAGTAAAAGTATCACTGATTTAATTGTTGTCAAACTATTTAATGGTGAAGGCATAACACTGACCATTAATTAGTATCGCAGACAACAATTAACATCTTTGAGACTTTTACTATAAATAGACAATTGATTAGTTTTTTTCAATATATTGCAATGGCAGATCGTTTTAGCATAAACTTCTGCAACATACGTGGGCTAAGAGCGAATTTCTTCTCTGTTTATGCACACATTTGTCTCCATCGGCCGGATGTTTTCGCCTTATCTGAAACCCAGGTATCTGAAAATGCTGATCCACAGGATTTTCACATACCTGGTTATCAATTCCTATCCCTTTTTAACCTTCATAGGGGCATTGCAATGTACATTCGCGATGAAGTTGCGTACCAGTGCCAGCAATCATTAGGCACGCATGATAACGAATTTAGCTGTCTCTGGGTTAAATTCAGAATCAGGGCGCATCTTTTGTACTTCGGGTTTCTTTATAGAAGTCCAAACGCGGAAAGGGGCACAACTTTATCTGGCTTCGATGCCCTTTCCGATTCAATTTCGAAGATCCTCGAGAGTTGTCCGAGCAGTGAAATCGTTATTGCTGGTGATTTCAATGTTCACAACTCGTCCTGGCTTCGCCATTCGAGCCACACAACTCCTGAAGGCCAATATGTTGAGTTATTTGCAGCGCACAATCACCTTGCGCAACTGGTGAATGAGCCAACACATATTCCATGTGTTGATGGGCACCAACAAAACATCCTTGACCTTTTCCTTACTTCACACCCTGATAAGTATGAAGTAAAGGTTCTTGCACCTCTCGGAAATTCCGATCATTGTACCATTTCCGCCTCTTTTTCGCTCTCCTCACTTCGCAGCATTTCGCAAACAGCTACGAAACGTTCAATTTTTCTATACGAAAAAGGTCGTTGGGCAGAGCTCAACGAATTCTATAGGCATTTTAACTGGAAACTGTGTTTCCTCGACAGTAATGTCAATGCCTCGGCGGAAATGGTTTCTAATGTTATTAAGCTGGGAATGAAAATGTTTATCCCAGTGAAAAACATTTCGATTAAACCAAAGGTAAAAACTTGGTTTAATCAGACGTGCAAACAAGCAGTCAGATCCCGAGAGGAAGCTTTCAGAAACTGGCGCAATAACCAAAATCCAGTTACTGATTTGCAACGCAAACGTGCAAGGCGTACATGTGCCAAAGTATTAAGACGTGAAAAAGCTCTGTACGAGCAGCGTCTTCGTACTAAAATTCTTGCTGCTCCTCGGGGCAGCAAGAGTTTCTGGTCATTCGTTAAAAGAGTTAAGAATAATGCTAGTTCTTCAATTTCTTCTCTTTTAAAGAATGGTCAAACATTCACTGACCCGGTTGACAAAGCTAACCTTTTAGCTGAATTATTTGCAAGCAATTCCCGCTTGCCGGAAAGCACTCAACCTCCGCCCGAGCTCGAAAGAGTATCTGTAACTATGCCAAAGATATTCTTTCGCGCCCGTGCTGTAAAAAGGGTTTTAGCAGATCTCAACATAAACAAGTCTTCAGGGCCGGATGGCATTCCAGCACTGGTCTTGAAGCAGTGCTGTTCGACGCTTTCGCGTCCATTAGCCAACCTTTTCAGCACCTTGTACCAAGCTGGTACATTTCCTCGGTGTTGGAAGGTTGCTAATGTAACGCCAATCCCTAAAAAGGGTGAGGCTACCAACCCTGAAAATTACCGCCCAATAGCAATTTGTTCTGCACTCTCCAAAGTTTTGGAGAGTATGGTAAACCACCATCTTGTGAAATATCTGGAATCTAACAACCTACTAAGCGACCGCCAGTATGGATTTCGTAGGGGACGCTCTACGGGAGACCTGCTAGCCTTCCTTTCGGAAAAATGGTGTCATTCAATACACCGTTTTGGCGAAAGTAAAGTTGTGGCTCTGGATATTTCCAAGGCGTTTGATAGAGTGTGGCACGGAGCACTTCTATCAAAACTTATTGCTTTTGGTGTCGGTAATATCTTCTCTCGATTTATATCGAGCTTCCTCAGAGATCGCACTATAAGAGTTGTTGTAGATGGGATCTCATCAAACGAGTTCAAGCTAAATTCAGGGGTACCGCAAGGCTCCGTTCTTTCTCCTACTCTATTTCTTATCTTTATAAACGACCTTCTACGTCAAACTTCCAATCCTATCTACTCTTTTGCAGATGATAGTAACATTTGCCATTCGTATTCATTCAATCATAGACCAAACCCTTTAGAGATTGGTACTATGAGGCAAAACATGAATGAATCATTAAACCGCGATTTAGAAGCAATCTCAGAATGGGGTCGTGCGAATAGAGTCGATTTTAATGCGCGGAAAACTCAATGTTGTATGCTCACGCATAAACGCACGGCGGATCATGTTACTTCATCTGTATTAATGGGTGGTGAAAATATCGAGGAATCAGATACTCTTGATGTTCTGGGCATGAGAATTCAATGTGATGTCCGGTGGACTGAACACATTTTTCAAGTGTCGAAAGAAGCATTCAAGTGTCTCGGTTTTCTAAAACGGTGCAAGACATACTTCACTTCATCTGATCTCCTTACTATTTATACCACCTATATCCGACCGAAAATGGAATACAACTCTCATGTATGGGCCGGTGCTTCAAAGTCTATTTTGGAGCTTCTTGACCGAGTACAGGAGAGGGCGAAGGTGCTTATTGGTGACAGTAGGGTATCCAACTCTATTGATTCACTGGAGCACCGTCGCAATGTGGGTTGTGTCACACTGTTCTATCGTTACTACTTTGGAATGTGCTCTAATGAAATCAGGGAACTCGTTCCCGAAACTAGAATTTTTTTACGCAATACACGTCTATCTGTTAGAGCTCATCCCTTCGTAGTCGATTGGCCAGTAGACAGAACAACACACTACAGAGAAAATTCATTCTTTAGCCGTACAGTTCGTATGTGGAATTTACTTCCCGCAGAAATTTTTCCTGCCAGTTGCAATATAGGAAAGTTCAAATCAAATGTCCATAAACACTACTCCATCTATCCACCCTCCCATAACCTATTTTCCTAGTTCCAACACAATGCATTGCATAAGTAGGGGTCATCCCCTGAGTGCTGGTCCTAAAAAAAAAAAAAAAAAAAAAAAAAAAAAATTTTTGAAAAATTTCCTATAAAAATAGGAAATTTTTGAAAAATTTCCTATAAAAATAGGAAATTTTTGAAAAATTTCCTATAAAAATAGGAAATTTTTGAAAAATTTCCTATAAAAATAGGAAATTTTTGAAAAATTTCCTATAAAAATAGGAAATTTTTGAAAAATTTCCTATAAAAATAGGAAATTTTTGAAAAATTTCCTATAAAAATAGGAAATTTTTGAAAAATTTCCTATAAAAATAGGAAATTTTTGAAAAATTTCCTATAAAAATAGGAAATTTTTGAAAAATTTCCTATAAAAATAGGAAATTTTTGAAAAATTTCCTATAAAAATAGGAAATTTTTGAAAAATTTCCTATAAAAATAGGAAATTTTTGAAAAATTTCCTATAAAAATAGGAAATTTTTGAAAAATTTCCTATAAAAATAGGAAATTTTTGAAAAATTTCCTATAAAAATAGGAAATTTTTGAAAAATTTCCTATAAAAATAGGAAATTTTTGAAAAATTTCCTATAAAAATAGGAAATTTTTGAAAAATTTCCTATAAAAATAGGAAATTTTTGAAAAATTTCATATAAAAATAGGAAATTTTTGAAAAATTTCCTATAAAAATAGGAAATTTTTGAAAAATTTCCTATAAAAATAGGAAATTTTTGAAAAATTTCCTATAAAAATAGGAAATTTTTGAAAAATTTCCTATAAAAATAGGAAATTTTTGAAAAATTTCCTATAAAAATAGGAAATTTTTGAAAAATTTCCTATAAAAATAGGAAATTTTTGAAAAATTTCCTAGATTTTTGTATTAAATAATATGTCACTAAGACTTGAATAAACTTAACATACCTTTTCTATTTCCCCTCAAAATTATTTATATTCATAATTTTAATTTCTCATGTTTAAGCCTTAATTTGGATGGCCAATTAAGTTGTTTGCACTTGTAGTTTTATATAAAAAGAAAATTATTTACATGTTTAAATATTTCAATTTCACGAAATTGTTAAGCATGATAAAGGTTATTAAGCAATTAGAGCACTTAAGCAAGTTTAAGATAAAAATCAAAACATACTTATAGGAGACATTTAAAAACGATTATTGTTACAAGAAAACTAAAATGAAATGACAAAGAACTTTGAAAGGGGGAGGAAAGTTGGAAAAAGAAAAATTAAAAAAAAAATATTCAACATTGGAAAATGTTTATTAAAAGGTCAGTTTGAATAAATTGGGGAAGGAAATTTATTAAAAGTTTTAAAACATTTAAATTCCAAAAGTTTTGAAATGATAGCCTTAGTTTCACCTTTTTTTTATTTTTCGTGAGTTTTAATTTAATTTCTTTCTGGACCATAAAAAAGCGGCGTTAAATCACCATTAACTCGTTATCAGTTAAGTGTTGGTATTGTATTAATAATTACAAATTATTGTTTCCCTATTAAAATTCAAATTAATAGCCATATTTTTTTATGACCCTTAAAAGTATGCAAAGACTATAAAAAAGTTTTTTATTGAAAAATTTTAATGGTTTCCAAAACAAGTGTTAATAAATTATTAATAGCTTTTTTTCTTTGATGGGGTGTTATGGTCAAGTTTGTTGAACATTTTAATCGAAAGAAAAATTCTTAAACTTTTTTTTATTAAAAACAAGAAAAGTAATTTTTCTCTAGAAGAGGTAAGAGTGAAGAAGAACAACTAAAAAATAAAACTTTTTCTTTTAATTGTTACCATATTCAAACGTATGTTTCCTATTTATGCTCTAATTACAAGAAAGAACATTTGTAACTAAATACAAAATTCTTTTACTTTGCCACCAATTATAATTAGAGAAATATTAGAAATAAAAAATAAAAGCAATTTGTAGACATTTGTCATCTAAAACTCATGTATTACCAACTAATTGTCAAAGACTATGACAGTTTTTTCCCTCAGAAATACAAAGAAATATTAGAAGTAAACTAGAAACTAAAATTAGAAACAAACTGTAAACACCACTAAAACCATCAAAAAAAGACACACATATGTTGACACTGACAACTAAAATCTAAAGAAAACAAATTATTCTTTTTTTTTTTGGGTGAAAACCGAAAACTTTTCCTTTTAAATAAAAGAACACAAGACGGGGCCAAACCAAAAAAAAAAAACTCACACACATAATTTCCAACAAATGTCAAGAAATATTAAAATAATGGTGTAATTAAATAGTAAAGAATATTATTAATATTAATGGCTTTAAGGGAAAATGTAATATGAAGAAAATGACAAAAATTATTAAAGGTATATGAAAATGTAATTCTAAGATTCTTAAAATAATATAAAATTTGAGGAAATTTAATTTTTGTTTCAAAAAATTTTGCTAAATATTTTCATAGCAAAACTCCTATAGAAAGTAAATTTTTAAAAATTTCCTATAAAAAGTAAATTTTTGAAAAATTTCCTATAAAAAGTAAATTTTTGAAAAATTTCCTATAAAAGTAAATTTTTGAAAAATTTCCTGTAAAAAGTAAACTTTTGAAAAATTTCCTATAAAAAGGAAATTTTTTAAAAATTTTCTATCAAAGTAAATTTTTGAAAAATTTCCTATAAAAAGTAAACTTTTGAAAAATTTTCCATAAAAAGAAAATTTTTGAAAAATTTCCTATAAAAAGTAAATTTTTTAAAAATTTCCTATAAAAAGTAAATTTTTGAAAAATTTCCTATAAAATTTAATTTTTCAAAGATTTCCTATAAAAAGTAAATTTTTGAAAAATTTCTTATAAAAAGTAAATTTTTGAAAAATTTCCTATAAAAAGTAAATTTTTGAAAAATTTCCTATAAAAAGTAAATTTTTTAAAAATTTTCTACAAAAAGAAAATTTTTGAAAAATTTCCTATAAAAAGTAAATTTTTGAAAAATTTCCTATAAAAAGTAAATTTTTGAAAAATTTCCTATAAAAAGTAAATTTTTTAAAAAAATTTAATATAAAAAGTAAATTTTTGAAAAATTTCCTATAAAAAGTAAGTTTTTGAAAAATTTCCTATAAAAAGTAAATTTTTGAGAAATTTCCTATAAAAAGTAAATTTTTTTAAAATTTAATATAAAAAGTAAATTTTTGAAAAATTTTTCTATAAAAAGTAAATTTTTAAAAATTTCCTATAAAAAGAAAATTTTTGAAAAATTTCCTATAAAAAGTAAATTTTTGAAAAATTTCCTATAAAAAGTAAATTTTTGAAAAATTTCCTATAAAAAGTAAATTTTTTAAAAAAATTTAATAAAGTAAATTCTTGAAAAATTTCCTAGAAAAAGAAAATTTTTTAAAAATTTCTTATAAAAACTAAATTTTTGAAAAATTTAGTTTAAAAAGTAAATTTTTGAAAAATTTCCCATAAAAAGTAAGTTTTTGAAAAATTTCCTATAAAAAGTAAATTTTTTAAAAAATTTCCTATAAAAAGTAAATTTTTGAAAAACTTCCTATAAAAAGTAAATTTTTGAAAAATATTCTATAAAAATTTAATTTTTGAAAAATTTCCTTTAAAAACAAAATTAAATTAAAAGTAAATTTTTGGAAAAATTTCCTATAAAAAGTAAATTTTTGAAAAATTTCCTATTATATTATTTCAAAAATTATATTATTTTGGTAAAATTTCTTAGTATTGCTATTATATAACAGAGTGTTTTGCACAAAAAAACAGTACTTTTTAAGAAATTTAGAGTTTTATAAACCATTGCCTACTTATAGGAGCATTCCCAGTCTTTAACTTTTCAGTAAAAATCTATATTAGTCTTGTATTTTCTGTCTTTATCATAGTGAAAGCCTTAGTTTGTGTCTGAACTAATATATTTTCTATTCCACATTCGGTTCTGTTAATTAGTTATGTTTGATTTTACATTCATTAAAAAAAGAACATAAAATTTAATTTAATAAAATTTTCTTAACTATTTTGAAAATATATGTGATTCTTGTACATTTGCTTGGTATTTTAATTTTATTCCATATAATATTTTATTTATAAAAACACGTGTCTTTGATTTGACCACAACACTTTTTTGGTAATTAACTGATTTTAGTAGAATATAAACATGTGCCTTTAATTTACAAATTTAATTAACTTTTTCCTCAGAATAGTTATTTTTTTATGACATACTAACGCACACGCAGTCTTCGTAATATTGCATATAAGATTTACAGTCTGGCTATTTGTATTTATATGGCGACCTCCCTTTTCTTAGAAATTATACCCAAAAAAATTGATTTGCTGCACATTGGGTTTTGTATTTCGATTTCATTTAAAATACCAGCTCATTCTTTAGTTTTATATTGTTTTTCGGATAAACTGTAACCATCTAACCATTCACTTTCTTTTGGTATTAAATTCTAGCTTTAGAGATCATAAAAGTCTTGTTGGTAATAAACAAAAATTGTTTATTTTTTGTTTAACGCCTCGATTTTATTACTTTGTTTTCTTTTTGTCTTCAATTTGACGTAAAATTGACATCATTAAAATTTTTTGTTCGAGAATAAAATAAATATTTTTATTAAAGCTACAACAGACAAACAATTTTATTAACTTTAAAAATTTATGTTTAATGTTTTTCAAAACAGAAACATAAAATTTAGGTTAAAATTTTTTTAGTTAAATTAAATTGATTAATCCAAAAGGTTTTTGAAAATATAAAAATTTAATTTTGTATTCTACCTAACGACTATGAATCTGAGCTTGAATAAATTAAACCATGTACGTTTATCAATAAGTCCATCCCACTTCATATAAAGGTTAGCTCTTTATCGTTTGTTTGTTGGATGTTTTAGATGTTTGTCAATAATATATTAAGGTACCTTTTAGTTAGTCTCTCCAATTTCTTCAGGAGTCTCATTGTTCCATAGGCCAATGGATCGCTCTTGAATAACCCAAGAATGTTCTTAAATTACTTACAGTTTTGTCGAATTTAAGTTTTTGTTAGTTTCCAAAAAAACTGATTTTCAAAAAATACTGCCTATTTTTAGGAGCATAATATTTTTTAAATTTTTCAACTAATATTTAAAAAAAAAAAATTCTCTTCAAAGAATTTTGTATTTTTGAGAATAAAAATAAGCAATTTCGGTTAAAATAGTTTGCAAAAAGTTTAATAAAATTTGAAATTTAAATATGTCCGTTTGTTTGTCAAAACAATTATTGAGTTGGTTGCAATATTTAACAGCGAGATGACTTATTATAGTCTGGACCCTAGACTATAATCGCCTCATAAAATATCGATAAAAAACTCAGACTATTGAGCAAATATTATGTAACATACCTTTGGGATTTTCAAAATAATTTATTTTGCAAAAAGTAAAATAAAAGTGGATATTGATTGATAATTTTTTGAAAACCCAAGAATGTTCTTAAATTACTCAAAATTTTGTCGAATTTAAGTTTTTGTTAGTTTCAAAAAATTGCTTTTCAAAAAATATTGTCTATTTTTAGGAGCATAATTCTTTTAAAATTTGCTTAACTTAAATTTTCTAAAAAATTTGTCTTTAAAGAATTTTTTATTTTAAAGAATAAAGCTAAGCAATTTCGGTTTTTATAGTTTTTAAATAATTAAATAATTTGCAAAAAGTTAAATAAAAGTTGATATCTTAAAATATCCGATAACATGTCTGAACGTGCCCGTTTGTTTGCCAATAATGTTACTTGAAATTTTGTCGAATTTAAGTTTTTGTTAGTTTCCAAAAAAATTGTTTTTCAAAAAATATTGCCTATTTTTAGGAGCATAATTTAAAAATTTTTTTTAACTGAAATTTCTAAAAAAAATTTCTTCAAAGAATTTTGTATTTTTAAGAATAAAGTTAAGCAATTTCGGTTTTAACAGTTTCAAAATAAATAATTAAATAAAAGTTAATATCTTTAAATATCCGCTAAGCGCAATTAAGACTTCAATGATGTAGAGTATTATATAGACGGCCTTTAACGACTTGATTACATTTATAATTTTTATTTTCTTAAAATAAACTTGTCAATGCAATTTTAATAAATCCTTAAAATAAATTATTATATCACATTTACTTTGTCTTTTAGTTTGGTTTTAGTTCTTCTTAACATTTATAGATAAATATTTTTGAAAACTATTTTTGTTACGAATTTTTACAATTTTGTTACAGTTTTGCCATATATTTTTAATATAAACAGTTTAAACTTCAATATGAAATGAAAAAAAAAATTGTTATTTTTCTACTTAAAAAATTCTTCTTCGTAGTTTTTTAATAAATAGTTTTTGCTCCAATGGTTTTTTGTTATTTTTATTTTCTATAAATAATTTCAAAGTTAAAGATGAACTTTTGCTGTGGAAATGTGTGTTAAGCTTTTCTTTTTCGTAACAAAATAATAAGAAACAAAACTTTAATAATATTTGTTGTACTTTAAAGAAAATTTTTGTAAATATAACTATATTTTTATTTTTATCTTAAAGTTATTTCTTTTCCGCAAATATTGTTTTGCAAGAAATTGTGAATAAGAAAACAAAGCAAAACAAAACTTTTCTGCCAGGATGTTTTATTTCTTTGTAAAAGTAAATATTACTAAAGTAAATATTGAGAGCTCAAATACAAATAAATTTTAAAAAAAGGATAAAATTTTTGTTACAGAAAACTCAGAAAAAAGTTATTAAAATATTACCAAATAATAAATTTAATTATATTTGTAACTTATTCTTAGCCTAAAAGTATGCTACAAATTTACGTTTTGAAAACTAAATTGTTTAAGATTCAAATTAGTAAAACTAAACCTACCTTTAATTATGTCACAACTTATATAATATTAAAAATGCAATAATGGAATTACAGCAATGAATATACAATTAACAAAAATTAAAAATTTTTGTATATAAATTTTTAAATTTTTAAATTCTATAAATTTCCAATTTTGAAAAGCTAAGTGTGTCTTAAAATTCTATTGAATTTTGACGAATTTTTGTTTTGGTTAGTTTTCAAAAAAATCGATATTTAAAATATATTGCCTATTTTTCGGGGCTCAATTTTTTCAACTGAAATTCTAAGAATGTCTTTAAATTCATTTGAATTTTGTCGAATTTAAGTTTTTATTAGTTTTTTTAAAAATTTGTTTTTCAAAAAATATTGCCTAGTTTTAGGCAATTCATTTTTTTTTTTAATTTTTTGAGTTCTTCAACTGAAATTTTTATAAAATTTGCCATTAAGGAATTTTGTATTTTTAAGAAAAATGTTTAGAAATTTCGGTTTTAATAGTTCTTTATCAAATATGAATCAAATTTTTGTGTGGATAGTTCAAAGTTTTATTAGTAAAACTAAATTAGCTACTTTGATTAAATTAACAATATTTACAGTAACGTACAAAAAACTAACAAAAAATATAAATTTTTTTATAAAAATTTTTAAATTTTTTAATTATCGAAATCACTAAAATAAATTTTTGAACAGCCAATTATGTCCTTAAATTACTTAAAACTTTTATTTAAGTTTTTGTTAGTTTTAAAAGAAATTCGTTTTTCAAAAAATATTGCCTATTTTTAGGAACATTTTTTTAAATTTTTTTGTCTAAAATTTTTAGAAAATTTATCTTTTAAGAATTTTGTATTTTTTAGAATAAAGTTATACAATTTTGGTTTTAATAGCATTTAATAAATTGTAAATCAGATTAACTCCAGACTGTTAAATGTCTTATAAGTAAAACTTAATTGCTTATAGTAATTATCAAAAAGCCAAGAACGTTCTTAAATTACTTTAAATTTTGTCGAATTTAAGTTTTTGTTAGTTTTTAGAAAATTGTTTTTCAACAAATATTGCATATTTTTAATAGCATTTTTTTTTAATTTTTTTCTGTTGAAATTTTCGGAAAATTTGTCTCTGGAAAATTTTGTATTTTTTTAAATATTATAAAGCATTTTCGGTTTTATTAGTTGTTTACAAGCGAAAATCAGATTTTGAGAAATTTATTTATAAACTATTGTCATATTGTCATTCCACAAAAATTTCTAAGTAATTAAAAAAACTGCGTTGACATTTGCTCTATTTCATCAAATTTTTAACTATTTAAAAAATTTTTCAATTAAAAAAAAATAGTTTTAAAAATCATTGCGTGTTCTTAGACATTTTAGCAGTTTAAAATTTTTTATTTAAAAATTTTTTTCAAACTATTTTTTTAGTTTTAAAAGTCATTATCTATTTTTAGACATTTTAGTAGATTAAAATTCCATTTTAAAAGTTTTAGCATTCAAATGCTATTTAAAAATTTCGTCAAATTGCTTTAAATTTTGTTGAATTTAAGTTTTCCTTGAAAAATAAGGCAATATGGTTATCAAATAATATTGCCTACCTTAAGGAGTTCGTGAAGTATTCAAAAATCATTTTAAACTAAAACTTCTCTTGAAAGATTTTTGTATTTTAGGGTCATAAAGTCAATTTTATGAAAATGTATATTGGGCTTAAATGCAATCAAAAATATTGTCTTATTAACCTACAATAAAAAAACCTTTTCAACTACTTTAAGTTTTACTAGTTTTCGATTATTTTAGATTTATTACAAGCAAAGAAATTTAAAGATCAACATTTTTTTTCTACTTGGGCGTGATTTTATTTAAACTTTCTTAAATAAATTTTCACTTTCTTATGTCGAATTTTTAAGATTTTAAAAATTTTTTTAAGATTTTTATTTTTAGGATAAAGTAAAGTTGATTTTGATTTTAAGAATTGTTTTGAAAGGAAAATTAAACAAATTTCCTATTTACATACAATAAGAAAACCTTTTCAATGTGTTTGAATTTTACTAATTTTTGTCTAATTTTGATTTTTTACAAATTAAGAAATTTTAATTTTTAAAATTCTTTGCCTACTTTTGGGCGTGATTTTATTTAAATTTTTTTTAATAAATTTTCAGTTTCTTACATAAAATTTTTAAGATTTTAATTTTTTTTTTAAAGATTTTCTATTTTTAGGATTAAGAGGATTAGAGTTAATTTTGGATTTAATCATTTTATAAAAATTGGGTTGAAAGGAAAATTAAAAAATTTTCTTATTTACATACAATAATAAAACCTTTTCAATTTGTTTAAATTGTACTAATTTTTGTCTAATTTTGGTTTTTAGCAAATTAGGAAATATTCATTTTTAAAATTCGTTGCCTACTTTGGGGCGTGATTTTATTTTTAATTTTTTAAGGTGTAATTTATTTTGGGTTTGATGTCTTGGATTTTTGTATTTTTCTTTTAATTTTTAGAAGTGATTTAATTTCTGATTTTTTAAGATATAATTTAAATTTATTAAGTTTTCTAAGATTTTTGTTTTATTTCTCACAATTTAAAATAATTTATGGTTTCAACATTTAACTGTTTTTACCTTAAACACATGCTCCTAGCACTTCACAGGAAAATATATAATAGGTAATATTTTATTACATCCTAAAACAATTTAAAACTATTATTTAATTTAATATTACTACCGTAAATACCAGAAATTATTTACCAAAAATTATTCCATTTAAATTTCTTTCTTTACCAAAAGCATACAAAAAATTTAATTAAATTTGTGTATTTTCTTCTTTTTCATTTTAGGTAAGTTTCGGATTTTTCCTAGGATTCCTTAAGCAAATATTGTTCATTGCTCACTGGTAAAATGATGAATTATTAAAACTAATTTTTTATTATGATTATTTTTTTTTTTGTGTGTGTAAAATAAAATAACCAAGTAAAACTAAATTTGATTTAGAAAAAAAAATTTGATTAAGGAAAAATTTAAATTCAATTACATTTCAAAGAAGTGAAAAATGTAAGAGAAAACCTAGATTATACTCGTACATAGTAATAAAACAGGATAAAAATATAAAAAGCCACCTCCTTTGCTCCACACTTTTCTTACTTTTTTTTTTTGTTTTGCTATATAAAACAAACATAAAATTTCAATTTTAAAAGCAAACACTTGCATTTAGCACACAATCAATCACAATTCAAACTCAACTACAACTACACACTCATACCAATAGGAATAAATGCATGCATACATACATTTGCAGTTTAGCAGCATTTTACCTCTATATAAATAAAGCTGACTATAGTTAGTAAAGCATATATAGCGGCGGCTATGGGGACGTAAAAAGTTTTGTATTAAATTGAGTATTGGTTTTTCTGCAAGTACTACATCTCCCTAGCTCTCAAACTAGTTTTTTTTTTGTATTACATTTCAAAATATGTGTGTATGTATGAGAAGTTTTTAAACGAATGTAGGTATTTATGTTTATTTAATAGAGGTATTTACACTTGTTTGTATGTAAACTAACACTTTTGTTTATTTGAAGTGGTATTTGCAAATATAGTAAACCAACAAACAAACATTCATTCATTCATACTCACTCATCGTCATCATCATCATCATGCCAAGCCAATGCACTTAGAAAAGCACTTGTAACAATTAATCGGATGTTTCTATAAACCTGCACTCACTCATACATAAATATCAAAGGGAAAGAATAAAAAAACTCTTAAAAAAATAAATATAACTAACTATAAAAATAAATCATTTGTTATAAGTAAAGTGTATGAGTATTGGAAAAAAATCAATATTGTTGAATAAATCAGAAAAATTTGTATCGGGTAAATGTAGGCAAATTTAAACAGGAAACATGAACAGGAAGACTTTGAATAGGCAACTAATTAGAATTGATGGTTTTTAGTGTTATTATTTTTTTTTTGCAAAAGTCTAGTAAATGTTTTAGAATATCTAGCAGACTGTAAATCTAGAGGCATCAAAGTAAATTGTTTTAAGTTTTCTTTAAATATCAAAGAAATTTGTATTATATAATCAAAAGTTAGTCAATTTTTAGGTCACTTTTCATATTGAAGCAATTTATAATGAAATCAGTTAATTAAGAGTATAACTAAAAGAAAATATGGTACAAATTAATCAACAACCTTTAAATCAAAACAATTTTCAAAAGTACTGCCTGCTTTTAGGATATGTACTTTTAGTTTTGGTATTAAAACAATTTATGTTTATATCAGTTAATATAGTAAATACTCTATAGAAAATATGGCTCAAATTGAGCAACATTCTTTGAAATAAAGCAATTTCAAAAAGTACTGCCTGCTTTTAGGGTACTTTTAGTTTTCTTTTTAATTTCAAAATGTAAAACAAGATCTATCAGAGTGTAAATCCAATTGTGAAGCAAATTATTTGAAAGGTTCTTAGCGAAATTAAAGAAAAAGTTTAGAAATTTTTAGTTCACACTTTCCTATTATTATAAGAAATTTGTGGTAAATTGGTTAATTTAGAGACTAAGAGAATAATTTCAGGAAAATAATCTTCCAAAAATATACTGACTACTTCTAGGATACTTCCAGATATTGTTTTGAATTTCAAAAATTAATACAAGATCAATCAGTGTGTAATTTAATTGAGAAGCAAATTACTTGCATAGTTTTCAACAAAATTAAAGAAAATGTTTAGAAATTTTTAGTTTACACATTCCTATTATAAGACATTTCTGGTAAAATTAGTTAACTTAGAGCCTAAGAGAATAGTTTTTATAAAATATTCTTTAAATTGAAATGCAGTCTTTACTTTTAAGCCATACTAAAAAGTACTGCCTACTTCTAGGATACTTTAAGATTTTGTTTTGAATTTCAAAAATTAATGCATGATCTCAGACTGCAAATCTAATTGTAAAGCAAATTATTTGAAATGTTTTTAGCGAAATTAAAGAAAATGTTTAGAAAATTTTAGTTCACACTTTTCTAATATCATAAGCAATTTGTGGTAAAATAAGTTAATTTAGAGCCTTAGAGAATAGTTTCAAGAAAACATTGTTCAAATTGAGAAGAAATATTTACTTTAAAGTCATTTTAGAAAGTGTTGCCTACTTCTAGGATACTTCCAGATTTCGTCTTTTATTTCAAAAATTAAACCAAGATCTTTCAGACTGTAAATCTAATTATAAAGCAAATTACTTGAAAAAAACTGCTTAAAAACTTTTGGGTCACACTCAATTTTAATTTAAAAAAAACCTGTAAGAAAAGCTAAAGTCGGTCAAGCCCGACTATATGATACCCTCCACTACTAAGGTCAAATAAGGACCAACAATTCAACAAATTTTCCTTAAGTCCTCAAGAGACATATACATAATATGTGCTATTTTTTTCAAAATTTCAAGATTTAAGTAGATTAATGTCAAATTTGGCCAACTTGTGGCTGCAAAGGGGAAAAAATTTTATTCCGGGAAGGCATCCCTATGGGAGGTACCCGAAATGCTGATCAGATTTTGTCCAACAAGTACAGGGATTGTCCCCAGACCAAAATATGAGTCTTTGTCAAGTTTCATCAGACAGACAGACAATATTAAGGTCATAACAAATCTTGTAGAAATTTTCGCGTAAAGACACAAGGAGAACAGAACAGCAGAGTTGCCGTTTTTTTATACTTTTAACTAAAATTGGTTTTCTTTCAATGTGTAGTTCTAAAAAAGCTCCATTCTATTGTATTTTTATCACAAATTTGTTTATAGAAAATTTTTTCTTAAAAACTTTAGTATAGAAAATTTTTCTTTCGAATTTTTTTTTTTATAAAAAATCTACTTTATATAGGAAATTTTTCAAAAATTTACTTTTTATAGGAAATTTTTCAAAAATTTGCTTTTTATAGGGAATTTTTCAAAAATTTACTTTTTATAGGAAATTTTTTAAAAATTTACTTTTTAAAGGAAATTATTAAAAAATTTACTTTTTATAGGAAATTTTTCAAAAATTTACTTTTTATAGGAAATTTTTCAAAAATTTACTTTTTATAGGAAATTTTTCAAAAATTTACTTTTTATAGGAAATTTTTCAAAAATTTACTTTTTATAGGAAATTTTTCAAAAATTTTGTTTCTATAGGAAATTTTTCAAAAATTTACTTTTTATAGGAAATTTTTCAAAAATTTACTTTTTATAGGAAATTCTTCAAAAATTTACTTTTTATAGGAAGTTTTTCAAAAATTAACTTTTATAGGAAGTTTTTCAAAAATTAATTTTTTATAGGAAATCTTTTTAAAAATTTACTTTTTATAGGAAATTTTTTAAAAATTTACTTTTTATAGGAAATTTTTAAAAAAATTTACTTTGTATAGGAAATTTTTCAAAAATTTACTTTTTAAAGGAAATTTTTCAAAAATTTACTGTTTATAGGAAATTTTTCAAAAATTTACTGTTTATAGGAAATTTTTCAAAAATTTACTTTTTATAGGAATTTTTTCAAAAATTTACTTTTTAAAGGAAATTTTTCAAAAATTTACTTTTTAAAGGAAATTTTTCAAAAATTTACTTTTTTAAGGAAATTTTTCAAAAATTTACTTTTTTAAGGAAATTTTTCAAAAATTTACTTTTTTAAGGAAATTTTTCAAAAATTTACTTTTTTAAGGAAATTTTTCAAAAATTTACTTTTTATAGGAAATTTTTCAAAAATTTACTTTTTATAGGAAATTTTTAAAAAATTTACTTTTTAAAGAAAATTTTTCAAAAATTTACTTTTTAAAGAAAATTTTTCAAAAATTTTTTTTTTTAGGAAATTTTTCAAAAATTTTGTTTTTATAGAAATTTTTTCAAAAATTTTGTTTTTATAGGAAATTTTTCAAAAATTTTGTTTTTATAGAAATTTTTAAAAAATTTACTTTTTTTAGGAAATTTTTAAAAAATTTACTTTTTTTAGGATATATTTCAAAAATTTACTTTTTATAGGAAATTTTTCAAAAATTTACTTTTATAGGAAATTTTTCAAAAATTTACTTTTTATAGGAAATTTTTCAAAAATTTACTTTTAATAGGAATTTTTTCATAAAATTTACTTTTAATAGGAATTTTCCTATGAAAAATATTTGTCAAAATTTTTTGGAACAAAATTTTTCGTTGTTTTTTTGTTTTGATAGTGGATTAAGTCCCAAACATTTTTCAATTAAAAAAATGAATATTTTGAAATGTTTGTTTTGAAAGTGGTCTTAAGTCTATGCAACCCGTAAAAAACGCATTTCCAAATGGTTTATATATATATATATTTTTATGAAAGAATAAATTTAATAAGTTCTGATCAAAACTTAAGATTTTATTTAATAAAATTGGTCACCTATATTTTTAAAAACACTAAAACGCAAAACCCTTTATATCTCAATTTAAAAAAATGCACTTAATCCACTTTCAAAGTAAGTCTTCATATGCATATCACATTTGGTTTTTGATCCAAAATATATCAATTGAATACTTTTTAATAAAAGACCAATTTTTGGAGGCAGTTTTGCAAATAAAACTAGAAAACTTGTCCGTTTGTACAGTACTTTTCAACAAATATTTCTAAATAAAACTCTAGCATACTTTTGGGAGTAAAAGAGTTTTTAAGAATTTTAGTTTTTCTAGAAAACAAGTTGTGATATTTGCAATGCACTTGCAATAGTAAGCTAATCTTATTCATCATATATAATACAAAATCCTTAATTAATAAAACACAGCATAATTTTTGGCGCTTAAATTTTGAAATATTAACTTTTTTAAATATCTTGTTTGCACATTTTTATTTCTCTGCAAATCTGTTTAAATATATTTAAATACATTTATTTACATCTCCCTCATATAACGGAAAGGAAATTGAATGTTGTATACATTTTCAATATGTTTTCAAAAATAATTCTTTAACTAAAATGTAAAAATGTTGGCGATAGAAAAAAAAGCAAAGTAAAATCTCAGCATTATAACAAATCAACATATATTTTACATACTCATATGTAAACTTGCAAAATATCGATTGTAATGTAATCAATCACTCTATCAACGTTTTACACATATTAACACATTTCGGCATATACCTACATAAAATATATGTATATAAGTAGAATGAGAATATATGTAACAATATATAGGTACACGAATGTTTATGTACTAATATATGCAAGTATGTTAGTAGATATATTTTTTGGTAAAATTTACCATTGAAAAATAGAAAATTTCTATCAGCATGCATGAAATAATATGAAAAAAGCAAAAAAAAAATATTTTGGTTTAACTGAAAATTCTACAAAAAAAGAAAGAAATTGAATTTTCAAAAATAAAACGTAAAACTAACAAGTGTTGAGTGGAGATAAGTAAAAACCAACGCATTTGTATTCCGAGACATACATTCAAACGTTTTAAACACACATAGAAATGCATTAACACATGGAAACGCAGAAATACAAGAGAAATAAGTAAAAAAATCTAACAACATTTTTTTTGGAAAATTACAGATCAATATACGTTCTTTTATTTACAGTAACTGAAGTGAATTTTTCTTAAAATATCTTTAATTTTGGGTTCAAGTGTTAAGCTTAAAATCAAGAGAAAAACTTGTAAAAATTTCTTTAGAATAAGAAAATTTTGTATTTAGGTATAACAAAATCTTGGAAATTCTTTAGTTTTGAAATTTAAAATTTTATATAATTTTTTTCCATCTTTATATTTTCTAAAATTTTATTAACGTTTTTTTCATCAGTGTATTTTTATGTTTTCTTAGAAATCGATTTTCATTTAATTTTTTTTCCCAACTTTAATTTAAGTTTTCTTGATCTTCTGTTCATCATCTTTCGTTAAGTTCAGATTTTTTTTGGTTATTTGCCGCCTTGGAACGTTTTTAGCTAGAAGGTTATCACGTTTTTTATGTTTTGCACGTAGTTGCATACATTTCTTGACATGAACTCTCCTCTGTCTAAAGTCTACTTTAGACTCTATGAAAATTTTGCGTGGTTGTTTTAGCCTGGCTTCTTTTCAAATTTTCCTTCGTATTTGTTTTATTGAATTCTGTTTTTTCTTTTTTTCTTTTGTATGGGTGGTATTTATAGACATGACGATGATGATGATGTAGATTTTTAGGCTTTAGGATTCTTTCTCTGTATCGGCAAGCACATGTTGGGTGGTCATATTCTGGCAGAATATATAGACAGTATTGAAAGAGCTAAATATGATTAATCAAGAACGAAATGTTTGTTTTGGCAGAAAATTTTGCTGGCAAAAATTTTTTAGGTTTTTGCCATGAAGTTTTCAAATCGAAAAATTGATTAAAAAAAAATCTGACACAAAATTTAAGTTCATTAAATTTTTTTAACTAGAAACATTTTTTTGTGCTTAAATTTAAGCCGATTTTTCTATTTTTCTCATAAAGATAAAATATACAGTAATATTTTATACGAAATTGTTATGTCATAGCTTCAATTTGAGATCTATTTCATTGATTTTGTTTAAAAACTTTCAAAGTTATAAGTATTTTTGTAAAATCACCTCTTAATTAATATCAATCATACGCCTCATTATCAAAATTAACTTAAATGCTAATTTATACCAAAAGAATGAAAAATGTAAATTTTTGGTTTTACAAAGTTCTAGGGTTGTGTAATATATTTCTAGATTAAAGAAAACAAATGACTTTTTTGCTTTTCAAAACATATATATATAAGCCCATTTTGTTACTCTGAACCTATGGACTTTTTTTTATTTCGATAGGGGTACCCTAAAAAATTACTTTTAAAGACTTTAAATGCTTCAGAACGTGAAAAAATATATTTGTAATATAGTTTTTATGTGTGGGAATAAAAAGGAGTCATTGGATGCAAAATGAGGACTACATACCATCTAATTTGGAAGAGCTCAAAAGCTCCTCGTCCAAAAACATATGAACGATATCGCATAAAATGTTGGACAGCGATACTTCTTTGGCAGAAGTCCAAACCGATATGAGCTAACATAGAACTATTGGAGAATGGTTTACGTCTGTGGCAGTTTATTTTTTTTAAGATCGTATGATTGAGACAGGTCTAGTCCTCTTGTCCCAACCGATATGGGTTTTCTAAGTTTGGAATATTAAAAAGCATTGAAATATTCAAGAATGAGTCTTCTTTATATTTTACCTTTTGTAATTTCTCCGAATTAACCGTTCCAAGCTGGTATGATTGAGATAGTCAAGTCCAATTTTGCAAATCGATATGAGCATGTACTTATCAAATTGTAGGAGACTAATACGTCTTTGGCAGTTACTTACTAAAATGACTTATTTTTAGAATCTTTTATGACCAAAGACCTAGTATATTTTAGAATTTCATGATCTTCGATCTTGTTTGCCGATTCTTTTAATTTTTAGGCCAAGTTTTGAAAGATTTTCTTCTACTTGGTATTTAAATGGAAGTTTTGGACTTCCTCTTCTATAAGCTCCCTCAGGATCATTTCCTTGCTGGAGTATATCTGCGAATAGCTCATACATCTTTTTGTGTTATTGGAAGTCGATATTTGAACATCTATAAATTGTGTATTTATCTTTTTCTCAAAAACTACTAGAATAACTTTATCTGATTCTGTTAGTACCCATGACTTGGTGCCATATTATAATACGATAACTATAGGCTTTTTATAGAGCTTTGTTTTGGTTTTTATGGAGAAGGCTTTATACCTTAGCTGCCTGTTTAGGTCCAATTACGAGTAGCATCTGTTTAGAAAAATAATTCTTCAGTTTTTCCGAAGGTGACCATTTCCTTCTAAGTGTTTTGAGTCCGAATTACATTTGTTGGTTTTGTTTTCGTGTTTCGGTGCCATTCGCATAGGTCCACTGCGAATAATGACCCACTTATTGTTTAGGTAAGCACAATCTAACGATAGGTTACAAGACGATTTGTCCGTACCATCATCGGTGTTTTTTGGAACAATAACCGATTTTAATTGACTTAAAACTTGTCCTTGAGAGAATTATAATCACGATTGTATTACAGATTCATTGTAAATCATGTTATTTCATCGCCATTAAGTCCATCGATTCACTGATGTTGAACATATCCACAACAAATGTTATTAAATATAATCGCAAGATAAGTTTTACTATTTCATAGCATTTTTGGACCAGTATACATATTTTATTATCAAAAATGAGAAAAAATACTATGGAAAAATCAGTTACCAGATGACGGTATTTGAAATGCCCTATCTCGAATTATCAAATTTGATCCTTATATTTGAAAACAAGTTCTCAGCTTTAATTTAATGTAACTTTGTTAAATATCTCTACAGTATTTTTTGAATTATAGGCATTTTAATAAAATAATTCAATAATTAATATCAATCATACGCCACCAAAAACTATAATTCAAAATTTTTAATTAATTCATAAAAATTGCTATAAAAATTGTATTTTTTTTTATAAAATGAAATATAAATATAGTATCGTTAGGTTATATTCAATACCGACTATGAACCAAAAAATATTAAAATAAAATATTTTTAATATGAGGCAAAAAAGTGCTTAACATCCAAAAAACTTTAATAGAAGCCAATCAGATGGACGTTTTTTGTTTTCAAATCGATTGATTTTAGACATATTTTTTTAGCTAATTTTCGGTTATTTCCCCCAAAAAAATGAAAATTTTGGCTTTAATAATGATATTTTATCTTTCATTTGGTTTGAATTTTTTAGGAAAATAGCCGAAAATTCAGGTATGTGATGGATATTTTTCGTTTTGAAATCGATCGATTTTAGACACATTTTTAGCTAATTTTGGCTTTAATCCTCGTATTTTATCTTTCATTTGGTTTGAGAACGATAGTTTTCCATCACATACCTGAATATTTCTTCAACAATATATTTAAGCCAACAACTGCCTTAATAGATTTCTTCCCTCTGATTTTTATTACAAGAGATGTTCCCTTATAAAAAACAAAAAATTCCAAAGTGATTTTTATTACAAGAGATGTTCCCTTATAAAAAACAAAAAATTCCAAAAAAGTGTATTTTTTAATTGGATCATAGGCGGTATTAAATAAAAATTTTATCGTGAGCCTATATTCAATACTTCCTATGAGCCATTTTTATTTTCAAAAACTTTTTTTATCGGAAAACTGTTCTTTTTCATGTAATAAAAATCCAATAGAAGAAATTTATTAAGGCAGTTATTGGCTTAAATATATTGTAGAGAAAATATTGACTTCTATTAAAGTATTTTGAATATTGAACACTTTTTTGCATCCACTTAAAAATTTTTTATTTGGTTGATAGTCGTTATTGAATATAGGCTCACGTTATATTTTGTTCTTGAGACTTACTCCAATTTTCAGTTCTTTAATATAATTTGTTTTTCTTTAAAAATTTCTAAATTTTTTAAAGAAATCATCAAGCATTTAACTAATCCTTTATTTAACAAAATGTTTTACTATTCCAAACCATTTCTAAAGCATACTTACACGAATAACACAAATTAATATTTTCCCCTACTAAGACATGCTTAACATTAGAAAACAAATACTTAGCTCTTTTCATTTAACTATACAAGTAAATAAATACTTTTTACAAATACTTACTCAACATGTCTTTTAACATACACTCAAACATAATATAAAATTAAATAAGATTTTTCCATAGAGTAAATCTAACCTCCTTAACCCTCTTATGTTGCTTGCAATTCCAGCTACTTTGAGAACTTGAAATTAAAAAGAAATAAAAAAAAATATATATTTAAACCCAAACCTCAATATCAACAACAAATATTTACTAACTGCCACAGATGTATGTTGAAGAAAAAAAAAAATGTTAAAGTTTTACATACACACGCCACTCATCTACACCTTGTGGCACGTTCGTGTAAAAGCTGCAGAAGAAAACGGAAAAAAGTTTGTTATTTAACCGCTAAACTGCTTAAAAACTTGTAATGAACTTGAAGTACATTTATGTTATATACAACATGTAAAAATGTTAAGAGTTTCTTATTTTAAGTATTTATATATATTTATACATATTTCTTTCTTTTTTATTTCTTGCTGCTATTCAAAAATAAATACAAGTACTTTTAAGAGTAAACTCTTCTTTAAGCTTTTGCCAGAATGAATGAATAGAAATACAAGCAATACCGGCAGCTTAGCACTAAAGTGTTAGGTTTGAATGAGCTAAATTCAAGGGAATGTATGCTTTGATTTGAAGCAAATTTTAGGGTCTTGTTTAAATATAGGACTTTGAATTTAAGGTCTTGGTTTGGGCTAAACTTCTCCCTTTCTTCTTTTGTTTTGTATGTATTTAGGAACATATGTTTTTAGAGATACAAATACTTATATTTACTTTTTAGTTATGTATACAAGTATGTATGTCATATGAAAAGTTATATATATACTTAGTAGGAATTGTATTTAAAAACTATTTTAATTTATTTTAATATAAAAATGTTGCAAATTTCCTACTATTATCAAAAAATTTTTTGAAAACTTAATTTTCCTTTAAAATATTTTGGAAAAAATTTCATTTTTTTTTAATAATTTCTTAGCATCATCATTTAGCTGATATTTTTGTATTAATTCTGAATATCTTAGCTTTCCATTAGATATAACTTTGCTGAAATTATTTTATGTAGTTTTGAAGCATTATTGAATTTTCTGAAACAACTCAATAATTAATATCAATCATACGTCACCCTTAACAAAAATTTTTTATTATAAAAAAAATCCGTTTGAAATTAATCAAAAAACTTAAAAATTATAAACTTATCACAATTTTGATTGAAAAATCTATGAATGTAAATGTTTTTGAAGCAACTTAAACAGTACGAGGGTTGCTTTCTGTTGGAAAGGGGAGCTGGTTTGGAAAATAGTATTCGATGATCAGTCTCTGAGCTGGCTAGCAAATCAAGCTTTTCTTATGATTTTGACAGCTTTTACAAAAGTTAGCTTATGAATATATGAAGAGCAGATATTTTGTGCCTGCTCGTCACAATATGAAGCCGGATTAGGCATTTTGGCATTAGTACTTTTTTGTGCCGAGTTTGGCAATCGAATAGCAATCCCTATTATATAGTAAAGACTGTAATTTTTGTTATGAGATATATGTAGTGGTTACGTTGGCATATGCGAACACTATTTCTATTTATTGTTAAGTATAACCTTAAAACTGCATTGGAACCAAAATATGGAATTAAATTGTGACCAAAATATGGAATTAAATTGTGACCATTTTCAGTGATAAAGTGTAATCAAGAACCAATATTTATCGGTGGTCAATCCTCACTTCAGGAATATTTTCGTTTAAAATCGGATTGTGTTTCGAAAAATATTGATGTTGAGTATTAACTTATGATATAAGATCGTTTTAGGACTTATTGTGAGATTA
This sequence comes from Stomorhina lunata, assembly GCA_933228675.1. Taxonomy (NCBI): domain Eukaryota; kingdom Metazoa; phylum Arthropoda; class Insecta; order Diptera; family Rhiniidae; genus Stomorhina; species Stomorhina lunata. The sequence continues at coordinate 62,404,547 of OW121743.1, forward strand.
AGGTAACCTTAAGTATTTGGCTTTATGAAAAATTTGTTCGTATTGAACCCCAAATGATTTGGCAATCACCTAAAAACTGGGTAATGTCTTATCCTCGGAAGGTCTATTTATAAATATGGTATCATTGTTCGTCTTAGCTCGTAAATGGTATTACAAAAGTTGACAAATTGAAGAAATATGCCATATCGATTGTAAGGTTCTTCTACGTATGGGTGAGTGTGTTCTTCATCATGTGAGAATGTATTGGAGTAAGTCGCAATGTTAGTGTAATCGACGACAGTAGCTCTTTGTTTACATCTGCAGATAATGCTAGAAAATCTCTTCTCTACTATAACAGCTGATATCGTGGCAAAGTTTTAATTGAGACGCGTGTAAGAGAACAGTGAGACTAAGAATATTTGTAAAAAAGACTTTGTCAAGTGTGTGAATAACTCTAAAATTAATAAAAATATAACATTATAAAAACGAACCGTCGTGGTATAGCAGGTTAGTCATCCGCCTTGCATACCAGAGGTCCCAAGTTCGATCCCCAGCCAGACCCACTTGAAAAAATAAATTTTCAAAAAAAAGCGGTGCACCTCATAACTCAGCTAGCCACTGATTATTGAGTATAGGGCTATATAAAACTTCTCTAACTAATACATTTGCCGTTCGGAGCCAGAGTAAAAACGTAGGCCCCTTTCAATGAGTCTAAAAATAAAATCGGATTCAGCTCATTGTCTGAGAGAAGTACCCCTTGTTCCAATTGGAATGTCGTGGGAATTATGTACCTATTAATGATTGTAAGGGTTTTTCACAATGAGCAAAACCCAACAAAAAGTATGTGGGCTTGAATCAAATAATCTACTTTCTCGATCTCAGTCGTATTATTGGTGCCATGTAGAATAGTCTATTCCGAATGCTAAAGAATCATTTCTTTGTCAAAAATCTATAGATAAATTAGAAACGTCAACCGTCAAAAACCACATCACAAAAATGAGAACCCGAAAACAGCTTAATAAACATTGTCTCCAGTTTTCTTCATTAAATCTGAACCTGTCTTAACTACAATATTGGTGAGACATAAAACCATCAATTCTATATATAACACATCTTATTGATTTGTCAAAATAAGGGAAAAAATTTGAAAAAACATATTTCTTCACCATTATAAAACGAGCTTGAAAGCTTCGGATCAGACAAGGAACTATTTGAGCACCTCAAACGTACGTAAAAATTTAAGAATATTTTATTTTAAAAGTTCAAGATAAATTACTTGTGATCTTTTTTCGAAACATGATGAAGCGATTGATGACTTCTAAATGCTTCGATCTGCCACAATCATAACAGAAAAAGGGCTTTCTTTCGATTGCATAAACAATTTTATTATTCTTCACGAAGAACGAGGGTTCTTCACAGATAACGAGGGCGTTCAATATAATAAATATCTATTTGTTTTTGTATTCTTTAAATATTGAAGGAAATTCTAGTCATAAGAATATAATTTTGAAAATTTTTAATTTATACGTTATCGTTATTTTTGAAAACAACTTTTTTTAGAAGCCTATAGGCTATTACTCTCCTATAAATCCTGAACATTTGAGCTTTCATTTGAGTTAACTATTTTGAATGTCAGTGAATTAGTTTTCAAGATATGTCAAGTTTTGTAAAATAAACCAATAATTAATATCAATCATATTAATTAACAAAAAAATTTTAAATTTTGAAAAAATACCTCAAAACTCTAAAAAATCCTTAAAATACTAATAAAATTGCTATTAACATTAAATATAATATAAATACAAATTATTTTCTTTTTAAATTAAATGCTAATTCTACAGAAAGTCTGCTACTGTTAAGTCTCCCAAATTGAAGATCACTTGTGTTAGTTCCCAAAACTATCATATGCTTCCAAATATTTAAACTAAAAGTACCTCCTTGATAAATTTTTCTATACCCATATCAAAATCCTTTTTTCTTATAAATTTTCAATTAAATATTTATACAAATTCACTTGAGCATACTACTACTACACAAATCCGCATATAAACAAGTATTTATTACACATACACAAATTCTATGTAAGTATTTGTAATGGTTTAACCGCATTTTATTGTACTTAATATATGTACGTAAAATACACGTTCATGGGTATGTATTTGTAGTTTAGCAAGTAAAACAAATAGTTTTACATGAAGAGATGTTAAACATTACGTAAAAAAAATCCCGAAAAAACTAAAGCTAATCTGTGGCTGTCATTTAATAGAGGAATTGTGGCAGAGAGAGGAAAAGGAAGGAATTTAGTTCAATATACCTCCTTTTGGTAGTAGTTAGTGGGTTAGAGTTACGCTATTGAATAGCAATGTTTTTGGAAATTTATTTCAAAATCTGTTAATGTGTGTTTTTTTTTCTTTTACATATAGGATTCTTATACATATAGGAATCAAGCTATTTTGTTTTAAACTTGTTTTAAAAAATCGTGTATATTTGCTTTTTGGTTTTGAAACTAATATTAATCGAAAACGAAGTGTATTTTTTTTTTGGGGTAATTGTTGGCAATATGTGGCTTTGATTTCTAAGGCAGCAGAGGGAACAATTAATTAAGTAAGGAATATTTATGTGAATTGAAAAGACGAGCTAATTGTTACAAATGAAGGTAATAAAAATATTTTAAGTTTTTTTTTAAGCAAAGAATTTATAGCTTAAAAACTGTTTAAACTTATTTCAAAACAATCAATTTTTTGCTTAATTTTATAAAACATTCTTATTTTTGAATTTTCTCAAAATATGTTACGTATTTCAGTAGCTTTAATAAATTTTCTTACTTATAAAAAGTAAAGCATACTTTTCGGTTTTCTTAGCCTTGATTTTTTAGCCTAAGGCTTTGTTTAAGAAACTTTGTCTATTCTGTTAAGTTTGCCTTAAATCTTGTCACATATTTTAAAAAGTTTTAAACAAAATCAAAAAGTGAAGCATATTTTAAGGCTGTCATATAAGTTAATTATCAAGAATATAAAATATTTTCAAGGTTTTTTTTTGGTTTACACTTTGACTTAATTTCAAAGAAGAAAAAGAAATATATATAAAAACAAGGCATATTTTAGGGCTTTGAATGTAGATATTTTGTAATTTAATTTTATAAGATTAAGTGAGTTTTTAAACAATTTGTAAATGTTGAATCAGTTTTATTTTGCAATAAATTTTCCAAAAATTTTATGAAATTTTTTTAAAAATAAAAATTTGGTTTTTCACATTTTTTCAGAACATCTCTATTTCCAGACTGACTTTCTTTGTAATATCTAACATATTTAAATTCTATATAATTCTTGAATATCTCAGCTTTTATTTGGCATACCTTCAACTATACTAGATTTCAATACTTTGGGAGTTATTAAACATTTTATAAAATAACCCAATAATTAATATCAATCATACGCCACCTAAAATTCAAAAATGTTTAGCAAAATCTTTACTAAAACATAGTTTAAATTTTAAGAATTGTTACAATAAATTTTATTATAAATATAAAATTTGAAGTATACATTAAGGCTTTCAATAATATTCGTTTAGTAAATTAAAGCAAAATCATATTAAGTTTAAATAGTTTTTGTAAACTTTTTATTAACAATTTTGGAAAAAATGTTTTCGCAAATACTTCTTATTAGTTTATAAGCAAACACTCAGCATATATTAAAGCTATAAATGATGACAAATAGTTTTTGGTAATATTTTTTATATTTTAAAAAAAAAAAAATTTTCTATTTGACAGAAATAACAAACATAATATATTAAGGTTTCTGCTTCCTAGAAAAGTTGACTATAGGAAGACATTACTATATAAAAGTTAAAATGAAGACATTTCTATAGAAAAGTTGACGATACGAAGACTTTGCCATGGAAAAATTTGTGAAAGGAAGACATTTCTGTAGAAAAGTTGACGATAGGAAGACATTTCTATAAAAAAGGTGACGATAGAAAGACATTTCTATAGAAAAGTTGACGATAGGAAGACACTTCTACAGAAAAGTTGACGATAGGAAGACATTTCTATAGAAAAGTTGACGATAGGAAGACATTTCTATAGAAAAGTTGACGATAGGAAGACATCTATATAGAAAAGTTGACGATAGGAAGACATTTCTATAGAAAAGTTGACGATAGGAAGACATTTCTATAGAAAAGTTGACGATAGGACGACATTTCTATAGAAAAATTGACGATAGGAAGACATTTCTATAGAAAAATTGACGATAGGAAGACATTTCTATAGAAAAGTTGACGATAGGACTACATTTCTATAGAAAAGTTGACGATAGGACGACATTTCTATAGAAAAATTGACGATAGGAAGACATTTCTATAGAAAAATTGACGATAGGAAGACATTTCTATAGAAAAGTTGACGATAGGACGACATCTCTATAGAAAAGTTGACGATAGGAAGACATTTCTATAGAAAAGTTGACGATAGGAAGACATTTCTATAGAAAAGTTGACGATAGGAAGACATTTCTATAGAAAAGTTGACGATAGGAAGACATTTCTATAGAAAAGTTGACGATAAGAAGACATTTCTATAGAAAAGTTGACGATAGGAAGACATTTCTATAGAAAAGTTGACGATAGGAAGACATTTCTATAGAAAAGTTGACGATAGGAAGACATTTCTATAGAAAAGTTGACGATAGGAAGACATTTCTATAGAAAAGTTGACGATAGGAAGACATTTCTATAGAAAAGTTGACGATAGGAAGACATTTCTATAGAAAAGTTGACGATAGGAAGACATTTCTATAGAAAAGTTGACGATAGGACATTTCTATAGAAAAATTGACGATAGGAAGACATTTCTATAGAAAAGACGATAGGACGACATTTCTATAGAAAAGTTGACGATAGGAAGACATTTCTATAGAAAAGTTGACGAAAGAAAAACATTTCTATAGAAAAATAGACGATAGGAAGACATTTTTACAAAAAAGTTGACCAAAGGAAGACATTTTAATAGAAAAGTTGTTAGTCTTCTTACTTAATGCGTGGTTGTTTGCTGGGTTATAAAAGTTTTTCGTTATACGGTTTAAAGATTTCTAGACAGATAACACAAACAAATGTTTTGGTTTGTGATTTGGAAATTTGTTTTCTGTTCATGGGTTTTCTTTTTTTTTTTGGCTAACAAAAACATATATATTTTCAGTTGGCATTTAGCCAAAAAACTAAGATTTTTCAAGACTTTCAGAACCACAGAAAATAATAAAACAAAAATAAAGTAAAAGCCAAAACATGTTCACGTGTCCTTTGCAGGCGTATTTGAAAATGGAAAACTAACACATATGAAATTTTACTTCTTTATAAGGAAATTTATGAAAGAAAGTGCTTTGGTTTATGCATTACCACCAACACATTTCCTTATATACACAAGTTTTTGTTTGCAATGATTATTTCCATTTGTTTTCTGTTTTAAATAACTATTTAAAGCATATTTTTAGGCTGAGTAAACAGAAAAGTATTTAAGCAAATTTGTGAACAAGTTTCGGTATTATCTACTCCCAACACGATGCCACAAAACAAACTGAGTTGTTGCATTATCTGAAATTTATACAAGTTTCAGTTTTTCGTTGTCATTTGAAAGAAATTTAAATAAACCAACAAAAAATTGAAAAATATAATTTTTCAAAAACAATTTTCATTGCTAATCTCTTAAAAAAAGATACAAAAAATTTAGTTTTTTTTTCTTAAAAGAATTTGAATACTTCATTATTTCGAAATTGAGTAAATGAAATCTTTCGAATTGAGTCAAATGGAAGAAATTATTTGGAAATAGAAGATATTTAGAAAAAAGTCTTATATAGACAATTTTGATTTTGTTCACCGAAACAAGATTTTTTATTTAAGTTAAAGTTTTTTAAATATTTAGAAATTTTCAAATATTTTGAAATTTAAATTTTCAAGTTTACTTGTATATTTTGAATACCTTAATTATGACTTGTAGCAAAATTTTTTTTAGAATTTCATAAATTTAGCTAGAAAATTAAAATAGTTTTGATTTTTTTTTTTTTTTTAAATATCTTTAATTTTTGAACACATTTTCTTAACTTAGCATATCCGATTTATTTTATTTTAAAATCCTGAAGATCTTAGCTTTAATTTGGTGTAGCCTTGAGAAAATTCTTAGAAAAACTTCAATAGTTATTAATAATTTTGTAAAATAACCCAATAATTAATATCAATCATACGCAACCAAAACAAAAATTTTCTAATTTACAAAGATTTGAAGCTAAGCTAAAAATTAAGTCAGATTTAATAATTTTGGATACTTGTCAGGCTTTAAAATATTCTAAAAAATTATTGTATTCTTAAATACTTTAAAAATTTTCAAATTTTGAACTTCTTTTGGTCTCAAAAAACATTTTATAAAATATTTAATATTTAAAAAATTTTGTTAGAAATTCGCATTTTATTCAAATTTAAGCCCTGTTTCCTTACTCTGTCTCAAATAACTGCCATTTAAATTTATTTATATTGTGTTTTATTTTTATAAACGATGGCAGCCATGTTTTTTTCCCAAAAATTAAATCTCTTTTGTCTTGTAGAAACTAAATTCTAACTAAAGACTTGCTTCCCTTTTCCCAGCTCCACTCTCCTGTTTCCACTTTGCACTTGAATATTGTCTTCTTCGTTGTAAGCCATATTTTTCTACTATTTTCTATGGATTTTTGTTTTACAACAAAAATATTTAGTGTTGAAATCTGTTAAAATCTGTTTGCAAAAGCTTATTTAATTAAGCTGGTCGTATTCAAAGTTATTTATTATCTTTGCGGCAAAAGCTTTTGCCTTTTATTTTATTAGTATTTTTCTGGTAAAATGCTTTCAAACTGATTTAAGTTTTTTTTTTTTGTTTGGAGGTTGTTTTTCTGACAACGTTTGGTTGCAGACATGGTAAACTGCTGGCTGGGTATTGTTCTATAGCTAGCTCGAAAAATACAGGGAATTTAATGTCTATTATATTTACTGTTAAGTAGATTATGTATATTTTAAAGTTTAACACAGTATAAGGAGTAATGGAGAATAGGAAACAAAATTTAACAAAAATTGAATAGACTTTAGGGTAAAGAAATATAATTTTTTGGGAAATTTTAAAATTTTTATTTGAAATTTCAATATTAATTATAAAAAATTTGTATGGAAAACTTAATGAAAAAGTGAGTGAGTTTCTAACTTTTGAGCTGGCTTGAAAACTGCCAGAGATATAGCTATTTTTTCAAAATTAATGCTTAATTAATATCAATCATACGCTCTAGGTGAATTTTTTGAAAATTTGAAATTTTTACTAAATTAGATATTAAACGTTCAGTTTTTTAATTAAAAACTAGTTTTTAATGCCAATTAGATTATTTAAAACTAGTTCAAAAGTTTTAAAATATTTTCATTAGCCCGAAAATTCCATTTGTATTTATGTCATTTTTAGTGGTCTATGTAAAGAGTGGCTAATGGTAGCAGCTTTCATCAGCCACCTTGTAAACATACAGTTTAGAATAGAGTGAACAGTAGATCAGAAACTAAGGCTAGTGATTTTAATAAAACTTTAACTGAGATTGTGTAAATTAAATGTTAAGAATATTTTTGAAAAGAAATTTTCAATTTTTTTCCGATTTCAGGAGAAAAATTTGTTTTATGAAATTGGATGAGATAAAAAATATTTATCATTTTTGAAGACCATGAGGTTTTAGCTCTCATATAAGCCGAAATTTTAAAAAAAAGCTTTCAAACTATTCCATCTGTATCAAAATTTGTAAAATTAGGTCCTAATTAATATCAATCATACGACCTAGGCGATATTTTTAAAAAATTTAAAATTTTGAAGAAATAATATCCCATCTAATTAAATAGCTCATTAAAGAATAAGGAAACAGAATTTGAGATAACTTCAACAGAGACTATAGTTGGGACATTCTTTGTATAATTTTAAAGGAAAATTTTAAAATTAAAATTTTAAAATTAAAATTTTGAAAAAATTATATCTTATCAAATTTTATTATTCATTAATGAATAGAAAACAAGGGAACAGAACTTAAGAAAACTTTAAAAGAGAATAAAGTCAGGAAATTTTTCCGTATAATTGTATAGGAAAATTTTAAAGTTTTTTTTTAACATTTTTGAATTCTTTTAAAAGAATTGATTTACGAAATTTTTCTAAATCTTTTGTAAACTTATCGATCTGTAGCATTTTTTGTAAAATTAGTTTTAAAATAATATTTGACATATTTGATTTCATATTAAAAATTTGTTTTACAAAATTTGATGAAATCTAAAATATTTATTATTTTTAAAACCTTGAAGTCTTATCTTTCATTTAAGCCACTATTTTTCAAAATCACTTGCAAACTTATCGATCTGTAGCATTTTTTATAAATTAAGTGCTTAATTAATATCAATCATACGCCCAAAGTAAAATTTTTGAATAATACAAATTTTGAGAAAATACGATATAAAAAAGTAAATAGTTGAAAACAAAGTTATTTAGAAAGACAAATTACATTAAATAAAAATATTTTCCTCTACTTTAATATAAACATAAGCCCAAAATTTCCATTATTTGTTGAGTATATTTCTATCCTAAAATCTTACTAAAACAAATTTACATTAAACTAATTTCCCACAGGCTTTACTTTAACATAAATATTAGAAGGCATAACAAAATTACATATCCTTAAGATAGTTATTAAGGGAAAATCAAATCAAATTTTCTAACTACTTACTATTTAAATCCCCAAGTAAATAAATCTACAGAAAAAAAACTACCACATCTAAAATTTCAAAACATATGTTTTCTTTGAGTGGAAAAGATAAAAGAAAACAAGCCATAAAAAAATCTACAAAAATATAAATAAATATATGAATAGTCCCATCAAACAAGAAATACAAAACCAAATACCAGTAATTCCCGAACTTTTAACAACCAGCAAAATCCTAAAATGTATAAAGAAAAATTCTAAAGAATGACCATAACGTCCAGAGAACCACAATCACCAAGAAAATGTAGTTAAAAGTAGAATTAAGAAAAAAATGAAACAATCCAAACATTAAGACAAATGCCAGGAAACATCTAACAAACGACTACGTTTGTGACAATAATAACAATTTTCATTCGTATTCGACAACAAATTCAACATGAATGAATTCTCAAATGGGATTTAACATGCATGTTACCAAATTTAGGCATGACACAATATATATCAGAACTATACCGGTTATTGGTATAGGGCCGAAACATCAGCAGCAGGAGAATAATACCAGTAAAATCAAAGTTATTTGCTATGTGCCACCTAAAATCATACAACATAAATATCTCGTTTGTAATAGAATGTAGAAGTGACGGACATATAGGGAAGGGAAGAAAGATTCGTTATTAAGTTTAAGCTTAGCTAAGAGACCGGTAGTATAAAAGAATAACCAGGCAAACATTCACAGTTAAAAAATAGTAAAATCTGAACAAATTGGTCCAATTGATGCAGTTTATAGTCTACATTTCATAAACTGTTGCATACATCTAGGTTATCTTCCCTCCCAGATTCAAAAAGAAGTGAAACTTTCCGATTCTAGTTAATTCTTGCATGTTTTTGTTTTTGCAATTAACAATGGAAACATTTGAAAAATGTTGCCTACTTTTAGGTGGTTTACGAGACATATAAAAATAGAGGAGCAAGATCAGTATTTACGATTATTTTTAAATTATATTGATAGGAAAACTCTGTTTAGACATAAAATCCAAATAAAGCCTATACTTTAAATCAAGGGTGCCCAATAGTTCCTTATGGAAGGGCAAATACCAAAACATTTGAAAGGAAACGCATTTTTATTCTTCATGTTTTGTTGTAAAAACTAAATCATACAAAGAAAATAAGTGAACCTATAGCTTAGGGCTTTTGAAAAAACAAATGAGTACCAAGCGCATAGGGCTCGGGCACCTTTGTTTTTAAAAAAATGCTGAAATTGAAAAGGAAATGTTATGGTCTTACTATCTTAAGGTTTACGGCTTATATCGTCCTTGCAAGAAATTTGATTATTTAGTTTAAATAGATGTATTTATAAAAGTGTAGCCTAATTTCGGAAGCTACCTTGAAAATTTATTTATTGCTGAGATATTTGAGCTGGTAATTATTAATAAAAATTCTCTAAAGTTTGTTGATAATTAATTAAAAAAATTTAAATGAAAAAAATTTAGAAGAAACTTATTTTTAACAACCGTTCGAAAAGTGTTGCCTACCTTTGGGAACCATATTATATGAGTATGAAAGTATGTATATAATAAAATTTGTGTCGTGCCTGATTACTTCCAAATTCCCATTAATGCTTATTTTTTTGTTGTAAAAATTAACATCCAAATGATGCTTCCAGTATTAGTAAGAATTTTAATGGGTTATTTCAAAAACATTGCCTATCCTAAGGGTTTAGGGTGTGTGTTTGGTCTCTTCAAGTTTTTTTTCATTCCTTAGGTAAGGAGCTGATTGGTTCAAAGCTAAAGCTTTATTTCAATTCAATTAATAAAATGCGATATTCTTAACCATTAATAAAAGTGTTGCCTAATTTGGGGAACTACTTACTTAATTTATTATTGCAGATATTTTTGAGCTTGTAATTATTATTGACATCATTTGAGGAAATTTTTAAGAGAGTAAAATTTAACAAGATAGAATTTAGTCATATTTTATATCCTTCTAAGAAGTGTTGCCTACTTTTTGGAACTTGTTAACATATATTTATTTCGAGGTTTTGGAACGTGTATTGTAGTCAGTTAATTTTCCTAAAGTCGAAATAACATTTTGAACAAAATGTTGCATGTTTTTGGAGATCCCTTAGTGTTGCCTAATTTCGGGAACGTATTAAAATTTATTTTATTTGTGGAGCTAATAATTATAAGGAACATTGCTCTGACATTGTTTAATAAATTGATTTGGAGATTAAAATGCTATAACATAAGGAGAAGTTCTTATTTAACACCTTTTTAAAAGGTGTTGCCTACTTTCGGACACTATAATGCGAATGTATTTATTTCGATGAATGTAGAACATGGTATTGAAAATAATGTCTTGCTTACTTTCAGGAGTATCTACGTCTTTCGACAATTTTGTTTATATTTTTCTAGCAATTAAGGCTAATGTTCTTAAAACATTGATCATAATTAATACAAATTTTAATTTTCAATAACTGTTGCCTGCTTTTGGGAACTGACATTTTGTACCCGAGGGATTGTAAAATTGGCTAATAAATCAAATTTTATAAAAGCTAGACACTGATAGTCAATTTAAATCGAAATTATGGAGATTTTATAAAAATTTCCTACTTTTAGGGTAAAAAACTTCTCATCGTTATAATTAAAAGTTTGGAGTAATTAAAAAATAGCTTCTGTTTTTTAGGGAGTTTCTCGAGAAATTATCTTTAACCCTAAATTTGTTTTGAAAATTATGGTTCTGATCCATTTCGAAATAGTGTTGCTATAAATTATTGCATACCTTAGGGTTCACATTTTCAATATTACCATTAATTTTAATAATTTTTTAAAAAAGTGCGTTGTATTTAGGGGATATGCAATTTAAAAGTTAAGCCTTCTCAATATTTCTTTAACATTTTAGCTAAAAACCATTTCTTATATCGAATAATTATGAAAGAAATCGATCGTTTTCAAAGCAGTCGATTTTTGGTTATTCCCCAAAAAAACTAAATTTGGGCTATAATCCTTTGACTGTTATCCTAAATTTCATTTAGTTTAAATTTTTTGTGGAAATGTTGAAAATTATCTCAAAAATACATGAAATCGGTCGATTTGAAAACGATTATATTCCATCACATACCGGATAGTTTATATTTAGTTTAGGATATTCTGGCCCTAAAACGTAACATACCCTTAAGATTTAATGTAAATATTAAATTTTATTAAAACGTTGCATATTTTTAGGTTTTCAGCTGATATTAAAAATAAAGACTAGTTTAAGGGATTTTTATATGATACTAAATTACCTCAAATAATTAGAAATGTATAGTTATTGCTTGTGAACCTCCTTGGTATAGCAGGTTAGTCATCCGCCTAGCATACCAAAGGTCCCAAGTTCGATCCCCGGCCAGACTCACTTGAAAAAAAAAAATTTTGAAAAAGCGGCGGTTCACCTCACAACTCAGCTAGCCACTGGTGATTGAGCATTAGGCTATGTAAAACTTATCTAACTAATGCATTTTCCGTTCGGAGCCGGAGTTAAAACGTAGGTCCCTTTTAATTAGTCTAAAAATATAATCGGATGCAGGTTATTGTCTGAGAGAAGTACCCCTTGTTCCAATTGGAATGTTGTCGGGGAATTATATATACATATATAGTTTCTATTTAGCTGACATTTCCGACATAAAATATTGCATACTTTTAGGGTTTCGTCGAAATATTCAACTTTATAAAAACGTTGCATATTTTTAGGACTTTAGCAATATTACAAATTTTGTATAATATAATAGATTTTTATATGATACTAAATTTAAAAAATATATATAAAAATATAGCCTAGTTTGGGGGATATTCGTAGCAAAGTCTATTAAAGATTTGTGAATATTTGCTCTAACACAAAAATTACCGCAAACCTTAATTTGAAGCTAATATTTATTGTTTTCTTGGCAACCAAAAAAAAATCACTAATAATTTCCACAAAATATTGCATACTTTTCATCGTTTCATCGAAATGTTCAACTTTACAAAAACGTTGCATATTTTTAGGACTTTAGCAATATTAAAAATTTTGTATAATATAAAAGATTTTCATATGATTTAAGGACTTAGTGAAAACATTGCATATTTTAAGGAGTTCAGAAAATATTCGAAATATTGCCTAGTTTAGGGGATATTTATAGACTATTTAAGAATTGCTGTAATCAATAGCTTTTAAAAACTTCCAATATTTTCAATATTTGCTTTAGCACAAAAATTATCTAAAACCTTAATTTTGAGCTAATATTTATTGTTTTCTTAGCAACCAAAAAAAAATCACAAATAATTTCCTTTACTTATTTTCTTTCCAAACATTTAGCCGACATATGAAATTCCTTTGCAATACCGAGATTTCTGTTAAGTTCTTGAGACAATTTCCTTCCAATGTAAAGGGTAAACATGACATTAAATCTCTAAATCCCCAAGCAGGCAAACAAATGAATGATGACCAATGTCTAGGCATAAATGATGCCAAATACAACAAACAACAAATCGTGTTGCATAAGACCAAGAAATATTTTCGAAACGAAAATCTCTGCAAAAATGAAACAACTCAAAAAAACAAAAGCTAACACAACTCGACAACAAACATTTTGAAGTTTATTTATTTTCTAAGAGTCGGGTGTTAAGGAAGACAATAAAAACCTAGAGAGAGTTAGAAATGTTCAGGGCAAACCTAAATGTAGTTAAATAAAAAATGAAGAAAAAAAAATCTGAAAAATAAAAGAAGAAATAAACATTGAAAGCTCAGCACGTTGCAAAAACGTGCACCATCAAAAATAATAGCAAAATAGAAATAGGACTCATATGTATGCTATGGTCATTTCCAGCTAAAAAATATTCTTTAACTCTAAAAAGAAAAAAAAACAAAGACAACCTCAAACATGAAGCCATGAAAAACGTTTCTGTCTGTCTATGTACTCTATGGCTAAATGAAATGGTTAAAGACAATAATGGAAAGGATGACATAAAACAATGACTTACACTTAGCAAATGAAGTTTTCAAGAGAAAGGGCAAAAAGGAAAAAAATGGCAAACGAAGCGAAGAAGAAACTTGATAAAAAATAGTTTTAGTTTAGACAATTGTTACATTAAAATGTTTCCCATTGGTCATCAATAACGACAAAATGTTTGTTAAAGTTCAAAAGATGTGTATTTATTTTTTTCCTGTTGCCTTTTTTTTTTTTCTTCCCGAAAACTAAAGGAACCATATAGAAAATGATAAAAGAAAAAATCACAGCTAAAAAGGAAGTTTAATAGGAAGTTGGCAGATAGCAAAAATTGCTATAGTACAATGACATTTAATAATGATTTTGTTCGAAAGAAATTTATGGCTTTTTGTTGGTAAATAATTGTTTGTAAGCCTAAAAGCAGTGTTTAGTAGTGTTTTTGCAACAACATCAAGTTAAATAATGAGCTAACATGAAGTTTTAGACAAAAAGGCAAATAATAGCTGATTGCAAGGAGAGTTGGTATTTTATTGCCTAAAAGAAGGCAATGATTTTTATTAAATAGTTATATTTGTATTTAAGGTCTTAATATGGAATTTAGTCTTTTACAGTTTGATACAATTTTAGTTGTTAAGAGTTTTCTAAAATATCTTGCCTATTTTAAGGGTTAAATAAAGCCTTTATAAGTAACACGATGTCATAAATGATAAAATTTTTTTAAAACTTGGGGTAAGGCACATACAAAAGCCATTTTCAAAGATTCGAAACACCTGCACAATTTCGAGATATTCTATCTATGATAAAATTTTAGCTGTTAAAAGTAGTGATCGTAACTGTTACAACTTTTGTCGTAAAAGTCAGAAAATAAAAGTTATTTCTTGACTTTTATTTTATATTAATAGAGTTGAGTTTTGCAATCATAATTGGGGTTCAAAAACATAAAAATAACTTTTATTTTCGAAAAAATAAAAGTCAAAAAATAACTTTTATTCATGTTCGAAATAATAAAAGTCAAAAATAATTGTTATTTTTGCTCGAAAAAATAAAAGTTAAATAATAACTTTTATTTTTGTTCGAAAAAATAATAGCTAAAATAACTGTTATTTTAATTTAAAAAAAAAATAAAAATCAAAAAATAACTTATTTTTTGTTCTAAAAAATAAAAATCAAAAAATAACTTATTTTTTGTTCTAAAAAATAAGAACCAGATTTTTAAAAAGCATCACATTTTATGAAAATTTTGTCCACGACTATCAAAATGGTATACTTGATTTATTCTCCGACATTTACTTGAGGTTGATTTTTTTTAATCAAATATTCAAAAATAACAGCTAAAACTGTTCTCAAATATCTTGCCTACTTTTAGGGTTAAAGCCTTTATAAATAACACGATGTCACAAATGAGCAATTTTTGCAAAAACTTGACAAGCGACCTAGTTGGGGTTATAGGCCTAGGTGAGGACATACAAAAATCATTTTCAAAGATTTCGAAACACGTGCAAAATTTCGAGATATTCATGGGTGTCATAGAAACCAAGTCGGTTTTTAAATTTCTCGGTTTTGAAAACCAATACTGGTATTATTTGGTATTATGAAACCAAGTCGATTTTGTTATTATTGGTTTGAAATCAAACAAAATGTTCGAATCAATTGTTTATTATTTCATTTGAATTTTTTGTGAAACATCAAAAGTTAAATAAAATAAAAATTAATAAAAAAAATAATTTGAAGAAAAATGTTCAGTTTTTTGCGATGTTTGTGGTATAGGTATAAAAAAACGCTGCTATTTGGACAAATGAAGCTTGTATACCCTACTGTTTTTTGTTTGGGAATCATATCGTTACTGAATTTACCCTCTTTTATCCTCCACCTTCCGGTAGGTCGTAGTACTTAAGTACCTCCAACTCTCACATTTGCAAAGCGAATTTAAAATTTTAGAACATTTTTTGAAACGCATGGAAATATTTGTCTTAGACCCACCTTTTAGTATATTAATATACCTAGAATCAGTTTCCGAGTCGATTTCAGTTCTTCCGTCTGTCCGTCTGGCTGAACCCCCATGTAAATCATGTAATCAAACTTAAGGCAATTCTAAAGATAATTTGCTAAAATTTGGCACAGATATTTTTTTTGATAGTAGGACCACGGCTATTGAAATTCGTCAAAGTAGGTCTATTATCTATGGTACCTCCCATAGGTCCCACTTCCAGGAATTGATATTTTGGCCACAAATATCAATATTTTTTCATGAAATTTCAAATAAGTACTGCTTTTATAAAACAAAATTACTGTACTAAATATCGTTGAAATCGGTCCACAGTTGACCATAGCTCCCATACAAACTCTTCTATCAAAACGCACTAAATGATACAAAAATCACTAACACGCTAGTAAATCTGAGTTTATTTTTTTGCATACACAATTTTTGAAGAAACTGTAATCAATTTACCAAATTTCGAGATAATCGGTCTACATTTGACCCTAGCTCTCATTAAAGTCCAAATGACGAAAACATCTTAAATATATGTATTTGTTTTGAGAAAATGTTTGTATGATGGCAAATTTAGCAAATATTTGTCTTTATACAGCTGGGGCCAAATTCGATATCGATCGCATTCGATATCGATCGAAAACTCAGACTTTTAAGCAAATATTGTGAAGTATACTTTAGGGATGTTTAAAGTTACTTCGATGCAAAAAAATTTTTAAAATTTGGTATCCATTTTGATTAAAAATATATAGTCCAATTAAAACTATTTTACTGTTGTTCATTTGTTGGCAAATAACTTTAAAAAAAAAATATAGTGAACTCTGCATTTTTTTAAAAAATTTGATTATTGATTTCGATCGCTATCGAATGCGGTAATTTGGCCCGAGGAAAAAGAACATTTTTGACCTCAGAAGGGTATCGTATGGTCGCGCTTGACTGACTATAACACTTTCCTACTTGTTTTTTATCTTTATTGAATTCGTAATTTTTGGATCTTTAGCAATACTTTTTCTTAAGGAAGGACATTAAAATATAAATTTGATATAAGGACAATCTCCGAAAAGTCATAAATTTTCACCAAAACATTTGAAAAGCGATATATGAATACTATAGCCTAACAAAAGGCTATAGTTTCTAAATCAATACTAGAATATTTTGTCCAAAGATTTACAGCAGTTTATTTTTTGTCTTTTAGTCAAAACATCTGAAAAGTAATATTTAAATAATTATGCCTAACAATAGGCAATAGTTTTAAAGACAATTCCAGAATATCCAGCCCCAATATATGCAATAGTTTCTTAAATCTTTTAAGCCTTAGAATATGCAATAGTTTAATGATTCATAGTATTTAAAACTTTAAATATTCATTTTAAAAGGTCTGTATAGTAAATAGTATAGTATAGTAATTAATTGTATTGAGAACTTCTATTGTTCTCTAAATTGCTTAAATATCTCTAAATACATATATTATTTTATTATTTTCCTCATTAAACAATTTTTAATTAAAATATAACTAATCAATCCTAAACATTCTCTATCTTATTAAAATCTATAATAACTTAACCACAACAAAGTTTGAACTAAAAATCATTTAAATATTTCGAAATATATTAGCTAAGTTTTAACTCAAACTCAAACATTTAATTCAAACATATACACACACACTCATATATTCCTAAAATTGACTAGTTACTAAAGTGAGTAGCCACAGAGGCCAGCATTAGTGGCAACAGGAATAACAAATCATAACTCATTTCCATAAAATTTCATAAACTACTTAAGATAAGTCTAATTAATGTTTGCTACTTACTTTAGTTTTGGGGGAGGGGTGGGAGGTTTACCTTCAATTTCTCTTTGGTCTTTTAAACAGAAAAGGCCTAAAGTTTTGATAATTTACTCTTCTTACAATTACACTTACAAAATGTAAAGGAATATTTTGGAAGCAAACGACTTATTAGAAACTAAGAAATGGCCATGGGGCCTCAACGGAAGTTTTAAGGTAATAATTCATTGAAGTTGGATGATGTGGACATATATACGCTCTATGTAAATGTTTGGAGAATGTGAAATGATGTACATTGTTTTAGGTTATGCTCTACACATAGGGAAAAAATTATTTCAATGTTTTTTTCGATAGTATTTGGTGATGATCAGAGGTCGGCACAAATAGAACAGAGAAAGCTCTGATCTTTCAAAAAAAAATTATCAACAATTTTTCAATAAAAAATTTTTTATCAAAAATGTCTCTATTAAAATTTTTTTTATCAAACAATTTTCTATAGAAAATTCTTTATGAAAAATTTTTCTATAGAAATTTTTTTTATCAACAATTTTTCTATAGAAAATTTTTTTTTCAAAAATTTTTCTTTAGAAAATTTTTTTGTCAAAAAGTTTTCTATAGAAAATTTTTTTATCAAAAATTTTTCTTTAGAAAATTATTTTATCAAAAATTTTTCTTTAGAAAATTTTGTTATCAAAAATTTTGCTTTAGAAAATATTTGAATGATTTTTCCAATAGTATTTGGTGATGATCAGAGGTCGGCACAAATAGAACAGAGAAAGCTCTGACCTTTCAAAAAGAAAATTTTTTTATCAACAATTTTTCAATAAAAAATTTTTTATCAAAAATGTCCCTATTATTTTTTTTTTTTAATTTTTCTTATCAAACAATTTTCTATAGAAAATTCTTTATCAAAAATTTTTCTATAGAAATTTTTTTTATCAAAAATTTTTCTATAGAAAATTTTTTTATCAAAAATTTTTCTTTAGAAATTTTTTTTGTCAAAAAGTTTTCTATAGAAAATTTTTTTATCAAAAATTTTTCTTTAGAAAATTATTTTATCAAAAATTTTTCTTTAGAAAATTTTGTTATCAAAAATTTTGCTTTAGAAAATATTTGAATGATTTTTCCAATAGTATTTGGTGATGATCAGAAGTCGGCACAAATAGAACAGAGAAAGTTCTAATGTTTCAAAAAGAACATTTTTTATCAACAATTTTTCTATAGAAATTTTCAAAAATGTCTATTAAATTTTTTTTTTATCAAAAATTTTTTTTTTATCAAAAAATTTTCTATATAAAATTCTTTATAAAAAATTTTTCTATAGAAATTTTTTTAGAAAATGTCTATTAAAATTTTTTTTTTATCAAAAATTTTTTTTTTTATCAAAAAATTTTCTATATAAAATTCTTTATAAAAAATTTTTCTATAGAAATTTTTTTAGAAAATTTTTTTGTCAAAAATTTTTCTATAGACATTTAGAAAATTTTGTTACCAAAAATTTTTCTTAAGAAAAATTTGTTATCAAAAATTTTTCTTTAGAAAATTTTTTTGTCAAAAATTTTTCTATAGAAAATTTTTTGATAAAAAAAAATTTTTTTCAAAAATTTTTCTATAGAAATTTTTGTTATCAAAAATTTTTGTATAGAAAACTATCGAAAAATTTTTCAGAACTATTTCAAATTTTTTTCTAATCAAAATTTTTCGATAAAAATATTTTTTTATTGAAAAATTTTTTTCAAAATTTATTATTTATTATTTTTTCAAAAGTTTTTAGGAAATGTCTACAGAAAAATATTTCTATTGAAAGTTTTTCTATAGAAAAATATTTTTATAGAAAATTTTTCTTTAGAAAGAAATTTTACTATAGAAAATTTTTTATTAAAAATTTCACTATAGAAAATTTTTCTATTAGAATTTTACCTAACATTTTTCTATAGAAAATTTTTTTTATCAAAAATTTTTCAACAGAAAATTTTTTTTATCAAAAATTTTCAATAGAAAATTTTTAGCAAAAATTTTCAATAGAAAATTTTTAGCAAAAATTTTAAAGAAAATGTTTCTACAGAAAAATATTTCTATCGAAAATTTTTTTTTGAAAATTTTCACAGAAAAATAATTTTATCGAAAAAATATCTATAAAAATATGTGTGTATTGAAAATATCTAAAAAATATTTTATTTATCTTAAAAATATGAATAATATGAAAATCTAAAATTGTTTAATATTAGAAATTATTTCTGTTTCGAAAAATATTAGCAAGTAGCTGTACCCTGCTTGCATTGCTGCTCCACCAACTAAAATAAATTTGGAGGAAAGACATTGCTCTGATACCCAATTAATTTTGAATCATTTAATTGATTTAAATGAATAGTTTACGTTTCAATTCAATTTGGTGGCATTTTCTGTGGCGCCATCTGGCGAAAAATAGTCTCAGCAAAATAGAAACCTTATTCAACTCATGCTCAACAACTTTGCTAAAGATCATAGCACGAGCAAATGCAATGTTTATAATTTAATTTATTTTGAGTAATTTTGAGTGGCGCCACCTGTCTGAAATTTGTCATACCAACTTAGAAATGTTCGTCGGCTCATGCGCAACAACTTTGCTCAAGATCATAAGACGATCAAATCTATAGTTTACTATTTGCCTGCATAGTGTTTATGCAATATATGGAAACTGCATTTTATTATAGAATATGTAAATATAAAAAATTTCCATAGATTTTATAAACTTTATAAAAAATTTCCATAGATTTTAGGAACTTTATAAAAAATTTCTATAGATTTTATAAAAAATACTTATTAATTTGTTACAAAAAATGTGATAAATCAAAAACCGGTAGGCCGATTTTTAGCAAACTTCACATAAACCATTTACTAAATATTCCAAACAAAGCCTAAAGATTTGGATTAGATAGGTAATCCCGTTCTTGAGTTATAAAATTACAATGAAAAGTGGCATCAATTTGTATATATTAAAAAGAAGAATCAGTTACATTTATTTCAAATAATCTTTACAAAAATAATAGTGCCTTGGCAACAATGTTCGAGATTATATTTCTTTGATTTTGTTTTTGAATTTTCTTTAACAAAGCGGCACCAACCGACTTTGCTAACATCCAAATTCAAACTGAATGCTTTTTATACTCATTTTAACGAAATACATAAACGATCTTGATATTGACGAAAATTAGAAAAAGTCTTCGACTTCTGGTAGTATGGACTGCCTGCGCCTAGTGTTAATTACTAGCACAAATATTTTCTCTACGTGTATGTAACCAGAAATAAATATGCTTAGAAATCTTTGACTAACTAACATTTAAAAGACAGGGTTATTTATTTGAGGCTGATTTGTAGTAATTCTGAGAGGTTTAATGCAAATATTAAGTTAAAGGACATATGTTAAGTAAACTAAAGGATTTACAAACAGTATTTTAATATTTTACAAAACACATCTAAACGAAGTTGTTCAAAACGATTATTAGGCATAAATCATAACTTAAAAATAAGAGAAAGGATTTTTTTCCAGAAGATAAAAAAGGATTATATAGACTTTACTTTAAAAACAAAAAATTTAAACTAAAACTTAAATATAGCTTCACAAAGTAATACCTAAGATCATATAAATTACTATTTTATACAAAAACACCTGATTTCTTAGAATAAGTATCGAAAAGAAACAAACGCCCTCTAACAAAAGGCCAAACAAATCAATCTTACAAAATTCTTTGAAACTTAGGAAACAAAAAATAATAAAAAATGTTCACCAAAAGTAATCAATAAACCATTAATTTCTACAAATAACATATATGTATGGACAAATGTGTTATCTCAGACTAACGCCTAGAAAAAAAGCCAAAAAGCTCCTTATATAGCCTCCTAAAACCTAAAACATAAAAGAAAATCTATAGTCTATTTATAATATTTAACGAATTTATTATGTACAAGACAAAATAGCCTAAAGTGTATTTATATATTTTGAAAAACATTTCCCCAAAAAAACAATAAGCCATAAAAAAAACCTTACACTACAAGTAATAATAAAAAAGCAGTAACCTTTAAATATATTTTCATTCACCTGTCCAGTTTTTTTTTCTTCATTTTTTTCTTAACGACAATTTAAAGGTAAGCGAAAGGACACCAAAAAGGACATTGACATAAACGAACTTTAGGGCCAGCACTCAATTAGAGGCCGTAAAAAGTATGATGTTGATATAGGAAATAAAAAATAAAGAAGGAAAATACAATTTAGTATTTTAGCTTCCTTTTGATGATAATTGCTTCAGCTGGCGAAAAGAAAATAAAGAAATAAATTATTTAAGCTAAACGATTTTATTTTTATTTTATTTATATCCCAAGTATTTTTAATATTAAATACAAACACAGAAAGATAAAAAGAAACCTTCATTATCCCTAAAAGTAGGCAATAGATTTTTGATAAAGGATGTATTTTTAGAAAAATTTAATAAATCATAAACAAGACAAGAAAGAAAATAATCGATAATTTAAAAGAGGATATTTTTTAAATAAATATATACAATTTAAGACTAAAAATAATTTACAATAAATTTAAAAATTTTCTATTATTAAAAGATGCTCCTAAAAATAGCCTTTATTTATTAAAAACTTTTTTGCAAAAGATATTTTTCAATTCATAAATTTCAATGTAAATAGAAATAGTAAAATATTTCTGTCGAAAAATTTTCTATAAAAAAATATTTCTGTCGAAAAATTTTCTATAAAAAAATATTTCTGTCGAAAAATTTTCTATAAAAAATATTTCTATCGAAAATTTTTCTATAAAAAATATTTCTATCGAAAATTTTTCTATAGAAAAATATTTCTATCGAAAATTTTTCTATAGAAAAATATTTCTATCGAAAATTTTTCTATAGAAAAATATTTCTATCGAAAATTTTTCTATAGAAAAATATTTCTATCGAAAATTTTTCTATAGAAAAATATTTCTATCGAAAATTTTTCTATGGAAAAATATTTCTATCGAAAATTTTTCTATAGAAAAATATTTCTATCGAAAATTTTTCTATAGAAAAATATTTCTATCGAAAATTTTTCTATAGAAAAATATTTCTATCGAAAATTTTTCTATAAAAAAATATTTCTATCGAAAATTTTTCTATAGAAAAATATTTCTATCGAAAATTTTTCTATAGAAAAATATTTCTATCGAAAATTTTTCTATAGAAAAATATTTCTATCGAAAATTTTTCTATAGAAAAATATTTCTATCGAAAATTTTTCTATAGAAAAATATTTCTATCGAAAATTTTTCTATAGAAAAATATTTCTATCGAAAATTTTTCTATAGAAAAATATTTCTATCGAAAATTTTTCTATAGAAAAATATTTCTATCGAAAATTTTTCTATAGAAAAATATTTCTATCGAAAATTTTTCTATAGAAAAATATTTCTATCGAAAATTTTTCTATAGAAAAATATTTCTATCGAAAATTTTTCTATAAAAAAATATTTCTATCGAAAATTTTTCTATAAAAAAATATTTCTATCAATAATTTTTCTATAGAAAAATATTTCTATCGAAAATTTTTCTATAGAAAAATATTTCTATCGAAAATTTTTCTATAGAAAAATTTTCGATAGAAATATTTTTCTATAGAAAAATTTTCGATAGAAATATTTTTCTATAGAAAAATTTTCGATAGAAATATTTTTCTATCGAATATTTCTATCGAAAATGTTTCTATAGAAAAATATTTCTATCAATAATGTTTCTATAGAAAAATATTTCTATCGAAAATTTTTCTATAGAAAGATATTTCTATCGAAAATTTTTCTATAGAAAAATATTTCTATCGAAAATTTTTCTATAGAAAAATATTTCTATCGAAAATTTTTCTATAGAAAAATATTTCTATCGAAAATTTTTCTATAGAAAAATATTTCTATCGAAAATTTTTCTATAGAAAAATATTTCTATCGAAAATTTTTCTATAGAAAAATATTTCTATCGAAAATTTTTCTATAGAAAAATATTTCTATCGAAAATTTTTCTATAGAAAAATATTTCTATCGAAAATTTTTCTATAGAAAAATATTTCTATCGAAAATTTTTCTATAGAAAAATATTTCTATCGAAAATTTTTCTATAGAAAAATATTTCTATCGAAAATTTTTCTATAGAAAAATATTTCTATCGAAAATTTTTCTATAGAAAAATATTTCTATCGAAAATTTTTCTATAGAAAAATATTTCTATCGAAAATTTTTCTATAGAAAAATATTTCTATCGAAAATTTTTCTATAGAAAAATATTTCTATCGAAAACTTTTCTATAGAAAAATATTTCTATCGAAAATTTTTCTATAGAAAAATATTTCTATCGAAAATTTTTCTATAGAAAAATATTTCTATCGAAAATTTTTCTATAGAAAAATATTTCTATCGAAAATTTTTCTATAGAAAAATATTTCTATCGAAAATATTTCTATCGAAAATTTTTCTAAAGAAAAATATTTCTATCGAAAATTTTTCTAAAGAAAAATATTTCTATCGAAAATTTTTCTATAGAAAAATATTTCTATCGAAAATTTTTCTATGGAAAAATATTTCTATCGAAAATTTTTCTATAGAAAAATATTTCTATCGAAAATTTTTCTATAGAAAAATATTTCTATCGAAAATTTTTCTATAGAAAAATATTTCTATCGAAAATTTTTCTATAGAAAAATATTTCTATCGAAAATTTTTCTATAGAAAAATATTTCTATCAAAAATTTTTCTATAGAAAAATATTTCTATCGAAAATTTTTCTATAGAAAAATATTTCTATCGAAAATTTTTCTATAGAAAAATATTTCTATCGAAAATTTTTCTATAGAAAAATATTTCTATCGAAAATTTTTCTATAGAAAAATATTTCTATCGAAAATTTTTCTATAGAAAAATATTTCTATCGAAAATTTTTCTTTAGAAAAATATTTCTATCGAAAATTTTCTATAGAAAATTTTCAGTAGAAATATTTTTGGAATAAAATGCTTTAATTGAGCCTCAGAATAGCTAATATATAATTTTTTTGCAAAATAAAAGAGTTTTGTGCTCCAAGAGTTATGCAGCAGTTTTTTTTGTATATTTATATAAAGTATATTTTTAGGCTTTTTAGATGTGACCTTTTTAAAATATTAAATTTCATCATTTTTTACTTTTAGGAGGTTATTAATAAATATTTTATCTTATATAATCTTTGTATCAAAAAGTATATCTAGCATTAAAATTATTTTGATTCAATAATTAGGCTAAAATTCGAATTTCCTAGAAGTATGCTACAAAATTTTCTTATTTCAAAATAAACCAGAATTCGGATTTCCTAGAAGTGTACTTTCAAATTGATATATTTCTAGAATATTTGGTATTTTGTGTTGCCAAAAATTAATTTTTTAAACCCTGAGTAGAATTTTTGAATATTTAAATTTTTGGAATTCTTTCCTGGATCCAAGTTTCTTAATGACCTTTTTTTAAATATCGAATTTCGTCTTTATTTTTATTATTAAGAGGTTTGAAATAAATATTTACTCTTATATAATCTTTGTATTAAAAATATATCTATCAATTATTTTGATGAAATAATTAAGCTTAAATACGAATTTCCTAGAAATATGCTACAAAATTGTCTCATTTCAGCTAAAATTCTCATTTCAGCTAAATTTCGAATTTCCTGGAAGTATGTTACAAAATTGTCTCATTTCAAAAAAGTATTGCATTTCTTCTGTCCTTAAATTAATTTCTTAAAGCTTGACTATAATTTTGGTATATCATCTTAATTCCCCCTGAGCTCAATTTTGTTAATGACTTTTTTTAAATATCAAATTTCGTTTCTTTCCTACACCTACGCTCTAGCCTCGACTAGACTTTAATTCTGTTAAAAATAATGACATTATTAAATTCTCTATACACTTAATAATATTACGCAAATAACGTCATCACGTTTTATTTACCAACGTCTGTCAAACAATTAACAAAATAACTTAAACGAAACTCATTCATATTCCCTGTAATGCACAAATGGGGAGGAACAAAATTTATAAACTTATTAAATTTCACTAAGAGTTTGACAAAAAAATGCATAATAAATTTCGTATTCACCTTAAATGTCAACTACACTGACACAATTATATTATTTTATTCCACATTTGACATTACAGATGTCTAAAGCACAAACACACGTACAGACATGAATGGAAAACTCAATGCCAACAAGGTTTTGTGCCTAGGATGTGAATGTGTGTAAGTGTAATGTGATACTCTCAGAGAACCTTAAAAGAGATGGTATTGTTAAATAAAAAAGAAATTATATATATTTTTAGGCGCTTAAGCAAACAAGTCAAATGTTATAACTGCTTTTTTTTGGTAGGAAAAATTTTTGTATTAAATACAAATTTATATCTGAAATAGTGGGAGTTAAACCATTTGGCTTATAAGCCTTTTTTAAAACCAAGCAAATTATGAATTATGAACACATTTTTTTAAAAAATATTGCTGTTTTCAACACACATTGTTATAGGTTTGTCTTCTCTTGACTTAAGTTTCCAAGGATACTTTTCAATTTTCGAACATGGCGGCATTGTCAGCATCACCAGTACTGCCATCATCATCATCACCATCATTTTGAAAAAATTTTCCTGATGCTCTGTACATGACTTGTCTCATGTATAGAAAAGCAGCCAACAAAAGCGTGTGTGTTTAACATAAGTAGGTCGTTTTCTTTCGTTTAACTGTAAGTCAAATGCGTGTAAATGAAATGAAAGCTGAAAAACAGCAAGAGGAAGCACCCAAACGTATGCTATGATCTTCATCATCATTTACACAGTTGGAGACTAGAGGCATTCATAAGACCTTAATGTCTTGTCTTGTATATGAATTTTTGCTAAAATGTTTTGTTTTTGTTCCTCGAAAACGACTGTTTGTGGGCCAGTGTCCTTGTAAAAAAGTAGATATTTTGTTGACATGTTTCTTAGAGTATTTTTTTTCTTCTGAAATTTTTCGTTTTTGTCAAATGTATATTATTTGCGTGACATTATCTTAATTTAGTTGTTTTTATTCTGTTTTCGTATATTTTTTCTGCTATCTATTTATACTTCAAACATATTTTACTAGTTAAATGTATACATTTGTATCTTTTTGTCTGTCTGTCTGTTTTTTTTTTGCCAAACACTCATTATCATAATGACTATAATTATGATTTGACATTTGATAAAAGATTATATAAAAATGTTTTTGTTTGTTTTCCAAATGAAGAAAATACTAAGAATTTTAATAAAGAGATGAGTATTTTTCCAACAAATATATCATAGAAAAAAAGCAATTTATACAAAGTCCTAATTAAAGTGACCTTGGTAACCAGAAACATAGAAAGGAATTGAATAGTAAAGGACCCGAGACATAAGTAAAGGACATTTCTTAAAAGTTTCCGCAAAAGATGTATTTTTTTTTCATATAAAAAAAATAAATTTTTGAAAAAATTTCCTATACAATAAAGAAATTTTTGAAAAATTTCCTATAAAAATAAGAAATGTTTGAAAAATTTCTTATAAAATTAAGAAGTTTTTGAAAAAAATTTTATAGAAAAGGAAAATTTTGAAAAATTTCTTATAAAAATAGAAAATTTTTGAAAAATTTCCTATGAAAATAGTCATTTTTGAAAAATTTCCCATAAAAATAGGAAATTTTTGAAAAATTACCTATAAAAATTGGAAATTTTTGAAAAATTTCCTATAAAAATTTCTTATAAAAATAGAAAATTTTTGAAAAATTTCCAATGAAAATAGTCATTTTTGCAAAATTTCCCATAAAAATAGGAAATTTTTGAAAAATTACCTATAAAAATGGGAAATTTTTGAAAAATTTCCTATAAAAATATGAAATTTTTAAAAAATTTCCTACAAAAATAGGAAATTTTTGAAAAATTTATTTGAAAAAAGTAATTTTTAAAAAATTCCTATAAAAATAAGAAATTTTCGAAAAAAATGGGAAATTTTTGAAAAATTTCCTATAAAAATAGGAAATTTTTGAAAAATTTCCTACAAAAATAGGAAATTTTTGAAAAATTTATTTGAAAAAAGTAATTTTTAAAAAATTCCTATAAAAATAAGAAATTTTCGAAAAAATTTCAATAAAAAAGAATTTTTTGAAAAAATTTCCTACAAAAATATGAAATTTTTGAAATATTTCTTATAAAAATAAAAAAAATTTCTATTAAAAAAGACAGTTTTAAAAAATTTACTATAAATATAAGAAATTTTATAAAAAAAATTCCTATAAATATAGGAAATTTTTTATCAAAATAAAAAATTTTTAAAAAAATTTTCTATATAAAAATTAAACATTTTTTTAAAAATTCCTTTAAAAATAAAAACTTAAAAAAAGTCCTAATAAACTAAGAAATTTTTCAAAAATTTGTCTATAAAAACAAGAAATGTTAGAAAAATTTTCTATAAAAATAAGAAGTTTTTGAAAAATTTCCTATTAAATAAAAAAATTTTTTTAAAATTTTAAGAAATTTTTGAAAAACTTCCTCTAAAAATAAGAAATTTTTGAAACTTTTGAAAAATTTCCTATAAAAATAAGAAATTTTTAAAACATTTCTTATAAAAATTGAAAATTTTTCAAAAATTTTTTATAAAAATAAGAAATTTTTGAAAAATTTCTTATAAGAATAAGAAATTTTTTTAAATTTTCCTTTAAAAATTATAAATTTTTTATAATTTTAATGTGAAAATTAGAAATTTTTGAAAAATTTCCTATAAAAAAATTTCATATAAAAATCAGAAATTTTTGAAAAATTTTCTGTAAAAATAAGAAATTTTTGAAAATTTTCCTATAAAAATAGGAAATTTTTGAAAAATTTCTTATATAAAAAAAAGAAAATAAGAAAATTTTCTATAAAAGTAGGAAATTTTTGAAAAATTTTCTAAAAAAAAATAAAAAATTTCCTATTAAAATGAGAAATTTTTGAAAAAGTTGCTAAAAAAATAAGAAATTTTTGAAAAATTTTCTATAAAAATAAAAAAATTTTGAAAAATTTCCTATAAAAATAAGAAATATTTAAAAATAAGAAATTGTTGAAAATTTCTCTATAAAAATACGAAATTTTTTAAAAACTTTCCATAAAAATACAAAATTTTTCCAAAATTTCCTATAAAATTAAGAAATTTTTGAAAACTTAGCATAAAATTTGAAAAATTTCCTATAAAAATAAGAAATTTTCCAAAAATTTCCTATAAAAATTAGAAATTTTCAAAAAATTTTCTATTAAAAAAAATCCTTTAAAATTAAGAAATTATTGTAAAATCCCCTATCAAAATAGGAAATTTTTGAAAACTTTCCCATAAAAATGGGAAATTTTAGAAAATTTCCTATAAATATAAGAAATTTTTGAAAATTTTTCTATAAAAATATAAAATTTTTTAAAAACTTTTTGATAAAAATTATAAATTTTTAAAAAATTTCCTCTAAAACTAAGAAATTTATAAAAAATTTCCTATAGAAATAAGAAATTTTTGAAAAATTTCTAAAAAAATAAGAAATTTTTGAAAAATTTCCCATAAAAATAAGAAGTTTTTAAACAATTTCCTATAAAAATAAGAATTTTTTAACAATTTGCTATAAAAATGAGAAATTGTTTAAAAATTTCCTATAAAAATAAGAATTTTTATTGGAATAAAAATAAGAATTTTTCCAATAAAAAAGAAAATTTTTAAAATTAACCTATATAAATAAGAAATTTTAGAAAAGAATTTTTTTTTTTAATTTTCCCCTAAAATAAGAAATTTTGTTTTTGAAGATTTGATCTAGAAACCAAAAAGTAAAATTTTTTTTGTTTGCATACTTTTAGGCGATTTAAATAAGATAGTAGTTATTTTGTTTTTAAATAAAAAAGACAATTAGATTCAATAATACTACGATTTAAACGAAATGCCAAAGTTAAAATGGAATATCATACTTCAGTGACTTGATTTTAGTGTATCTAACCTTGAACCTCCCAGTTTGTTTGCATACTTCTAGGAGGTTTTAGGGAAATTACATTTTTAGTAAGTCACAAGTTTGTTCGCTTTATAAAATCGATTAGTAAGATTTATTTAGGCTGTACGATTTAGTAAGAAAAATATGAAAAATGCTAAATCTTATATGATTAACTTGATTTTATTATAGTTAACCTTAAACCTCCTAGAAGTATACTGCACATCTTTATGCCAAACTTAGTGAATCTCTAATGATTATGATAATTGGCTATGTTTTTAATTATTTAACCTAATAACCTGTTTGATATATACTTTCTCATATTACACCCTTGAAGTATACACTTAAAATTTACTACAAAATCTGTATCTTATATTTAAAAGAAACGACTTAAAATTTCACCAAAATTAAGTTAATAAATTTTATAAGAGATTTAATCAATTTTCCAAAATCCTCTTAATAACTTTTCGACAAATTACTAATAAATCACTTAATTTCCAGTCATTAACTATCGACTGCTACAAAATTCCTTATAAATTATTCATTCAACTTAAATTTTAAATATCCCAAAAAAAAAAAATAAGAACTTCAAAATAACAAAAGCTTATTTAGATTAAAACGTTTTAAGCCATTAAAATTAAGGCTCTTATAATTATTCATAAAAATAAAAACAAAATTTTTAAGCTAAAAATAAAAGCAACAAAAAAAGAGATAAAATTAAAATTATACCACTACCAGGAAAATCACATACATACATACGTACACAAAAAGTCATTAGCCCAATCACAGTCGTCATTCAAAGAAAAAAATTCTAAAATTTATTGATTTTTGAGGATTTATTTGGTTTAACGACTGTGACATCTTCTGTTGATTTATACATTAATTAACCCTAAAATAACAACAATGACAATGGAAAAAAATTACAATATAATGTTTATTATTTTTGGTTTTTTCCCCTTAATTATTTTATTGTTATGAAAATAAACAAAAGATTTTTTTTTTAATTAAATGCTTTGAATTAATAGGAATTTAAGGGCGAAAAAATGAGGAAATTTATCTGGGGCAAATGAGATAAGCAATAAAATTATAGAGGAACAATAAAGATTTTTTGTAAATATAATTTTTTCGAAATAAATTTGACTACAGAAGCTGCAAATAATAAATAAGAGAAAAAGTTGATTCAATTTAAATAAACGTTTTGATTTAATACATCGAATTTCTGTTAATAAATATTTATTTGAGTACATTATAAAGCTTGACCCTTATGACCAAATGACATACAATCAATATTTTTTTAAGTATGCCTTAAAATATGCTACAAACAGTTGATTCATAGAAAAACCTTCATTGTTTTTGTCAATTTGGTAAACAGATTCTAAGAAATTAACAATTTTTACACAAAATTTCAGCTTTAAAAAAAAGTATCCTAAAAGTATGCTCCAAAATATTATATTTTTTCCTAGAGCGTCAATATCCTTATTGGGAATTATATGCCCTTTAAATATTATTAAATTTATTGCAAAAGAAAATTGTAAAAATTTACGAATAAAATTTTAGCAATTTTAATATAAAAACCCTCCTAAGGATAGGCCTTAAAATTTTATTTAATGTCTTAAAATATACAATATTTAATTGAATTTTTGAACTTATATTCCCGTTAATATTTTAACTACTTTAACTATCTCTCAAAACCTCACTCTCTATTTAAGAACATTATTATATTTCCATTGCCTACTTTTAGGCTATTTCCATTTAATACCTTCAAATTATTTCATTTTTCTTTAACTAACTTTAAATAATTTAAATAAGTACTCTTAACGAAAACTTACAAAATACAAAAAAAAACAAAGAAAATCTCTTTATAAAGTTGCTTTTCACCGTAAGCCACTGACTGACTGAAGAAATGCGTATTAAAAATGTAAATTAAACGCAGCTACACACTAAAGCAGTAAAACGGGAAAAGTAGTGACGAGAAACTGCCATAATATTGTACAATAACAACAAAAACAACAAGACAAATATAAATAACCTTAAAAAATGAAGAAGTAGCTAAATAATTTATGTTAAGCTCTGATGGTCATTGTTTATTTACCTAAGAGAGCTTTTTTGTCTTGCCCTGTTTTGTTTTGCAAACTTTTTCTTTCATTCATTTCAAGGGAATTTAAAATTGTTTAATAGTTAATAATAAAAATTTTTAAGTAAAATGTTGAAGGCTACGACAGGGGATTAGGAAGGGGAAAAAAAATTAAATGAAAGGTAGAAAAAAAGTTAGATCAAATTAAATGGCTACTTTTTGGGTAGAGTTCCGACAAAAGTGGTTAAAATTTAATAAAACAAAAAGTGTAGTCTTCTTTTGGGGAAATAATTTAAAACGACAAAAAAAAACTCATGAACTTAAGAATGTTTCAAGGACATAAAGCATAAGGAAGAGTCTTTAAAAAGCAAGAAATTGTAAAAAAAAATATTTAAAATAAATATCAGTGCCTACTTTTAGGTAAATATTGTATAATTTATTTACTAAAATTATATCATCTTAAAAAGCAAGAAATTGTAAAAAAAAATATTTAAAATAAATATCAGTGCCTACTTTTAGGTAAATATTGTATAATTTATTTACTAAAATTATATCATCTTAAATAAAGATATCGCGGTAAAAAAATTTAATAAATTTTTGTACCGACAAATATATATATATCAAATTTTATATAGAACAATTTTTTTATAAAATTTTATACCGAAAATTTTCTATAAAAATTTTTGTACCGAAAAATTTTCTATATAAAATTTTTTTACCAAAAATTTTTTTTATATAAATTTTTGTACCGAAAAATTTTCTATATAAAATTTTTATACCGAAAAATTTTCTGTATAAAATGTTTGTACCGAAAAATTTTCTATATAAAATTTTTGTACCGAAAAATTTATTTATATAAAATTTTTGTACCGAAAAATTTTCTATATAAATTTTTAGTACCGAAAAATTTTCTATATAAAATTTTTGTACCGAAAAATTTTCTATATAAAATTTTTGCCCAAAAAATTTTCTATAAAAATTTTTGACCAAAAAATTTTACATAAAAATTTCTAACCAAAAAATTTTCTATAAAAATTTTTGACTAAAAGGTTTTCATAAATATTTTTGACCAAAAAATTTTTCTATAAAAATGTTTAACCAAAAGATTTTTGGCCAAAAAATGTTCAATAAAAATTTTCGATTAAAATATTTTCTATTAAAATTTTTGACCAAAAACTTTTCTACAATAATTTTTGACCAAAAAATGTTCTATAAAAATTTTTGACCAAAAAATTTTCTATAAAAATTTTTGACCAAAAAATTTTCTATAAAAATTTCTGACCATAAAAAATTTTGCTACTCTGATTAATTTTTTTTTTTTCTATAAAAATTTTTGACTAAAACATTTTGTATAAAAATTTTTTGTCCAAAAAATTTTCTATAAAAATTTTTGACCAAAAAATTTTCTATAAAAATTTTTGACCAAAAAATTTTCCATAAAAATTTTTGACCAAAAAATTTTCTATAAAAATTTTTGACCGAAAAATTTTCTATAAAAATTTTTGACCGAAAAATTTTCTATTAAAATTTTTGACCGAAAAATTTTATATAAATATTTTTGGCTAAAAAATCTTTTAAATAATTTTTGACCGAAAAATTTTCCATAAAAATTTTTGATCAAACAAATTTCTATAAAAATGTTCGACCAAAAAGTTTTCTATAAAAATTTTTGACCAACGAATTTTCCATAAAAATGTCTGACCAAAAAATTATCTATAAAATTTTTTGACCCAAAAAATTATCTATAAACTTTTTAACCAAAAAATTTTCTATAAAAATATTTCACCAAAATTTTTCTATAAAAATTTTTGATCAACAAATTTTCTTTCAAAATATTTTGCAAAAAATTTATTTTAAAAATTTTTGACCAAAAAATTTACTATAAAAAATTGTTACAAAAAAAATTTCTATAAAAATTTTTGACCAAAAAATTTTCTGTAAACATTTTTTACCAAAAAATTTTCTGTAAAAATTTTTTACCAAAAAATTTTCTGTAAAAATTTTTTACCAAAAAATTTTCTGTAAAAATTTTTTACCAAAAAATTTTCTGTAAAAATTTTTTACCAAAAAATTTTCTGTAAAAATTTTTTACCAAAAAATTTTCTGTAAAAATTTTTTACCAAAAAATTTTCCATAAACATTTTTTTAGCACACAGATAATAATTAATTGCTTTTTCCTCTAAAATATTTTCCATTCCTATATCCTATCATTAAACTTTAAGATACTTCTGTGCTTCACATCCCTCTTATCTTTACTTATGTAAAACATAAAAAATTTAGTATACATTTAGGGGCTTAACAAGGGATTTATATTTTAATGCAAATTATCAATACTAGCAACAAACAAAGAAGAAAATTAAAACAAATAAAACCAATAATTTTCCTAACAACATCCTCAAAATAGCATTTATTGTCGATTTTTTATGTTTTAGCCACTTAACCTTCATTTGCAAACAAACGACTCGAAACTCAAGAACTCAACAATTTTTCTATTATATTGACACTTTTACATGCTGATTGTTTTCTAGGCAAACAAAAATACCTCTACAAGATTATTAGTAACGATGACAATGGCAATAATATAACAAGGAAATATTGTAATATTCCCAAATTCTCTAGAATAATACTAAAAAAACAAGTAACGAAACATAAAATTCCAAGACCTTATACAACATGTACTAAGGGAGTAAAAAAATCAAAATAATACGTAAAAAACAGGCCCATTATAAAGGCAATAATACCAGTAAACAACAGAAGTAGAAGAAGAAAAAAAAAATCGAATGCAAAGTAACAAATAATAAAAGATAAAATCCTGGAATAATAAAAATAAAAAAGCAAAATCGTAATATCGACACATTTTTAATGGAGGATACCTTTGAGTGTGACTAATGTTAAGCAATTTGGCACAAAGACTCTTGAGATTTAAACAAAATGTTTTACTAGACTGTACTACTCATACATACACACACAACATACAGTAGATGAGGTACTCTGGGCCAAGATTTTGAAACAGAAGAGGTAGTCCAAATAAACAACAACCCATCGTAGAGACAAACTACATAACAATTGTATAACAAAACTGAGAAATGACAATCAATGTAAGGCAGCATGAAACAACAATATTTTGTGAAAAGTGTATAAGAAACATACATAAATACATATGTATGTATGTATTGTATATACACATTTGCCTGCATACAGTTGTTTATATACAAATGAAAGGACAAAATCGTTAATGTTAACAACACACGAAAACATTGCTACAATTTTAAGGCAGCAGCTATAAAAGCCCATTGTCGGGACTGAACCCATGATAAGTTGAGAGGAGAACAGAAAACACAAACAAAAAAAAAGAAAAAGAAATGCGACACAAAAACAATCAATGTTATTTATTAGTAACGAATAACAAACAACAATAAGAACAACAACAACAACAAGAACAACTTAAAAGACGAACAAAAAAAAATCTGCATTCAATTTGCTTATCAACAATAAGTAGAAGTATAAAACGAGCAAAAAATATACCCATAGAACTTTTAGCACAAGGATCCTTAAAGCTTATTTTCTGAGTTCTTTATGTAATAAACAAGCAGTTTGCAAAGTTATGCATTCGTTTTTAATAACAATAGACATAAATATAAACAAAATTGAATAATTATATTGATCAGAGCTTTAAAGTTTGTTGATTTATATTGACCTGAGCTTTAAAGCTTGTTGAATTTAAAAAAAATCTATAAAAATAAATTTTTTTTAAATTTTCTTATAAAAAAAATAAATTTTCGAAAAATTTCTCATAAAAATAAGAAATTTTTTAAAAATTTCTTATAAAATTAAGAAATTTTTGAATAATTTTCTTTAAAATAAGAAATTTTTGAAAAATTTCCTATAAAAATAAAAAATTTTTGAAAAAAATTTCTGTGAAACTAAGAATTTTTTTTTTAATTTTCTTATAAAAAAAAATAAATTTTTGAAAAATTTTTAAAGAAAACAAGAAAATTAAAAAAAAAATTTCCTACAAAATAAAAAATTTTTCAAAAATTTCCTAAAAAAATAAGATATCTTCAAAAATTTTGTACAAAATTGAAATTTTTTTAAAAAATTCCAATAAAAACAAAAAATTTTTAAAAATTCCTCAAAAAAAAGAAAATTAAAAAAAAATATTATAAAAATAAGATAATTTTTGAAAAATTTCCTAAAAAACTAAGGAAGTTTTGAAAAATTTTCTATAAAAATGAGAAATTTTTGAAAAATTTTCTATAAAAATAAGAAATTTTTGAAAAATTTTCTACCAAAATAAGAAATTTTTGAAAAATTTTCTATAAAAACTAGAAATTTTTGCAAAAATTCCTTTAAAAATGAGACATTTTTCAAAATTTTCCTATTAAATTAAGAAATTTTTAAAAAATTTCTTATAATCAATAGAAATTTTCTAAAATTTTCTTTAAAAATAAGAAATTTTTAAAAAATTTCCTTTAAAAATAAGAAATTTTTGAAAATTTTCCTATAAAACTAAGAATGATTTGAAAAACTTCCTACAAAAATCTATAAAAACAATAAAATTTTAAAAAATTAAAAAAAAAAAACTTAAAAATCTTAAAAAAAATTTCTTAAAAAATAAGGAATTTTTGAAAAAAATCCTATAAAAATTTTAAAATTTTGAAAAATTTCATATAACAATGAGAAATTTTTGAAGAATTTCCTATTAAAATAAAAATATTTTGAAAAGTTTCTTATAAAAATAAGAAATTTTTTAAAAATTTCCTATAAAAAGAAGAAATTTTTTAAAAATTTCCTATAAAAAGAAGAAATTTTTTAAAAATTTCCTATAAAAAGAAGAAATTTTTTAAAAATTTCCTATAAAAAGAAGAAATTTTTTAAAAATTTCCTATAAAAAGAAGAAATTTTTTTATAAAATTAAGAATTTTTTTAAAACAAATTCTTTAAAAATTTTTGAAAAATTTCTTATAAAAATAAGAAATTTTTGAAAAAATTCATATAAAAAAAGAACTTTTTGAAAAATTTCTTATAAAAATAAAAAAATTTGAAAAATTTCTTATAAAAATAAGACATTTTTTAAAATTTCTTATACAAATGAGAAATCTTTGAAAATTTTGTTATAAAAATAAGAAATTTTTGAAAAATTTCTTATGAAAATAAAAAAATTTTGAAAAATTTCTTATAAAAATAAGACATTTTTTAAAACAAGAAATTTTTTAAAAATTTGTTATAAAAATAAAAAATTTTTGAAAAATTTCTTCTAAAAATAAAAATTTTTTGAAAAATTTCTATTAAAATAAGAAATTTCAGCAAAATTTTTTTTAAAAATGAGAAATTTTTGAAAAATTTCTTATAAAAATAAGAAATTTTTTAAAAATTTCCTATAAAAATAAGGAATTTTTGAAAAATTTCTTATAAAAATAAGAAATTTTTGAAAATATTCACATAAAAATAAGAACTTTTTGAAAAATTTTTTATAAAAATAAAAAATTTTTGAAAAATTTCTTATAAAAATAAAAAATTTTTGAAAAGTTTCTTATAAAAATAAGACATTTTTTAAAATAAAAGATTTTTGAAAAATTTGTTATAAAAATAAAAAAATTTTGAAAATTTTCTTCTAAAAATAAATAAGACATTTTTGAAAAATTTCTTATTAAAATAAGA
Source organism: Stomorhina lunata (assembly GCA_933228675.1). Classification (NCBI taxonomy): domain Eukaryota; kingdom Metazoa; phylum Arthropoda; class Insecta; order Diptera; family Rhiniidae; genus Stomorhina; species Stomorhina lunata. The sequence goes on from OW121743.1 coordinate 62,441,725, forward strand.
AATGTTTGAAAAATTTCTTATTAAAATAACAAATTTCTGCAAAATTTCTTATTAAAATAAGAAATTTCTGCAAAATTTCCTTCAAAAATGAGAAAATTTTGAAAAATTTCTTATAAAAAAATAAATTTTTGAAAAATTTCCTATAAAAATAAGAAATTTTGGAAAAATTTTCTATAAAAATAAGTAATTTTTGAAAAATTTCCTATAAAAATAAGAAATTTTTGAAAAATTTCCTATAAAAATAAGAAATTTTTGAAAAATTTCCTATAAAAATAGGAAATTTTTAAAAAATTTGCTACGAAAATAAGAAATTGTTGAAAAATTTCTTTTAAAAATAGGAAATTTTTGAAAAGTTTGCTATAAAAATAAAAAAATTTCGAAAAGTTTCGTATAAAAATAAGAAAATTTTGAAAAATTTTCTATAAAAATAAGAAATTTTAAAAAATTTCGTATAAAAATAAATTTTTGAAAAGTTATCTATAAAAATGAGAATTTTTTGAAAAGTTTTATATAACAATAATAATTGTTTGAAAAGTTTTCTATAAAAAATAAGACATTTTTGAAAATGTTTTTATAAAAATAAGAAATTTTTGAAAAGTTCGAGCTTGTTTTAAAAGGAAAGTTTTTGAAGGCTTAAAGCTCTTTTAATCATTTAATTTTAATTGTAAAAAAAAATATGAAAAAGAGAATATTTAAATATTTCAAGCTTAATATGAATTATAATTCATTTTTTGATTTAGAAGGAAAACTTTTAAAGAAAATTAAGGCTATTGTACAAAAATTTCAATTTTGTATTTAAAGTTTTTCTTAAATAAACAAAATCTCCAAATTTCTTAACACATTCAATAACAATAAATGCTTAATACTTCTAGAACCTCTGACGTTTTCATCGTTCTGTGAACTTAATAGCTTTAAGTTTCTGCTACTCCATTATTATTCTTTATTTGTATGAGGAGTTTGGGACACAATACACAAAACAGAACACAAACGTATCATTACAAGAAATCAATGACAAAATGTCATTAGTATTAACAACTTTGCTACGAACACATTCAAAGAAAAAAGTGCCTTTCTCTATCCCTCTGTCAAATGAAAACAAAGTAATTTTTCTCGGTTTATGTTTGAATATAAGTGTATAAATGTGCGAGTATGCATAAAAAAGGAAGAACAAACAACAATGTTAAGCAAATGAGCTTAAGCTTCAAAGTGTCTCAAAGCATAAACATATTAGGGGTGTAACTGAATTGTAGGGGTAAAAAATATTTCTTACTGGTCATTTAAATGAAAAACTAGCCAGAAAGCTTTAAACAGTTGGGTCTTTTATGAGTTAAATTGAGTATTTGAAAGGTTTTGTCAATTTATAAAAAAAGAAACAAATTTAGAATCCCCCCTAATATCTTGTATATGTAAAACCCTGTCTGTGTATTTGTTAACATGTGGGGGGTAAAGTTAAATTTTTCTTAAATATCGACGACATTTAGCCCCAGCTCTACCCAATAAGTTAAGAGTTAAAAGCTTTATGTGTTAATGTCTCCAATGTTGATAATGACGATGGTGATAATAACGAAAGAACAACAATAATAATGATGATGACTATACTTGAAATACAAAAATTTCCTTATAAGTAAAAAAGTGTAGCTAAACGTGTAAAGTATAAGAGCTTTTGTGAATTTTACACATGAGACAGTATGCGTGCGTGTGTTAGATGTATGGGTACACGAATGACTTTTTATCACAGTCATACTAAATTATAACCAATAAAGCATTTTAATTGGCTTTTTTCATTTCTTATTTTATATTATTTGCACTCAGTCAAGACTGCTCCTTCTTTATCTCTTCATCCACTTGGCCTTCATCCACTTGAGAGTCGTTTAAGTAAATAAAAAGCTTTATTTTTTTAATAACCCTCTTAAAATTTTTTTTATACTTATATAATTCTCGACATGATGATAAAGGTAAATCTTATTTTATTTTTTTTCACGTGTAAACAAAAATTAAAGCCTTATATTGCAAAAGTCTATTCTGTGTTTAGGCCTTTTATTTTCTTAAATGAATGAATGACTCAGTTAAATTTTCTGCTAAATATATTTTAAGTATTAAAGCAATAATGAAGACCTTTTTAAGCTGCCTTTCTTTTCTTGCTTGAAGCTGCAACATTAAATTATAGTCACATTAAAAATGATTTATAATTTTGATTTCTTGCCATACATTTCACCCGATAAAACAAACCAACGAAATTAAAACAAACTGTTAAAAATTTTGGTTATTTAAACCAAATGTTTCAATGGATAAAATGTGGAAAAACAGCGAAGAAATATTTTAACAGGTTAATGACTTGTAAATTTTTAATGTTTTGTAACGAAAAAGTTAAAAAAATAAATTTTAATTTAATGAAAAAATTTTATTGAGGGAAACAATTAAATTTTACATGTGTAAATGTTTAATTAGGTAAATTAAGTTATTTAAAAATTTGTATAAGGAATAATAAAAAAATTATAATTCAAAACTTTTATTATTATAACTTTTATTATTATAACTTTTATAATAATCATAGAATATTTTAGCATTAAAAGCTTTTTTATGTGATATTTATTCAGCTAAGCAAATTAAGCTCTTAAATTTGTTAAGCTGAATAAAATAAGCTACAGCTTACTATAAAAGTAACTTTTACTACAAAACCACATTATAAATAGCCCCCAATCTAAAACTTAACTACTTTAAGCAATTATGCAATTTTTGTTAAGAAAAGCTTTAAAGCTTGGAATTTTTTTACTTTAAAGCAATTCCATTTTAAAAACAAATCAAACGCCTAAAGCTATAGAGCAGAACTGAGAGTAAAATATTTTACTTTTAAGTAAAAAAAGCTGCTTTTAATCTATTGAACTTTAAATTTAGTCTATGAATCACTTTAAGTTAAAATGAATTTGAACGTTTGAACCGCCACATGTCCGTCCGTTTAGGCAATGCTTATTAAAGCTTAATATGAAATTATTTTAAAATTAAGCGCATTTATTAAAAGCTCTTTCCTTAAAAGTCAAAGATGATTTTACTTAAAAGTAAAAAAAAAAAAACTTTAGCTTATCGAACTTCAAATTTATTTTCTAAACCACTTTATATCAAAATAGTGTTAAATATTAAAAAGCTTTATGTCTAGGTTAAGCTTGTTAAAGCCCCATCTCAGTTCGTAGTTATCGAGCTTTTAAATTGTTATTAGTATAAATAAGCTTGTAAAGCTTTACTGACCTTTAAACACAGGACTTAGTTTGAGTTGCTTGACATTTAGTACCAAGTTTTTTTCTGATGGGATTTTTTTGTAAACTCATCCATTAAAAAAGCTTCTAATAGGGTCACTTAATAAGTTTTCAGTTGAAGCTTCTTTCCACTTAAATACCAATTGCCCGAAAGTGGAAGCCTTTATTTGATTTCTTACATTATATACTTGTTCATACAAATGAGCTTTAAGCTTGCTTATAGCAAAAGCACCTATTAAGGTAGTTGTTTTTACATATTAAAAGGATTTTGATTGTAATTTTAACTTTTTTTTAAATAATTTCATAAATTCTAATTAATTATTGTCTTTCTTTTTTTCTTTCCAGGTAAGTCATGAACTTTGAACATGAAGACACAACAAAATACCAGTCTGGGAAATAAAAATGACTTAAGTATTAAGAAATTTTATGTTCCTTAAATTGTTAGTTTTCTTCCTTAAATTTTAAGATATTAACGCAAAAACACAAGAACTTTTTAAAGAAATATATTTATTAAAATTAATTTTTAGACAAAAAATTATATCCGAAAATTTTTCTATAGAAAAAATATATTCAGAATTTTTTTCTAGGAATCATCTTTCATTATAAACATACTTTAATGAAGAAAATTTTTCTGAGAAAAATTTTCATTGAGAAAATGTTTTTTAAGTAATTTTATTACAAAATTTTTTCTAAAGAAACAACAAAATTAAAAATTTTTCTAGAAAAAAAAATTTTGACTTAGAAAATATTTCTAGAGAAAAATTTTCATTAAAAAAATTTTTCTGCAGAAAAAATTTCATCAAGAAAAATTTTTCAAAAAATTTTTATTTTTATAGGAAATTGTTCAAAAATTTCTTATTTTTATAGAATTTTTTTTTTTTTTTTTGAAAAACTTTTTTAGGAATTTTTTCAAAAACTTCTTTTTTTTCTAGGAATCATCTTTCATTATAAACATACTTTAATGAAGAAAATTTTTCTGAGAAAAATTTTCATTGAGAAAATGTTTTTTAAGTAATTTTATTACAAAATTTTTTCTAAAGAAACAACAAAATTAAAAATTTTTCTAGAAAAAAAAATTTTGACTTAGAAAATATTTCTTGAGAAAAATTTTCATTAAAAAAATTTTTCTGCAGAAAAAATTTCATCAAGAAAAATTTTTCAAAAAATTTTTATTTTTATAGGAAATTTTTCAAAAATTTCTAATTTTAGTAGGAAATTTTTCAAAATTTTCTTATTTATATAGAAAATTTTTCAAAAATTTCCTATTTTTATAGGAACATTTTTCAAAAACAAATTTATTTTTATATAATTTTTTTCAAAAATTTCTAATTTTTATAGGAAATTTTTCAAAATTTTCTTATTTTATAGGAATTTTTTCAAAAATTTCTTATTTTTATAGGAAATTTTCCGAAAATTTCATAGTTTTATACAAAATTTCTTATGTCTATAAGAAACTTTTCAAAAATTTCTTATTTTTGAAGGAAGTTTTTTAAAATTTGTTTATTTTTATAAGAAATTTTTTCAAAACTTTATTTTTGTAGCAAATTTTTCAACAAATTCTTATTTATATGGGAAACTTTTCAAAAAATTCTTATTTTTATAAAAACTTTTTTACGATTTCTTTTTTTTCGAAAATTTTATTGACAAAATTTTTCTTGGGTAAAAATTTCATTACGAATATTTTACCATAAAAAAATTAAGAAATATTTTTTGGAGAAAAAATATCATTTAATTTCATTTTTTAGAGAAAAAATTTTATAAAGAAAATTTTCCTAGAGAAAACCGTTTACTAAAAAATTTTTCTAGCAGAAAAAAATTAATTTAAGAAAATTTTTGTAGAGAAATAAATTCTTTAAACAAATTTTCTGGAGAAAAAATTTCATTAATAATTTTTTTCTAGACAAAAAGATTCATATGGAAAATTTTTTTTGAAAAAAGTTTCAATGGAAATATTTTTCTTAAGAAAAATTTAGATAAGAAAATTTTTTTAGAGAAACAATTTTTCTGGAGAAAAAATTTAATTTCAAAAATTTTACTAGAGCGAAATTTTATTAACATTTTTTAAATTTTATTAGAAAAATTTTTCTAAAGAAAAAATTTCATAACGAAAATCTTTTTAGAGAATAAATTTTATTAAATATTTTTCTAAAAAGAATAAAATTGTAAAAAAAATTTAATTAAAAAAAAATTCTAAAAAAATATCATAAAGAAAATTTCATTCAGAATATTTTTCTAAAGAAATTTCATTAAAACATTTTTTTTAGAGAAAAATTTAATTAGAAGTTTTACAGGAAAAAAATTTGAGAAAAAATTTTGTTAAGAGATTTTTTTAGATATAGAATTTCTAGAAAAAATGTTCATTAAGAAAATGTTTCCAGAGAAAAAATTATATTACCAAATTTTTCTAGAGAATAAATTTTATTAAGAACATTTTTCTTGAGAAAACATTTTGTTAAGAAAATTTTTTTTGAGAAAGAATTTCATTAAGAAATTTTTTTTTGAGAAAAAAATTAAATTTTAAAATTTTTTTCTAAAGAAAAACTTTCATTGACAAAATTTTTCTATGAAAAAAAATTCCGTAAAAAAAATTTCCTAAAGAAAAAATTCATTACGAAAATTTTTCTAAAGAAAAAATTTTCTTGACAAAATTAAAAAAAAAATTATTAGAAAATTTTCTTCGAGTAAAAATTTTAAGAAGTATATTTTTCTAGAGAAAAAACTACATTAAAAAAATATTTTAAAGAGAAAAATCTCATTAAGAAATGATTTCTAGATAAATTTTTTTTTCGAAAATTAAATTCAATTCAGTTTTCATTAAGAATTTCATATTTTTTATAACTTCCGCCTTCTTTTTGCTATCCACTGTACTAGTGACACAGTTTTCTGTTCACACATAAAACAAATAAGTAATATTTTTTTATAATCGTTACACTCACATACCCATATAATGTATTTTTTACATCCTTCAAATGTCAAGTATTAAACATTAAAGCGACCTTAAATATGCATGTAGATGTGCAATTTTCTTGTTTTATATTTTCTATAATTTTTCCTTTCCAAACATTAAACAAAAAACAACCAAAAACCCTGTCCCTAAAATGTTAAAGAAGAAAAAAATTAGAAATTACATTATTTATAAATACACCAGAAAATCGCATAAATAAGTAACTCTTCAAGTAAAGGAAAATAATTTGAGTATACATTAACAATTGCATACATGTTTGATTACTCGCTCACATATTCTTTACACATATTCTTTACATACTTACGTATACGACACATCATGTAAAAGCCATAAAAATAAATGTCAAAAACAAAGATGTTTCGTCGTTCTTGGTTTATATTTAGAGCAAACATAAAAAATTCATGTTCAAATTTTTAGGAGAGTATGCGAATAAGGAATGGAATCATATTTTTTTTTTTGGTTGATAAAACATCAGCTTTTATGTGATATTTCGTTTGGTTAGTTGTTGGTTAGAAATGGATTGAGTATTCAATTATGGGCCACCACCAGTTATGACAATATGCAACAACACTTATTATGGTCTTATGCTTTTAACATTGACTTATATGAGCTTTTTATGAGCGTATGTGGGCTCATAAATACTGACAGCATGATTTTTCCGGTGTTAAGGCTTGGAATGATGTCGTTTGGTTTGGCAAATGACAAAAGAGGCCATTTTCGAATAAAGTTATTGTAGGTTTAAAGTTGCCTTTTGCAGCTGTTTTTTTTTCTTAGCGAAATGCATGATTTGCAGAATTTTGTTGTATACATTTAGGCATTGTATATGTTTAGTAAAAAAAAAATTTTCATATTTAAAAATTTCTATAGCAAATTTTTTATATTAAAAAATTTCTATAGAAAATTTTTCGTACTAAAAATTTCGATAAAATTTTTTATAGAAAATTTTTCATATTAAAAAATTTCTATAGAAAATTTTTCATATGAAAAAATTTCTACAGAAAATTTTTCATATTAAAAAATTTTTAAAGAAAATTTTTCATATTAAAAAATTTCTATAGAAAATTTTTCATATTAAAAAATTTCTATAGAAAATTTTTCATATAAATTTTTTTTTAGAAAATTTTCATATTAAAAAATTTCTATAGAAAATTTTTCATATTAGCACATTTCTTTAGAAAATTTTTCATATTAAAAAATTTCTATAGAAAATTTTTCATATTAAGAAATTTCTATAAAAAATTTTTCATATTAAAAAATTTCTATAGAAAATTTTTCATATAAATAAATTTCTATAGAAAATTTTTCATATTAAAAAATTTATATACAAAATTTTTCATATTAAAAAATTTCTTTAGAAAATTTTTCATATCAAAAAATTTCTATAGAAAATTTTTCATATAAAAAAATTTTAGTAGAAAGTTTTTCAAATTAAAAAATTTTAGTAGAAAATTTTTCATATGAAACAATTTCTATAAAAAGTTTTCATATTAAAAAATTTCTATTGAAAATTTTTCATATTAAAAATTTCTATAGAAAATTTTTCATATTAAAAAATTTCTATAGAAAATTTTTCATATGAAAAAATTTCTATAGAAAATTTTCATATTAAAAAATTTTTAAAGAAAATTTTTCATATTAAAAAATTTCTATAGAAAATTTTTCATATAATTTTTTTTTTTTAGAAAATTTTTCATATTAAAAAATTTCTATAGAAAATTTTTCATATTAGCATTTTTCTATACAAAATTGAACATATTAAAAAAATTTCATAGATGATTGTTCATATTTGAAAAATTTCTATAGAAAACTTTTCATATTAAAAATTTTCTATAGAAAATTTTTCATATTAAAAATTTTCTATAGAATATTTTTCATATTAAAAAATTTCTATAGAAAATTTTTCATATTAAAAAATTTCTATAAAAAATTTTTCAAATTAAAAAATTTCTATAGAAAATTTTTCATATTTAAAAATTTCTGTAGAAAATTTTTCATATTAAAAAATTTCTACAGCAATTTTTTCATATTAAAAAATTTCCATAAAAAAATGTAATATTAATAAATTTTTCATATAAAAAAAAAATGTTCTAGAAAATTTTTTATATTAAAAAATTTCTATAAAAAATTTTTCATATTAAAAAAATTTCTATAGAAAAATTTTCATATTAGAAAATTTCTATACAAAATTTTTCATATTAAAAAATTTCTATAGAAAATTTTTCATACAAATAAATTTTATATAAAAAGGTTTCTATAGAAAATTTTTCATATTAAAAAATTTCTTTAGAAAATTTTTCATATCAAAAAATTTCTATAGAAAATTTTTTATATTAAAAAATTTTAGTAGAAAATTTTTCAAATTAAAAAATTTTAGTAGAAAATTTTTCATATTAAACAATTTTTTATAAAAAGTTTTCATATTAAAAAATTTCTATTCAAAATTTTTCATATTAAAAAATTTCTATAGAAAATTTTTCATATTAAAAAATTTCTGTAGAAAATTTTTCATATAAAAAAGTTTCTACACAAAATGTTTCATATTAAAAAATTTCTATACAAAATTTTTCATATTAAAAGATTTCTATAGAAAATTTTTCATATAAATAAATTTTATATAAAAAAGTTTCTATAGAAAATTTTTCATATTAAAAAATTTCTTTAGAAAAGTTTTCATATTAATAAATTTCTATAAAATTTTTCATACTAAAAAATTTTCATAAATTTTTCATGTTTAAAAATTTCTATAAAAAATTATTCATATTTAAAAATAGCTATAAAAAATTTTTTATAAAAAAAAATTCTATAAAAATTTTTTAAAGAATTTTTTTTCTAAAAAAAAATTATCGAAAATTTTTCATATAATTTTTCATTAATATATACTAAAATTTTTATACAAAATTTTTCATACTAAATAATTTCAATAGAAAATTTTTTATACTAAAAAATTTCTATAGAAAATTTTTCATAATAAAAAATTTCTTTAGAAAATTTTTAATATTAAAAAAATTTCTATAGAAAATTATTTATATATATAAAAAAATGTTTAGAAAATTTTTCACATTGAAAAATTTCTTTAGACAATTTTTCTTATTGAAAAAATTTCTTTAGAAAATTTTTCATATTGAAAAAATTTCTATAGAAAATTTTTCATATTAAAAAATTTCTATAGAAAATTTTTCATATTAAAAAATTTCTAAAGAAATTTTTTCAAAAAAAAAAATTTCTAAAGAAATTTTTTCAAAAAAAAAAATTCTGTAGAAAATTTTTAATATTAAAAAAATTTCTATAGAAAATTATTTATATATAAAAAAAAATTTATCAGAAAATTTTTCATATTGAAAAATTTCTTTGGAAATTTTTTCATATTGAAAAAATTTCTTTAGAAAATTTTTCATAATGAAAAAATTTCTATAGAAAATTTTTCGTATTAAAAAATTTCTATAGAAAATTTTTCATATAAAAATTTCGTTCGAAAATTTTTCATATAAAAAATTTCTTTCGAAAATTTTTCATATAAAAAATTTCATTCGAAAATTTTTCTCATTTAAAAATTTCCATAGAAAATTTTTCTCATTAAAAAATTTCCATAGAAAATTTTTCATATTAAAAAATTTTCATATTGAAAAATCTCTATAGAAAATCTTCCATGGTAAAGTAGATAGATGGTTATACCCTACCAAAATTGTTAATAAGCCAGGATGAAAATGTGAACTTTCAGTGTAAATTTATAGTGCTACCGTTTTCTATCCTTTTTCTCATATATCCTTTCTCCTAAATGTATGTGTTTGTTTTGTTTGAATGTGTAAAAAAAAGAAATGTTGATAATTTGGGCGTGCTACAATTATTTAACATAAGCTACACAAGAATAACAAAACCTTTTCAAGTACTTGTACACTTTCTTTTATTTCTCTACAAACAACCTTGTAATTGTTATCCTTATACATTTTCAACTTTTCTTATAATCATTTTTCTAACTTGTATTTCTTGTAATTCAACTTTTTTGCTAAGGTCCTTAGAAAATTATTTCACATATAATTATAGCATTTTGCTGGTTTTTGTTTGAAAACACACACATACACACGTACTTGTGTACAACACAAGATATAAATTTGTAAAAAACACAGTAAATGTGACACTTTCTTGCTGGTAGTGTTAGTAAAATCTAGGTTTTGCTAAGTGAATGAATGTGTGTCTCTAAGAACAGGACCATACATTCATATGTTATATACAAAAAGTGTGTGTACTTTTAAGAGGATATTGTTAATTAAATATATAAATTAAACATTTCAAGGCAACGTGCAAAAGTGAACAGAAAAAGAATAACACAAAATGCATTACTTACTGCAACAAAACCCTTTAAGAGTAATGAAAATTTTAGCAAACAAAACAAAAAAATTCTGCAATGTTAACATTTTTAGCTAATTTGTGTTTGTATGTATGTATGTACGTGTGTGTGTGTTTCGCCAAACAACATAACAAAAAAGGATAATTAAAAATCCCCGACACATTCATTTGTTTTTTGCAACAACACCAACAACAAAAAGTGTTTTAATGTTTTTAAAGGAATACACTACTTTTTTACGCTACCAAAACTAGGTCAAAGAATTTATAGAAAAGAGAAAAATACTAAATTTCAAACACTCGCCAGATATAAAATTCTTAAAAAAAATTCACTAGCACCAGAATTAATTTAGAAAAAATAAAAAAAAAACTCTAAATGAAAATTAAATATTTAATGCATTTTGGGCGAAAAACTTGGCTCTAATTGTTTTAAAAACAAGTTTTACAAAAAGTATAGCATACTTTTGGGTAAAGTCTAATTGAAATTAGATTTATTTCGAAATGTAAATGGTATTTAGTAGTTCTGAGAATTCAGCAGCAACAATATGATAAAAGGCTTTTATATGTATTTAGAAGTAATTGGTGGCCTTCAATACTAATGGGATGTTAAAAATATATAATAAAAAAGTGAATTATATATTTAGGGGTATTACAAAAAATTAAATAATTTGGTAAAATGACCTACATTTTTGCGTATTTTTATTTAAATATATGAACATTTATTTATTTTAGAAACATTTTATGAAATTTTTTCTTATAGAAAATTCTTTGAAAATTTTTTTTATAAGAAAAATTTCATCAAAATTTTTCCATAAAAAAAATTTCAAAAAAATTTTTCATTAACAAAAATTTTTTGAATTTATTGAAAATTTTTCTATAAAAAAAAAAGAAAAATTTTTCAAAAATCTTTCTATAGCAAAAATTTTTTAAAAATATTTCTATAAGAAAATTTTTTTAAAAATTTTGCAAAAATTTTCTGTTTAAGAAAAATTTTACAAAAATTTCTGTATAAGAAAAATTTGCGAAAATTTTTCTATAAGAAAAAATTTGCAAAAATTTTTCTATGAGAAAAATTTTGCAAAAATTTTTGTATAAGAAAAATTTTGCAAAAATTTTTGTATAAGAAAAATTTTGCAAAAATTTTTGTATAAGAAAAATTTTGGGAAAATATTTCTATAAGAAAAATTTTATGAAAATTTTTCTATAAGAAAAATTTTATGAAAATTTTTCTATAAGAAAAATTTTATGAAAATTTTTCTATAAGAAAAATTTTATGAAAATTTTTCTATAAGAAAAATTTTATGAAAATTTTTCTATAAGAAAAATTTTATGAAAATTTTTCTATAAGAAAAATTTTATGAAAATTTTTCTATAAGAAAAATTTTATGAAAATTTTTCTATAAGAAAAATTTTATGAAAATTTTTCTATAAGAAAAATTTTATGAAAATTTTTCTATAAGAAAAATTTTATGAAAATTTTTCTATAAGAAAAATTTTATGAAAATTTTTCTATAAGAAAAATTTTATGAAAATTTTTCTATAAGAAAAATTTTATGAAAATTTTTCTATAAGAAAAATTTTATGAAAATTTTTCTATAAGAAAAATTTTATGAAAATTTTTCTATAAGAAAAATTTTATGAAAATTTTTCTATAAGAAAAATTTTATGAAAATTTTTCTATAAGAAAAATTTTATGAAAATTTTTCTATAAGAAAAATTTTATGAAAATTTTTCTGTAAGAAAAATTTTATGAAAATTTTTCTATAAGACAAATTTTATGAAAATTTTTCTATAAGAAAAATTTTATGAAAATTTTTCTATTAGAACAATTTTATGAAAATTTTTCTATAAGAACAATTTTAGGAAAATTTTTCTATAAGAACAATTTTATGAAAATTTTTCTATAAGAAAAATTTCATGAAAATTTTTCTATAAGAAAAATTTTATGAAAATTTTTCTATAAGAAAAATTTTATGAAAATTTTTCTATAAGAAAAATTTTATGAAAATTTTTCTATAAGAAAAATTTTATGAAAATTTTTCTATTAGAACAATTTTATGAAAATTTTTCTATAAGAACAATTTTATGAAAATTTTTCTATAAGAACAATTTTATGAAAATTTTTCTATAAGAAAAATTTTATGAACATTTTTCTATAAGAAAAATTTTATGAAAATTTTTATATAAGAAAAATTTTATGAAAATTTTTCTATAAGAAAAATTTCATGAAAATTTTTCTATAAGAAAAATTTCATCAAAATTTTCAATAAGAACAATTTTGTGAAATATTTTCTACAAAAAAAGTTTAATCAAAAAATTTTATTTTTTTCTAAGAAAAATTTCATAAAAATTTTTTTCAAAGAAAAATTTCTTCAAAACGTTTTTCTAAGAAAATTTCACCAAAATTTTTATTTAGATAGATTTTATCAAAATTTTTCAATTTTTCTTGTTTTGAAGTAGAAAAATTTCATTAAATTTTTTTGCTTTAAAAAAATTTTCTCTATGAAAAATTTCTTCAAAATTTTTCTCTAAGAAAAATCTTTTGACGAAATATTTTTTCTTAAAAGAAACATTTTAATGAAATTTTGCTTAGAGAAAAGTTTTGATAAAATCTTTCTTAGATAAAAATGTTGATAATTTTTTTATTATAGAAAAATTTTTTAATAAATTTTTTCTTATAGAAAATTTTTTGATGAAATTTTTGTTATCGAAAATTTTTTATTGAAATTTTTTCTCATAGAAAAATTTTGATGCAACTTTGCTATAAAAATTTTAATAAACATTTATTTGACGATTTTTTTTCAGAGAAAATTTCTTGAAAAATTTTATCAAAATTTTTCTTTAAGAAAAATTTTATCAAAATTTTTCTTTAAAAAACATTTTATCGAAATATTTCAATTTTTTGTTTTTTTTTTTTTGTAGAAGAAAAATTTCATTTAAATTTTTTTACTTATTTTTTTGCTCGAAGAAAAATTTCTTTCAATTTTTTCTCTAAGAAAAATCTTTTGACGAAATATTTTTTTTTTAAAGAAACATTTTAATGACATTTTGCTTAGAGAAAAATTTTGATAAATCTTTCTTAGAAAAAAATATTGATGATTTTTTTATTATAGAAAAATTTTATAATAAAGTTTTTCTTATAGAAAATGTTTTTGATGTAATTTTTTATCGAACATTTTTTATTGAAATTTTTTCTCATAGAAAAATTTTGATGCAATTATTCCTATAGAAATTTTAATAAAAACTTTTCCATACAAAATTTCTTGATGACATTTTTTCATAAATTTATGTAAAGAAAAAATTTCTTTTATGAAAATTCTTCTATATAAAAAAATTATTCTGTAAAATTTTACTATAAGAAAAATTGTATTGAAATTTGACTCTAAGAAAATTTTCATCCAAATTTTTCTGTAAAAATTATTTTATCAAAATATTTCTATAAGAAAAATTCCATCAAAATTTTGGATGAAATTGATTTTGAATAACGAAAATATACATACAAATTTTTCTCTCATCTAAAAAAAATCGCTTTCAAAAGAATCTAAAGATTAAACAATTTTTCCTGAATTTTTTTTTCTTAGAAATAAAATCGATTTTTATATTTTCTTTAAACTGATTTACATTTTCATTTACTTATTCCCCATTTTCTTAAAACCCCCATAATCTTAAATTTTTATAGCAATTTAAACTTAAATTACTTATCTTTCTTTTGCTGAATTAGACCAAAACAAAATCCTTGAGCATCTGCTTAATTAATCCCTAAAACTATGCAATAATCTTCCAAAAGTAAAAAAGAAAAACTCTTTACTTTTTATTTAAACCCATTACCATTTAATAGCACAACTCTTATGATATTTAATATTTTGAATTACAAATTTTTATTTCTGTTTTTTTTGGGCCAACATTAAAACATCTTCTTGACCCATATTCAATGTTCGTTCGCTTTAAAGCCAAAATGAATTCATTTTGTTAAATATTCAACAGTAAATTGTAAGTAAGAGGAGGAAGAAGGAACAAATCCTTAATCCTACTAGTCATGTAAATTTTATAGTTAAAGTATGGAAAAATTTGCATGTTTGTAGGATCCAAATTATTCGATTTTTCTATGTTAAATTCAAGCCAAAAATTTATACAAAGGGAGAGGAGGAAACAAAACAAACGAATGGTTTCAAAAGCCAACAACTTTAATCATAAAAATTCCGCCAATTTTTTTTTGTTTTGTTTGTAGTGTTTTTCTAGTGAACGGTTGGTCGCTTGTTCTTGCTTTTTTCAATTTATTTTCTGAAACATTTTTAGGTTTCAGTGGCAGCCGAGTATGGCTTACAAAACCACGTTACAAAAATTAAAATTGAAAAAAATTAAAGCATGGCAGTAAAGTAAAAGGAAGCTGTATAAATAAAACAAAAACAGAAAAGAGAAGCGCTAGGAAAATAATAATAAAAATGGAGGAAAATGCGTTATAGAAAGATATACATAGCCGCAAAAAAAAAACAAAAAAAAATATAGATGAAAAACTCCTGAAAAATAAAAACAAACAAAAATTCTATTTTAGCTTAAAGCCACAAAAACTGAAGGTATATGTATATAATTTTTTACTAAAAAGGAAGGCGACACACCCAAAACAGAAGATTATTTTGACTGGTATTTGCCTAAACAAGGAAGTGCTCAAGCGTAAGGACAATCATAGGCATATAAAACAGATAAGTACTCACACACCTTAAATCAAAATTTTTCTTCTCTTTAAAAACAAGCAAAAACCTTTAAAAAGCTTAAAATTTTAAACGGAAAAATTTAATAAAATACAATTTTTACGCTACTTTCAATTGGTGTATTAGTAGCGGCTTTAAGCTAAAACGATTCTTGTCATTTTAACAAATGAATAAATTTCATATCCTGTTTATGCAAAAAGCCTTAACTCCCCACACTCCCACTCCCCAAAAGTTTTCCCCTTTTAAGCTTTTGAAAGAAATGGGTTGTAAGTATGATGTGCGAAATGAGTTTAAGGTTTTGCAAGTGTATTTGTTTTTCATGTATGTGTACGCATAAGTATAGGGTTAACTGTTCAGTTCACGTTTTTCTTTCAAGTTGTTCTAGTATTTGTCTTTGCCGTTACTTGTAGTAGTCTTTTGGGAAATATTTAACTGCCATAATTGCATGACAAATGGTTGTATTATGTTAAATTATATACAATAAAAACCATACTCCCAATCTATTTAGTTAAATTTGAATATGTTGTAGACTTTATTGCTGCTGCTGCTGTCCGCCCTGTTTGTTTTGGGGGCATTAATGCTTAAGTATTTTATCCTCTTTTTGGTTTTAGTAAAGGGGAATTTATTTTAAATTCAATGGGTTTGCCTGAAAATCGTTAAGAGAGTTGGACTTATAGCAGTTTTTTAAAGATTTTTGCTAAAATAGGCTTTAAGCTTAAAGTGTTGCATAGTTTTGGGCAACAAAAATGAATTTGATTTAAATTTTAAAAAGTGTTGAATACCTTTTAGGTTTGCATACTCTCATCCCCAATACATATATCAGTACAAAAAATTTTCTGATGAAATTTTTTCTGTATAAGAAAATATTTTCCAAAACATTTTTATCATAAAATATTTTCTTTGAATAATTGTCTAATCAAGTTTTTTTAAAACAATTTATTCATAAACATTTTCTGATGAAATTTTACTAGGAATTCATTGGGTTTGCCTAAAAATCGTTAAGAAAGTTGGAATAAAAGCGGCTTTTTAAAGATTTTTCCTAAAAAAAGGCTTTCAGCTTAAAGTTTTGTATAGTTTTGCGGAATAAAAATTAATTTGATTTAAATTTAAAGAAGGGTTGCATACATTTTAGGGATGCACACTCTCATCCCTTATCTAAATATTAATACAACAAATTTATTAATAACATTTTTTCTCAAAAAAATGTTCTCTAAAAACTTTCATCATAACATATTTTCTTTGCTTAATTTTCTAATGGATTTCTTTTAATAAAATTTTTCCCTAAAAATTTTTTAATAAAATTTTTCCCTAAAAATTTTTCGATGAAATTTTTTCTAAAAATAAATTTCATTTTGAAATTAAGTCGGTTTTATGCTGATTTTTCCTAAAATAAGTTTAAAACCTAAAATCCTGCATAATTTATGGAAACAAAAAGGCGATTTATTTAAATTTAAAAAAGTGTTGCATACCTTTCAAGGATATAATACACACTCCAATTCCTAAGCTAAGAATCAATGCAAAAAATTGTCCGATGATATTTATTCTTATCCTAACATATTTCCTATGAAGAATTCTCTAACGATGTTTGTTTTTGAAACTTCTTTTAAAATCAATTTTTTTAAATCTTCCCTAAAAGTTTTGTGATAAAATTTTTTCTATAAAGAAATTTTTCATTAGAATTAAATAGGTTTTATCAACCCATGATAAATTTTAACCGAAAAATTTTACATAGTTTTGGGAAGCAACCAATTTTTTTTTAATTTCAAAAAGTGTTGCCTATCTTTAAGGGATAAAATGTATACTTCCATGGCTAAGCTACATATCAATGAAAGAACATTTTGATATAAATTTTTTCTATAAAACAAATTTTGAAATAATAGAACTTTTTTAAATTTCAAAATTTGTTGCCTATCTTAAAGGGATAAAATGTACACTCTCATGGCTAAGCTATATATCAATGCAAAAAAAACCGTTGTTATGAAATCTTTTTTATTAAACAAATTTATTTCTTAAAGTTTTATCATGAATTTTAAGAAATAAATTTGTTTAATAAATTAAAAAAATAAACTTTTTATTAAAAATTTTTTTAATGTTCAAAAATTGTTGCCTACCTTTAGTGGATAAAATGTACACTCTAATGGCAACGTTACATATCAATGCAAGACAATTTTTTAATGATATTTTTTTCAATAAAGTTTTATAAATTTTTTTTATTTCAAAAAGTACTGCCTATCTTTACGGGATAAAATGTACACTTCATGGCTAAGATACATATCAATACAAGAAAATTTTATTATGAAAATTTTTCTATAACACAAATTTTTTAATAATCTACATATTTTTTAGATTTAAAAAGTATTGCCTACCTTTAATTGATAAAATGTGCACTCTCATGGTTAAGCTACATATCAATGCAAAAAAAAATATTTTTTTTCAAACAAATTTCTTTAATAAAGATTTATCATGAATTTTTACTTTAAAATTTTTTTTTATAAATTTAAAAAAATGAAATTGAAAATTTTTTTAATGTTCGAAAATTGTTGCCTACCTTTCATGGATAAAATGTATAAAGTTTTATCATTAATTTTTTCTTAAAAAAAATATTAATACATTTGTTTTTAATCAAATTTTCTATCGAAATTTCAAAAAGTGTTGCCTATCTTTAAGGGATAAAATGTACAATATAATGGATAAGCTACATATCAATATAAGAAAATTTTATTATGAAATTTTTTCTATAAAACAAATATTTTTTAAATTTCAAAATGCGTTGCCTACCTTTAAGGGATAAAATGTACACTCTCATGGCTAAGCTACATATCAATGCAAAAAATTTTGCTATGAAATTTTTTCTATAAAACAATTTTTTATCTAAAGATTTATCACGAATTTTTTCTATAAAAAATTTTCTAACGAAATTTTTTTTTGAAAGAAATTAATTTTAGTTTAACCAGAAATTTATGTTGATGGTCGTGGGTTCGAGTTGGGCTCAGGTTCATGTCATAAATTATTTTTTTAATTTATGATTTTTAAATTAGATGAATAAATTTTAGGAAATTTTTTTTTATTAAAATTTTCTACTAAAATTTTTTTTTAAATTTCCTATTCAAAAATTTTTGAGATGAAATGTTTCCTATAAAAATTCTCTTTTTTCTATAAAAAAAAAATTTTCCTTTGGAACTTTAGTTTTGGCTAACACAAAAGTGTTGCATACCTTTGAGGGATATAATAAACATTTGTATCATAGGGTATCTCCCAAACAACTTTTTTTTTTATAAAAATTGGTACTTATATTTTTTTTTTTGACATTAATTTGAAATTAATTATCATTAATTTTTGCTTTTAAAAATTTTCTAATAATTTTTTTTTTTTAAATTTTTATTGAACATTTTTTGAATCAAATCATCAAGATGGGACCTAGAGTACCTTAACAAACTGAGAGTGTATATAAAATTCTTAATTTCGGATATTATTAAGGATTAAGATCTAAAATGAGCTTCAAACTGGCGTTTAAGAAAAATATTGCCTACTTCTAGGAAAATAATTTTAAAATACATAATACATTCAATTTCCCTAATTTTTCAATTCCAAATCATTTATATTTATTCCCTCAATATCTTAAATTATAAACACTTAATTTTCTAAATCAATTTATCTTCAGACCCAAAGGTCAGCTTATTTTCTCTAAAAAGTCACTTTCAACCCTCCCCCTTTTTAATTCTAATCAGATTTTATGTGCTATTTTCTTCTATTTTCAAACGTTTCGTCCTTTTAAAAAGATTAATTTTCATGCTCTATAATTAAAAGTAATTTTTTGCGCTCTATAATTATACCAGCCCAGTGCAGAAAGACGCAAAAAATACAACTCCAACAAATATTACAAAAATTGTAGCAAAAAAAAATTTTTGTATTGTATAGAAAACCATTATAAGTTTCATTTTACAAAAAACCACCACTCGGGGTAATAGCAGCCAACAAACTACAAAATATTAAAATAGAAAAGAAAGTCGAAAAAAAAATTGCATTGCTAATGGCAACTTATAGATTAAATTGTAAAACTAAACTGGCGAAAATGTTATGAGATTTGGCGTTCCTTAGCGATGCCCGCGTGTCCACAGCACAAATACAAACGAGAAGTGGTGGCTTTAAGGAAAAATAACCATTACTATTTCTATACACAAAAAGGGTGGTGGTTTTGCTTTTTCTTTTTAACACAAACAAAGACAACTCCAATCAGAATTTTTTGTTTAGATTTTTTTTTGTTTTTAATAAAGATCATAAGATAAATAATCATATTTCCAAAGGAAAACCCATATTTTCATACCAAATATACAAAAAAAAACCCAAACCCTTATAGAAATCTAAACAAGGGGTTTATTATTTTCTCTAAAGAGCCGATCTCACGCCTTTGATTTCAATTCTAAAGGTTTTAGAAAAATAAGTTTGAAAATATAGTCGATCAAGATCGACCCTTAGATACCTTACGAAAAATTTTGTATAAAAATTTTTCAATAAAAATTTTTTTATAGAAATTTTTTACTGAAAATTTTCCTATAAATATTTTTTTAATGAAAAATTTTCTATAAATATTTTTTTAATGAAAAATTTTCTATAAAAATTTTTTTCATGAAAAATTTTTTATAAAAAAGGAAAATTTTCTAACGATTTTTTTTTTAATTTTTATTGAAAATTTTCACTAAAAAATTTTTATAGAAAATTTTCATTAAAAAATTTCTATAGAAAATTTTCATTAAAAAATTTCTATAGAAAATTTTCATTAAAAAATTTCTATAGAAAATTTTCATTAAAAAATTTCTATAGAAAATTTTCATTAAAAAATTTCTATAGAAATTTTTCAATGAAGAATTTTCTATTGAAATTTTTTTTGACTGAAAAATTTTCTATAGAAATTTTTTTAATGAAAAGTTTTCTATAGAAATTTTGTTAATGAAATATTTTCTATAGAAATTTTGTTTATGAAAAACTTTCTATAGAAATTTTTTTAATGAAACATTTTCTAAAAAAAAATTTTTAATGACAAATTTTCTATAGAAATTTTTTAATGAGATATTTTCTATAAAAATTTTGTTAATGAACAATTTTCTATAGAATTTTTTTAATGAAAAATTTTCTAAAAAAATATCTTTAAAGAAAAATTTTCTGTAAAATATTTTAAATGAAAAATTTTCTATTGAAATTTTGTTAATAAAAAATTTTCTATAGAAATTTTTTTAATGAAAAATTTTCTATAGAAATTTTTTTAATGAAAAATTTTCTGTAGAAATTTTTGTAATGAAAAATTTTCTATAGAAATTTTTTTAATGAAAAATTTTCTATAGAAATTTTTAAAATGACAAATTTTCTATAGAAATTTTTTTAATGAAAAATTTTCTATAGAAATTTTTTTATTGAAAAATTTTCTATAGAAATACTTTTAATGAAAAATTATAGGTAGAAATTTTTTTAAGAAAAATATTCTATAGAAATTTTTTTAATGAAAAATTGTCTATAGAAATTTTTTTAATTAAAAATTTTCTGTAGAAATTTTTTCAATGAAAAATTTTCTATAGAATTTTTTTCAATGTAAAATTTTCTATAGAAATTTTTTCAATGAAAAATTTTCTATGTAATTTTTCAATACCAAAATTTTTCTATAGAAATTTTTAAATAAAAATTTTTTAATAAAAAATTTTCAATTGAAATTTTTTCAATGAAAAATTTTCTATAGAAATTTTTTTAATGAAAAATTTTCTATAGAAATTTTTTTAATGAAAAATTTTCTATAGAAATTTTTTTAATGAAATATTTTCTATAGAAATTTTTTTAATAAATATTTTCTATGGAAATTTTTTTAATAAAATATTTTCTATAGAAATTTTGTTAATGAAACATTTTCTATAGAATTTTTTTAATGAAATATTTACTAAAAAAATATCTTTAATAAAAAAATTTGTATAAAATATTTTCAATGAAAAATGTTCTATAGAAATTTTTTATTGAAAAATTTTCTATAGAAATTTTTTTAATGAAAAGTTTTCTATAGAAATTTTTTTAATGAAATATTTTCTATAGAAATTTTGTTAATGAAAAACTTTCTATAGAATTTTTTTAATGAAAAATTTTCTTAAAAAAAAAATATCTTTAATGAAAAATTTTCTATAAAATATTTTAAATGAAAAATTTTCTATAGAAATTTTTTCAATGAAAAATTTTTTATAGAAATTTTTTTTAATGAAAAATTTTAGGTTGAAATTTTTTTTAAGAAAAATATTCTATAGAAATTTTTTTAATGAAAAATTTTCTACAGAAATTTTTTTAATGAAAAATTTTCTACAGAAACTTTTTTAATGAAAAATTTTCTACAGAAATTTTTTTAATGAAAAATTTTCTATAGAAATTTTTTCAATGAAAAATTTTCTATAGAAATTTTTTCAATGAAAAATTTTCTATAGAAATTTTTTCAATGAAAAATTTTCTATAGAAATTTTTTCAATGAAAAATTTTCTATAGAAATTTTTTCAATGAAAAATTTTCTATAGAAATTTTTTCAATGAAAAATTTTCTATAGAATTTTTTTCAATGAAAAATTTTCTATAGAAATTTTTTCAATGAAAAATTTTCTATAGAAATTTTTTCTATAGAAATTTTTTCAATGAAAAATTTTCGATAGAATTTTTTTTTTATGTTTTTTTAATGGAAAATTTTCTATAGAAATTTTTTCAATGAAAAATTTTCTATAGAAATTTTTTCAATGAAAAATTTTCTATAGAAATTTTTTCAATGAAAAATTTTCTATAGAAATTTTTTCAATGAAAAATTTTCTATAGAAATTTTTTATTTATTTCATGGAAAAATTTTCTATAGAAATTTTTTCAATGAAAAATTTTCTGTAGAAATTTTTTCAATGAAAAATTTTTTATAGAAATTTTTTCCATGAAAAATTTTCTTAGAAATTTTTTCAATGAAAAGTGAAAAAATTTCTTAAGAGATTTCTTTTTGATAGAAATTTTTCAATGAAAAATTTTGTTATAGGAATTTTTTAATGAAATTTTTCAATGAATCTCAAAGTCAATAAAACCTTTTCAACTCTGATGGTGTAGAGTACTTGCTTTTACTACAAATTCTATTTATTTGTGAAAAGAAAAACGCACGCACACACACATCAGCAAGAAAAAAATTGCATTTCATGTTTTGTCATTAACTTTTGGTGACAAGCAGCTGGATGTTCAGTAGACGTTTAATAATTTACAAAACTTGTAGCATAGTTAAAGGGTGTTTTTCCTTTTTAACTTCTATACTATTTAGAATTTTTGCTATTGTTACAGTTTTTAAAAATTCTTTCGCCACGTTCACGTGCTGTTATTGTTTGTAAACGAAGGGAAAGGAAAAAAGAACCTGCATTAACTGCTACATGCTGAGTTTTGAAAATTGATTTTTTATTAAATAAATATAGACGGGCGGTATTTCAATTTATAATATTTTCAAGTATGATATTTGCTAACATTGTTAGGGATTTTTTACTTTGATTTTTTATTATTATTAGCTAAGCCAGTTTAATTGTAGTGATTTTTTCGTATTTGAAAACAAATGTCAGGCGTTTCAGTTTTTTTAAACTACAATTTAATTTTAGGTTTAAAGTATTATGCATATGGCAGAGGGTATTAATAAAATATCGAAATTTGATTCGAGTTTAATGAAGGCGTTAAGGGAAAAATAAATAGCCTGTTAGATAGGAATAGCTAAGGAAGGAGGGGGATTAGAAAAGTGGTTTGTTTCTATTAAGGAGATGCTGTGAAGTTTTAAAATATAGTTAATTATCTTATTTTCAAAATTTTAAAATTAAATTGACTTGCCTGAGGAATAAAGATGTTTAAAGTCTTCAGACATAATGAGTTTAAAAAATCATTTAGATTTTTTAAAATAAATTGTCTTCCTAAAAATCAAATTTGAAATTGAAAAGGACAACAAATTATTTTTACAAAACTTTTATACTTAAAAGCTTTTGTAAAATGTACAAATAATCATCATTATTAAAGCTTTACTCAGACTTTTTAGCAAAAATTATTTGACGTATTTTAGGGATTTTTAAAATAATTTATCTTGCAAAAAGTTCAATAAATTTTAAAAATTCAACAATGCTAAAAATTTTCCTATAAAAATCGTAAAAGTTTGAAAATTTTCCTATAAAAATTTTGAAAAATTTCCTATAAAAATTGTAAATTTTTGAAAATTTTCCTGTAAAAATAGTAAATTTTTGAAAAATTTCCTATAAAAATAGTATAAATAAATAGTAAAAATTTGAAAATGTTCCCTTAAAAATAGTAAAATTTTGAAAATTTTCCTATAAAAATAGTAAAATTTTGAAAATTGTTCTATAAAAATAGTAAAATTTTGAAAATTTTATTATAAAAATAGTAAAATTTTGAAAATTGTTCTATAAAAATAGTAAAATTTTGAGAACTTTTCTATAAAAATAGTAAAATTTAAAAAATTTTCCCATAAAAATAGTAACATTTTAAAAAAATTTCCTATAAAAATGGTAAATTTTTGAAAAATTTTCCATCAAAATAGTAAATTTTTGAAAAGTTTCCTATAAAAATATTGAAATTTTGAAAATTTTCCTATTAAAATAGTAAAATTTTGAAAAATTTCCTATAAGTAGTAAAATTTTGAAAATGTTTCTTTAAAAATAGTAAAATTTTAAAAATGTTCATATAAAAATAGTAAAATTTTGAAAATTTTCTTATAAAAATAGTAAAATTTTGAAAATGTTCTTATAAAAATAGTAAAATTTTGAAAATTTTTCAATAAAAATAGTAAAATTTTGAAAATTTTTCTATAAAAATAGTACAATTTTTAAAGTTTACCTCTAAAAATAATAAAATTTTGAATATTTTTCTATAAAAATAGTAAAATTTTTAAAAATTTCCTATAAAAATATTAAAAATTTGAAAGTTTTCCTATAAAAATAGTAAAATTTTAAAAAATATTAAAATTTTGAAAATTTTCCCATAAAAATATTAAAATTTGGTAAATTTTCCTATGAAAATAGTAAAATTTTTAAAATCTTATTATAAAAGTAGTAAAATTTTGAAAGTTTTCCTATAAAAATAGTATAATTTTGAAAATTTTCTTAAAATATAGTAAAATTTCGAAAATATTTCTGTAAAAATAGTATATTTCAAAATTGTTCTTAAAAAAATAGTAACATTTTGAACAATTTCCTATAAAAATATTTAAATTTTCCTATAAAAATAGTAAAATTTGAAAATTTTCCTATAAAAATAGTAAAGTTTTGAAAAGTTTTCTATGAAAAATTTCCCAGAAAAATGGTAAAATTTTGAAAACTTTCTTATAAAAATAGTAAAATTTTTTTATTAACATTTACAAAAATTATATAAAATATGTAAAAATATCAAATATATTTCAAATATCTTCTAAAAGCTTTCACCCCTAAAAGTATGCTTTAAAATTAAAAATTCCCAAATAAAAGCTTTTAACAAAGATTTATCCAACAATAAAAACTTTCTAAATTTTTTTTTAATATTCTTCCTAAAAATTAATATAAATTACTTTACTCTAGTTAGGAATAAATTATTTTAAAAAAATTCTATAATTCCTTTAAGTTATTCAAAGAAAATTTAATGAATACTTGTTTAAATACTAATTACCTTTAAGAGTATAGCAAAGCAGCCATTGAAAAGCTGACCCTAATAAGGTCCCACAAAAATAAAGGCAAAAAGTTTTTGGCTGTTTTTGCTGTAAATCAACAATTACCAACACTTGTCCATGGAAGTTTGTTGGCTTTTTGTGGAGGCTGTTGAATTTGAAATCAATTTACCTATGCACGGACAGACAGACAAATACACACACACATACAAACAAATTTTAGACTAAACATAAATTATACTACAAATTTGTTTAAAAGGACGCTGAAGTCCTTGTTTTTTTCATGCTTTTGTTATTGTTTTTTGTTGAGAATAAAGCAGCTTATTAAAAATCTCTAAACGTGTTGTTTAAGTAAAATAGAAAATAAATAACTAGACAAGAAACGAAAAAGAAGAGGCTAAACAAATATACTTAGTTAACATAATAAAAGGGAAAGGTGGGTAGGTCTGGCGCCTTTAGATAGGCTATAATTAATTTAGCAAGGAAATAATTTCTTTTTAAAGTCTTTTTTTTTTTGCTATAAAAATAGATTTTTTTAAATTTCCTGTGAATGTAGAAGTTTTTTGACAATTTTTCTAAAATGTAAAAAACTTCATATAAAAATAAAAAATTGTCAAAAATTTCCAAATTAAAATATAAATTTTTCGAAAAATTTCTTATCAATATAAAAAACTAGAAAATTTTTGTAAAATTCCTATAAAAATAGAACATTTTTGAAAAACTTCCTATGAATATAGAAAGTTTTTTAAAAATTTCCTTTAAATATAGAAAATTTTTTAAAAATTTCCTATAAAAATAGAAAATTTTTTAAAAATTTCCTTCAAAAATAGAATATTTTTGAAAAATTTCTTATAAAAATAGAAAAATTTTGAAAAAGTTTCTATAAAAACCGAAAATTTTAGAAAAATTTCCTATATATATAGAAAATATTTGAAAAATTTCCTATAAATAAAGAAATTTAAAAAAAATTTCCTATAAATATAGAAAAATTTGTAAAAAATTTAGTTTAAATATAGAAAATTTTTGAAAAATTTTTTTAAATATAGAAAAATTTTGAAAAATTTCCTATAAAAATTAAAAAATTTTGAAAAATTTCCTATAAAAAGAGAAAATTTTTGAAAAATTTCCTATAAAAATAGAAAATTTTTGAAAAATTTCCTATAAAAATAGAAAATTTTTGAAAAATTTCCTATAAAAATAGAAAATTTTTGAATAATTTCCTCTAAAAATAGAAATTTTTGAAAAATAGGAAATTTTTGAAATTTTTCTATAAAAATAGAAAATTTTTGAAAAATTTCCTATAAAAATAGAAAATTTTTGAAAAATTTCCTATAAAAATAGAAAATTTTTGAAAAATTTCCTATAAAAATAGAAAATTTTTGAAAAATTTCCTATAAAAATAAGAAATTTTTGAAAAATTTCCTATACAAATAAGAAATTTTTGAAAAATTTCCTATAAAAATAAGAAATTTTTGAAAAATTTCCTATAAAAATAAGAAATTTTTGAAAAATTTCCTATAAAAATAAGAAATTTTTGAAAAATTTCCTATAAAAATAAGAAATTTTTGAAAAATTTCCTATAAAAATAAGAAATTTTTGAAAAATTTCCTATAAAAATGAGAAATTTTTGAAAAATTTCCTATAAAAATAAGAAATTTTTGAAAAATGTCCTATAAAAATAAGAAATTTTTGAAAAATTTCCTATAAAAATAACAATTTTTTGAAAATCTCCTATAAAAATAAAAAAATTTTTGAAAATTTCCAATTAAAATAAGAAATTTTGAAAAAAATTCCTATAAAAATAAAAAATTTTTGAAAAATTTCCTATAAAAATAAGAAATTTTTGAAAAATTTCCTATCAAAAAAAATGTTTTGAAAGATTTCCTATAAGAATAGAAAGTTTTTGTATATCTGTTCGAGATTAAGAATCTAGAAAGGAATTAAAAAAAACATGAGAATTATCTTCTTAAGGTACGGTCAGACTCATTAAACATTTAAATCAAATATTTTGAGTAAAATATTGTCAAAACAATATAATAAAAAATTTGTGGTCACACTTGCACATTTATTTGACGATTTTTATTTGATAAAATACAGAAAAAATACGTTCAAAGTATAAACAAAAAAACAAGTTTTATTTATGGTCGCACTGAAGATTAAATATTTTCCCAAAAAATATTTGATCAAATTTTTTCAAAACAAAATTGTGTATCTATCAATTTGTTTCTCAAATTTGATGTTGTTGTTTCTCAAATTTGATGTTGTTGTTTCTCAAATTTGATGTTGTTGTTTCTGTTTGAATAGTAAACAATAGAAATGCTCAACTGTTATTTGCCCCTGTTTGATGTTACAAAAATTTTGTAAGATTAAATAATTATTTGATCAAAATTTAATAAAATATTTGCTCTTGCGTGGTCACATTAGGAAAATTTTTATTTGCTGGCAAATGATTTTGTTTTGTTCAAATCAACATGTTTCTTGTTTGAACCTCAAAAATATTTTGTGGTCAGACTACGAGGATTAAATATTTGATAATTTCGATTAAATGTTTAATCAATGTGACCGTAGCTTTAGGCCTCAAAACCTCTTCCGTTTCCCTCTTCGCACAGACAATACGAATGTATTCGTAACAGCAATTGAAAGAAACTTTATCTAACAATTATGCACACGTTAACAACTACCATGAACATTAAAATGGAAATAATCAACCAACCAAGCAACCGATAGACCAAACAAACGCCTGCCACCCTCTCTTAAATTCAAATTTAAATCTCAGCAGACCTTTTTAGGAAAAGAAACTTACAAATTCGTACAATTACTAGGCAAAGGTTGAGGTAAAAAGGTAACAAGTAAGGAGATGCTATTTAAAATTTTGCTTGCTTTAGCTACTTATTCCTCATAAAATATGAAAATGCAAAAAAAGGAAAATACACGCCAACAACATGAGAACCAGGGAAAATATGTAAAATACTTGGGAGCTTTAAAATTTATGCGTCCACTTTGAAATGCCATTATTAGTGTTAAGCCACAAATACGCTAAAATAACATTTTGTTCAATATTTACAATACTAAGGAAAAACCACCTAAAATACAAACACACACACATACAACAACTCATACACATGTCAGTAACATGGCGGTTTTAGTTTAGGTTATGGCATGAAACAAAAAGGACTTCAATGAATATGAATTTCAGATTATTTTCATGTTCCTTTTTTGGCTTAACAAAGCTCTCTCTGTGTATTCAAATTTATATGTATGTGTAAGTGTTTGAGCTTTTGTTTGTATTGTTATTCTTTTAGACGGGAATTTCAAAAAATTTATGCAACAAATATTCAAACTGAAATAACATGAGTGCGGACCGACACAATGTTACTTCCAGAAAACTTTGTAAAATAACCAAATATAAACGCTAACAATACTCGAGGGTATTGAATTGTTGCTATTGTTTTGTTTATTTCGGCTATAGACAAATTAAATATAATATTTTTTTTCTATTTTTACATATTTTTTGGTCGTACATTTTGGGGTACCACGACTTCTGTTTGTATGGCGTATTGTTGTTAGGAATTAACAATAAAACAGAAGAAAAATCTGTGTTTCTTAACCCTTTCTGAGGGGTGTCAGTTAGGAAATTTTTTAAAAGACAAACCAATTTTGAAATGGATGAAAAAGAAAAACGTTTGAAATTGTTAACTCTTTGATATGAATTGAAAGCTTTAAAGCTTAAGCCTATACGAAGTTTGTTTAACTTAAAAAGCTTTTTCGTTATAATACAATTTTGACAAACTATATGTATAACTGAACTTCAAAAAGCTTTTTAAAACTTTTCTTTATTTATTTTATACTTTTATTTAAATTTAGTTTTTTTCCGAAACTAAGCTTTTTTATTTCTTAATCAATTTCACTTGAAAAGGGTAATTTTTATAAAATTAACTTTTTTAATGAGCGTTTTTGTAATTAAGCTATTAACAGTTTTTTTTCAGAAAAAAACTGTAATTCAAACTTAAGCTTTTACTTATGCCTATATTAAGCACTTTTGACCCCAAAAAGGAAATTTTCGTTATAATACTACTTTGACAAACTTTTATATAACTGTAATTCAAAAAGCTTTTTTAAATCTTGCTTTAATTGTTCGATTCAAATTAAAGATTTGAGTTTATTTTCATACAATTATATAACATTTTACAAAAATTTTACCTTAAAGCTTTTTCACTTCCAATTCAAAGTTAAGCTTTAGCTTATGCTATGCAGTTTTGACTCTTAAAGGCTCTTCTGACTTAAAGGAAAATTTTGTTTAAATTTAAACTATTGTGAAACCGAACTTAGAAGGCTTAGAAATTTAAGCTAAAAAGAAGAAAGCTTTTTGATATAAAATGAAAATGTCTTATGTAAAATAAGCTTTTCCAAAACCCACTTCTTTATGTTAAAAGAGGCAATTTTAGTAAAATTAAACTTATTTAAAAATTTTGTGTAATTAAGCCTAAAAAAGCTTTTATTAGAAAGCTTTTTCTATCTTATGAAGCATGTTCACTTGTAATAATGTATTTCACAATATAAAAAATATTTTTTAGCTTAACTTTTACTAAAAATATTTTGTAGCTAAATTTTTACTAAAAATATTTTATAGCAAAATTTTTAATTAAATATATTTTATAGCTAAATTTTAACAAAAATATATTTTTTAGCAAAACTTTTACGAAAACATTTTTGATCTAAATTTTTCCATAAAAATAATAATACGTCACAATATAAAAAATATGTTATAGCTAAATTTTTACTTAAAATATGTTACTGCAAAATTTTTCCTAAAAATACTTAAATTTTTATTTAAAAACATTTTATAGCAAAATTTTTACTAAAAATATTTTATAGCAAAATTTTTACTAAGAAAATTTTGATCTAAATTTTCCATAAAAAAATTATGTCACAATGTAAAAAATATTTTATAGCAAAATTTTACTTAAAATACTTTATAGCAAAATTTTTACTAATAATTTTTTAAAACAAAATTTTTAATTTAAAATATTTTATAGCAAAATTTTTACTACAAATATTTTATAGCAAAATTTTTACTAATAATTTTTTATAGCAAAATTTTTACTTAAAAATATTTTATAGCAAAATTTTTACAAAAATATATTTTAAAGCAAAATTTTTAGAAAAATTTTTTTATGAAAATTTTTCCATAAAAAAAAAGTATGTCACAATATAAAAAATATTTTATAGCAAAATTTTACTTAAAAATATTTTATAGCAAAATTTTTACTAAAATATATTTTATTGCAAAATTTTTACTAAAAAATTTTTTATCTAAATTTTTCCATAAAAAAATGTCATAATATAAAAAAATATTTTAAAGCAAAATTTTTACTTAAAAATTGTTTATCTAAATTTTTCTTTAAAAAAATATATTGCAAAAAACTTTCCTTGAAAATTATGTGACAAAATGTTTTTGCTATAAAATTATTGTATTCAAAATTTTACTATAAAAAATTTTTAAGTTAAAAATTTTCTGTAAATTAAAATTTTTTATACAATTTCGCAAAAAAAAAATGTAAAAATAATTTTATAAACACATTTTATAGCAAATTTTTCTAACGAAATATTTGATAGTGCTTATATTGTATCGATATTTTTTTATAGCAACAATTTTTTGATTGAAATTTTTTATAGCAAAAATATTTATATCAATTTTATAGCAAATTTTTTTTATCAAAATATTTTATAGTGCAAATATTTCTATCGAATTTTTTTATAACAGAAATATTTTTATCGAAAATTTTTATAGCAAAAATATATTTATCAATTTTATTTAATTTTATAGCAAAATTTTTTCAAGCTTTTTTGTAAAAAATGTTATTAGAAAATATTTGTTGGCAAAATTTTGCTACAAGAATATTATAGTAAAAACTTACTAGTAAAAATTGTACATTTTTAATTTTTCGAAAGAAAGTAGCAGTCGATAAAGAGCTTTTATAATAAAATGGATAAAGAAAGCTTTAGTAATAAATATTATTTATATTGTCGAGCTTTTTGGTCAAAAAATGTTCTTTTTAAAGCTTTTGTTTTTATTATAATATAAAATTCTAAAATAGACAAATGATTAATATAAAGCTTCTTTTGTAGATATTATTTGCGAAAAAGCATTCTTGAGAGCTTTTTTATTACTATTAAAGAAATAACTTTCCTCAATCGATTAATTGACACTAAAATTATGGACATACATTTTCACATGTCCACTACCATTTCAAGTGACCCCAATCAAACTTTTCATAAAAAAATGTCATAATATAAAAAAATATTTTAAAGCAAAATTTTTACTTAAAAATTGTTTATCTAAATTTTTCTTTAAAAAAATATATTGCAAAAAACTTTCCTTGAAAATTATGTGACAAAATGTTTTTGCTATAAAATTATTGTATTCAAAATTTTACTATAAAAAATTTTTAAGTTAAAAATTTTCTGTAAATTAAAATTTTTATACAATTTTGCAAAAAAAAAATTGTAAAAATAATTTTATAAACACATTTTATAGCAAATTTTTCTAACGAAATATTTGATAGTGCTTATATTGTATCGAAATTTTTTATAGCAAAAATATTTTGATTGAAATTTTTATAGCAAAAATATTTATATCAATTTTATAGCAATTTTTTTTATCGAAATATTTTATAGTGCAAATATTTCTATCGAAATTTTTTATAACAGAAATATTTTTATCGAAAATTTTTATAGCAAAAATATATTTATCAATTTTATTTAATTTTATAGCAAAATTTGTTCAAGCTTTTTTGTAAAAAATGTTATTAGAAAATATTTGCTGGCAAAATTTTGCTACAAAAATATTATAGTAAAAACTTACTAGAAAAATTGTACATTTTTAATTTTTCGAAAGAAAGTAGCAGTCGATAAAGAGCTTTTATAATAAAATGGATAAAGAAAGCTTTAGTAATAAATATTATTTATATTGTCGAGCTTTTTGGTCAAAAAATGTTCTTTTTAAAGCTTTTGTTTTTATTATAATATAAAATTCTAAAATAGACAAATGATTAATATAAAGCTTCTTTGGTAGATATTATTTGCGAAAAAGCATTCTTGAGAGCTTTTTTGTTACTATTAAAGAAATAACTTTCCTCAATCGATTAATTGACACTAAAATTATGGACATACATTTTCACATGTCCACTACCATTTCAAGTGACCCCAATCAAACTTTTCAATAGCAAACATACATATGTATGTACATTTATATTTATGTATGTCTTCTATAGATTTTATTTCAATTTATTGAAATAAATATCGTTTGCAAAAAAAATATAAGACCATGATTTCAATGCTTTAAGGTCTTGCTTTTGCTTCCTCATGCTCTATGTGAATTTTTATTCAGCTCTAGAGAATGTATGTAAATTTTTAAATAAAAGCTTTTATTGTATTTCATAAGCATTCTTTCTTTTATACAACAAAAACTACAACAATTTTTGTATAGATTCTTTTTTGCTTTCAATTATTTTTTGGATATCACAACGAATATTATATTTGGCTGCTTGTTTAACAACAAAAAAAATCTTCTTTTTCAATTTTATTTTAATTGAAAAATTTTCAATATAATAGAGCCAAAAGTATAGATTTCAATACTAAGGGGCAAAGAAAAAGCTACATATAAAAAGTTTTGCTTAGCTTTTGAAATTCTATAAACAAGGCAATTGCTATCATTGTAAAAAGTGTCCTTGACTTCTCTAACAAAAAAAAAAGAAATTCTGTAAATTTTAAGTTGTTACAAAGAAATTTGTTTATTTATATAAATTTCCTTAACAAATAACTTGTTAGTTTCTGCAAAAGCTTGCAAACAATTTTAATTAGAAAGCTTTAAACTTCAAGGCTAAACAGACAATTTCCTAAGAACTTTACAAAATTTTAAGAAAAACGAAGTTTTTTAAATATCCTTGACTATTTATTTTGTTATATTTTGGGGTAAAACTAAAAATATTTTTTCCTCGAAAGTTTCTTGATTAAAAAATAGTTTTGGTTACAATACTTTGTGTCATCCTTCACTAATATGTCATTTTTTTAACCCTCGTTATAAAATAATTTCAAATTTATTTTAAACTTTAAAATTAAATTCCAAATATAAAAATTCAAATGTCCTTCCTTCCAGCATATGTTTATTTAAAATGTCTCTGTTTGAAAGTATTAAAACAAATCTTCTTTAAAATCTGTTATCAATGACAATTGACATTAATACATTAAATTTTGTTAAGGGTTTACTTTTTCTCTCTTTATAAATTTTATTTTTGGCAAATAACATTTAACCCTTTAAGCCTAGGGGGGCTTTGCGAAAAAAAAAAACAGCAAAAACAAACGATCTACAAAATAAAAACGTTTTCAACTGACAAATGCCTTCGTATGAAATTAACAACAAATTTACCCTTTTCAATTGTAAACTGAGACTCTGGGACATTAGTTTTGAATTTGAAATGATATTAGACATATGCTGTAGAGGATTTTTCTGTTAAATCTCTTAAATATTGGTTTTCAAATGACTAGATTGCAAAATGAGGTTTATAGCCAGAGGAAAAAGTTTATTGTGGAAATTTTTCCTTTTTTTTTTTGGCTTAACTAAAGTCTGTAATTTGTGAGAATTTTTTAAGGGAAAGAGGGAATTATTAATAGCTTTAGGTTATAAAGGGTCAATATAAATATTTAATGATATTTTGAGAATTTTATTTTAAAGCTTATAAAAATCTATTGCAAAGCTTTGGGACATCTGATACTTAACAAATTGTTCTTAAAAAACTTTCTAACTAAAATAGTTTTTATTCAAAACACTTCCGAATTTAAGTTTTTCTTATAATAGAATTTGTGTATAAAAAAAAATATTTTTCTTGTATAAAAAATTGCTACAAGAGCTTGTAATGAAAAGGTTTTTTTAAAAAACACTTTTAAGTGAAACATATTTCATAAACAATTTTCTCTCCAAAAGCTTTTAATTTAACTAACAAACTTTTTTCAAAGTATTTTTTGTAGTATTCCAAAATGCCTTTAATTAAAGGCTTTTAAATTGCCTCACTTTTGTTGAATTTGTCATCACTAAAAAAATTACAAAAAGCTGACTTTAAGATAATTCTTAAAAGCCATTTATAAAAAGTCTTTAATGAAAAGCTTTAAAATTGCCTCATTTACGTTTTGCTCAATTTGTTTTTACTAAAAACATTACAAAAAGGCTAAAATTTAAGAGTATTCTAAAAAGCTCTTTATAAAAAGCCTTTAATGCAAAGCTTTACAAATACTTCACTGGCTATTTTTGGGAAAAGTTGACCCTTCCAACTTGTTTTAAAATAAATTTAAAAATTGTATTTATTTATTTGAAATATAATACAAAGTTAATTTATACGAGTATTTTTGTGTTTCCGTAAGTTTTTTATATGAGAGCTATGGTCAAATGTTGACCGATTATGACAACATTTTGCACACTGACTGGCATTGACATGAGAGTTCCTTGTGCTGAATTTAGTGGCCAAAATCATTACAGTTTATTATTTATTGACATTTATGTGTATTTTAGGTGGAATTTAGTCTGTTTCCATTAGTGGATTTGTATGGGAGCTATGGTTAAATGAGAACCGATTTCGTTGAAATTTTACAGACTGAAAAACTATCATGTAAATCATCTGTGCTAAATTTCATCATCATATATGTTATAGTTTTTCATTTATTAGCGAATAAGCGATTGGCCTATGTGGGTTATACGGGTGCTATGGTAAAATGTAAAACGATTTCGTCTAATTTCAATACCAAAATTTTCCAAGAAACAAAGAATATTTTTGGCAAATTTCAGTGACGTACATCATTTCGTTAAGATTTTATCGTGCTGTTAACAGACAGACAATCAGGCAGATAGACAGACAGATAGACATATATACAGACAGACAGACTCGTATTATATTTATTTTCCGAACAGCTTAAATATTTGCAATCTTTAGTCTTCTGGCTGATATCTCTGTAGACCAAGAAATTGTACTACTTCCACTGGATGGGTTCACTAGTCATCAGCACTGAGTTAAGAAGGCTTAGTTAGGCAGTTTAAAATATGAGGGGTATCATGTATACCCTAATCTCATGGTAGTCAACGACTCATCAAATGCTGCCTATATGGCATATACATATTGCACATACAAATTGGGTTACCTTCTTTGGAAAAAGGATAGTCTAGAAGTGAAAGGTGGTGAAAAGGTGGGATAATGCCTTATATTATTCACTACTGCAATTGCGCGTCTTGTTTAATGTTCGACAAAATACTGTATTTAAGGTACCGTACTGTACTTAGGCAAGTTCGCTACAAAGTCACATACATAACAAATTGTTAAATTAAAGTACAGGTACCTTAAAATTTTGGAGTACCTATCAACCTTTATTATAACAAACTTTAACGAAGTACACAAAAAATAACGAACTTCGTTGTGTACTATAACGTACATTGATGAGTACTATAATGTACTCTATTGTTGAGTACTATAATTCAAGGTTCGAAAAAATACTATAAAATACTGTATTTTAAAGTATCGTTCTGTACTTAAGCATATTCGGTACAAAGTCATATATCTGTGGCTAGGTGCTAAAAAGGCCAATGTAAAAAAAATAGTTTTGAGAAAATTTGATTTAAAGTTTT
Source organism: Stomorhina lunata (assembly GCA_933228675.1). Taxonomy (NCBI): domain Eukaryota; kingdom Metazoa; phylum Arthropoda; class Insecta; order Diptera; family Rhiniidae; genus Stomorhina; species Stomorhina lunata. The sequence goes on from OW121743.1 coordinate 62,477,329, forward strand.
TATTTTTCATATAAATTCATAGTAACATTGCCTAGAAAAACCATTTTAAATCTTTTCTGAGTTAGGTTAGAGATTAGCTGTTGGATCCAAATATAAGAGCACAAAGAAAGGAATCTAATTCAATGATTACCTCAAAACAGCAAAAAATTGACATCGGCCCTTTTAGCACCAAGCCACAGATATATAACAATATATTCAATTTAAGTATAAGTATCTTAAATTGTTGAATTACCTATTCAAATACACAACTTTTATCATAACGAACTTTCACAAAGTACCCCAAAAATAACGTACTTCGTTGACTACTAAAAGGTACTTTCTTATATTTATGTGTATATTATAGAAAAATTGTATGACCAATGCAAATACAATTGACATGTAGTTCCAAATTGATTGACTGTTTCCATATTGGTAAAATGCCTGATGATTTTAACATGTTTTCTAGTTCAAGTAGGTAGGAGTAGCCATGAGCCAGCATTTTGGTATCCCTAAGTAATTTATTTACCAAAAAATACCTGTTTAAATCGCTGGTATTGAATATGGTTCTTTAACTAGGAAATGTTGGAGTTTTTTATTATCAAAATATACGAGATATTTATGAATAACAATACTTCGTCAAAATATTACGAACGCAGCCATTAGTAAATTATCTAAAAATTGGTAACTTAGTACTTTATAGTTCTCTAAAGTTAACTAAAAAATATTCTAAAATTCCAAAAAACGGTACATTATATAACGTACCGTTCTATTTTTATTGTGCCTTTGTGTACCCAACTTTGTTTCCGACATAGTTAGGTACATACAAATAAATAACTTTTGCGTATGTGTTAATTCAGTACAATATAATAAGGTACTGTTTTTTTTCGAACCTTGGTCATGTCTATCTTTAGAACATTAAAGTTCTTTGGTTGACGCTTTGTTAAAGCTTTTGATTTACAGATAATTTTATTTCTTACATCGACTGCGTGTTAATGTTGCAGGGTTTAACGCAGATGAAGGATGCTGTTAATAATTTTAATAGAAATTAATGATTACAGATATTAAAGTTTGCCATGACTGCGGCTCAAACCCAGGAGTTAAGTTGTCGAAGTTTTAAATACATCAAAGCGATTGCCGGGCAGAGGGCGGTCGGAAATCATTCTCTGGGTACCGATAGAAATATCTGAATATACCTCTGTGTTCTAATATGATCTAATATGGTTTCATTCATCGAAATTCGCGAACATTTTTATCATTAAGTCGTTTGCACATTTTTCTTAATCCGCTTAGTAGTTTTAGAGATATCATAAAATTACACCGAAATACTAAATCTTTAAATTTTTTTTTGTTTGAATTGTAGAATATCTCTGTAACTAACGAGTGGATTAGAAAATATTGTTAATACAGGGTTATCCATTTTTCGGTTTCAAAAGTGAACGTAAATAAAACACATTCAAAATATTTTTTTCATGATATTTCTTTTTTATTATTTAATTAAGTTTAAACGTTGATATAAAGTGTAACACACTTTATCATTTAAATGGCCACCACGCGAAATATTGTAAGCATTGCTTCTTTTGAGGTAATTTTCGACCACTTTTTGACACATATTGAGTGCTATTTCAGCCATAACTTGACGAATGTTGGTTTTAAAGCGCCCAAGATTTAAAGGTTTATCTGCATAAACACGGTATTTCGCGTAGCCCCCCAAAAACGTCTAATGGTGTCAAATCGCATGATCTTGTTAGCCAGTTGATATCGCCAGGACGTGAAATTACGGGGCCAATGTCTCTTGCAATAAAGCCATATTCTCGAGTTGTGTGGCATGTGGCACTATCTTATTGAAACCACATATTCTCCAAGTCGTATTCTTCAATTGACACATTCGGGTCTTCGGCAACACTTTCACTTATAGCAGCAACATTTTCAGCAGAACGAGCGAAACGATGATGCACAGGTCTTGCAAAATTTGCACAGGTCTTAAAAGTTCTTCACAATTTTACCAATTGTTTACGTAGTTGGACCATAATAATCTCCTCTTAAAGCACGGTATGTGGCTGTTGCAGAATCACCAATTTTGTAGTATGTTTTGATAATTTTTTTGCGTTGTGTGATACTTAAGCGATCTATTTTCGTCAATGTCAGACTGAAAAGAAAAAAATTGGTTAAACAACTTAGTTTGACAGATGTCAAATTCCAGTCTTATACATTTGAAACTACGAAACGGAAAACCCTTTACACCATAATGACAATACTATAGCCGAATATTTCACTAATAGAGGAAGTTATGGATAGTGCTGCATTATTTACTTACCTTTCCGCATAGGCCATATACTTTGTGGTCTCTTGTCATTATCGCATCTGAACCGAATAGCAGACCTTTTGAAGGTTTTGATGCTTTTACAAAGAGTTTATAAATAACTTTTTATGAATGAACAATTATTTTGGAAGGAACCTGAATATCTTAAGGAAAATTGACTTATATTATATTTTCGTTAGATTTTTATCGAGTTATTTACTTGTTGCCCCCTCAAAAGCACCAGAAACTAAAAATTTAAAAATATTAAGTACTTATATTAAATTTATGCAGGTAGTAAGATAAAAATCTTTTGTTTTTTTTTTCAACTTTTTTCTGCATTTAACCGCATGTTTTATATGATTTCATTTTTTCCTTAATATTTTTTTTTGTTCCTAAATTTTTTGCGTTTCAGCCCAACCATATGCACAACTTCTTTAGATACAACATGTATCTTATGAATGAACATGAGCATCTTTATCCACAACATACAACCATTAGTAATTTTTTACAGATGAATGAACATATATAATTTTTTTTTTTTTGCTAAAGACACACAACTTGTCGTAAGACGAGTTATATAAAAGAAATTAGATTGTATTACGATGGAGTGTATTTATAAAGTATAAAGAATGAATACTGAAGAAGAAACAGATTATTAAAAAAGATTTCGAAAAGATAAAAATCTTCAAAGGAAAAACTGTTGAATATTCTGGAGTGAAGATGAGTATTATTTGGAGTGAACAGCAGGAACAAAAAAAAAAAAAGAAAACAGATATTTAGATTAGAATCAGAGGATTTAGAGGGTACTAATGTGTGTTTATTTTTAGCAGGCACTGTTGTTAGTGAAAGTTACTGTAAATAATTTTTGTAAAATTTTTGTATTTAAATTTAATAAATTTTAGTATTAATTGGGATTTATCAAATATATAATTTTTTTCAGAATCAGTAAATTTTTGTTAACTATTTAGTCTTGTATAACCTTAATACCTGTGTACACAAATTTGTCAGATTTGTTAGGATTTCTTTAATCTTTTCAATTTTCAACCCCGAGTATAACAGTATAACACTTACCTACACACATTCACTTTCTCTCTTAAGCACTTCTAAACATTTATTGAATTATTATTTAAAACTGTCAAAGCTTCACACAAAAGGATATAAAACTCTCCACTTTTACTCTCCCCTCTCCCGCTCTTCGGCTACCTCTCTGGCATGTGCGTATTTTATCATAAACAGCTGCTGATGAGAAATGAACAAATGAACAAAAAAAAACTGAATTAAATCAACAAAAGACTTTTCTCTGCTCGTTCTCTTGCTACACATAAACATTTCGAACATACAAAATAAATTCATCTCAAACTCTGAAACATTTTTTGGGTATGTTTTTTTTGTGTTTTCTGGGGCACAAAGACGTGCTGGAGTAGAAGTGGTTGGTAGTATTAGTAAAAGCGTTTGTTCGGACGGTTGTCTGTTAAGTGTTTTCTCTGTCTCTAATTATTGAATGTTTTTTTACGCCGTGATATTCGAAGCGCCTTTTTTTATATCAAAAAGAATAAAGAGGACGGACGGGTACGCTTTCGTGTTTTGTTTTTTGAAGTTTGAAGAAAAATAAGGAAATTTTCTTTAATGTTGAGATTTTTTTTCTCATAAAGTAATTGAAATTAATTAGAGATTATCAAAAAAAAGATATTATAATTAAATTTCTAAGAGATCTCAAGAGTTTTTGAAATGATATGTTAATAATACTTAAAAGAAAATAATAAAAATTAAAAATGATATGAAATCATAAAGAAAAATTAAAATAACAAGATTTTAAAATATCAAAAGAAAAAATCTTAAACTATTTTAACATTAATTTTTGTTAAATTTTGAAAAATTTTTGATCTCGAGATATAGAAAGATTATAAAAAAAATTACAAAATAATTTTTAAATAATAAAAATCTTCAAAACAGAAAATTTCTGGATTATATGAAGAAAAATTTACAAAATAATTTTAAAAAAATAAAATAAGTAAATAAAATTATTAAATATTCTTCAAAATAGAAAATTTCTGGATTATAGGTATAAAGAAATATTGAAAAAAAATTTAAGAATAATTTTTTTCAAATAAAAGAAAATTTTTAAAAATCTTCAAAATCGAAAATTTTTGAATTACATACATCGTAAAAGTAAAAAAGTTAAAAAATTTTAGTTGAAAATTTTGGATTACCTTAAAATTATGAAAGGTGCCAAATAGTAGAAAATCAAAATTTTGGGAAAGCATTTTGATTATGATAAAAATGACATGAAATATAAAGAACAATATCTTCTGAAATAAAATTTTCTAAGAAATCAAGTTAAGAAAATTTGACAATATTAAAGTGTCAAATTTCTGACTTTAAAGGGATTACCTCAAATTGAATGTGAAAAGTGAAAAATAGTGGAAATTAAAATTTCTGAAAATAGTCCCTTTGGCACAAAATAATATAAACTTTAAAGAACAATATTTTCTGGACAAAAAGTTTCATAAAAATCAAGTTCAGAAAATTTGACAATTTTAAAGTGTCAAATTTTTTACTTTTAAGGATTACCTCAAATTTGTGAAAAGTGGAAAATAGTAAAAATTAAAAATTCTGGAGAAATTTTACTACAAAATAACATAAACTATAAAGAACAATATCTTCTGAAAAAAAAATCTTAAAAATCAAGATCAAACAATTTTTCAACTTTAAAGTTTCAATTTTATGCTTTTCTTACCCAAAATTTGTAAAAAGTAAAAAATTGTGGAAATGTTTTAATTCTAAAAAAATTATTTTGGTTCAAAGTAACAAAAACTATAAAGAACAATATCTTCTGGAAAAAAAATTTCTTAAAAATCAAGTTCACAAAATTTGACAATTTTAAAGCGTCAAATTTTGCATTTAATGGATTACCTCAAATTTGTAAAAAGTGAAAAATAGTGGAAATAAAATTAATTTTGAAATTATTCCTTTTATCACAAAATGACATGATATCTAAGGAATAATGTTTTCTTGAATAGAAATTTCTTGGAAATAAAACTCAGAAAATTTGACAATTTTTAGGTGTCAAATTCAAACTTTTCTGGATGACCTCAAATTTTCAAAAAGTGAAAAATTTTAAAAATTTTAATTTCTAAAAAAAATCCTATTCAAACAGAGTAACTTAAAATATTAAGAAAAATGTCTTCTGGAATAGAAATTTCTTAGAAATCGAGTTCAGAAAATTTAACAATTTTTAAGTGTAAAAAAAGTAAAAAAAATTTTAGCAAAAATTTGAATTACTCTAAAATATAAAAGGAAAAAAATCTTATGAAAAAAATACAAAAAAGTAAAAAACCTAAAATAAAGTGGATTAACATAATTTTCGGGATTACCTCAAAATTGTAAAAAAAAATAAAATTTTGAAAAAATTTTACTTTTTGCTACAAAATGACATAGAAAACAAAAAATTTTGTCTTCTTGTATAGAAATTTCTAAGAAATGAAGTTTAGAAAATTTTTCGGTGTAAAATAAATTTTAAAAAATTTTAACCAAAATTTAAATTGCACAAAAATTTTGAAAGTTACAATATATCAAAAAAATACAAAATCTTAAGAAAATAATGAAAATACTTTCCAAAATTTAATTAAAGAAATTATTGAAAAAAATTAGTTCAAAAGAATATCAATTGGATTTACTTTTGATTAGCTCAAAATCCTAAAAATTGAAAAATATTGATCTCAAAATCTTGAAAAGTGAAGAAATATTGAAAAGCAAAGAAATACAAAACATTCAAAATCATATAAATTTTTTTGAAAACGAAAAATTTTCTCATATATTTGATTACACCGAAATCATTAAAAGTGAAAAATAATCAAAAAAGAAAAACTAGTGAAAATTACAAGAAATACTTCAAATTTTATACTTCAAAATATTCTAAGAATTATTAGGAAATAATGAAAAATACAAAAATCTAACAAAAAAGACCAAAATACTTTCAAAATCAAAAATCATTTTAAAATTTTGAAACCAAAATTTTCTCCTCAAAAAATTGATTTGAAAAAAAATAACAATGAAAACCAGAAAAATGTTATAAATTTTGTGACTCAATTAAATTAAGTTAAAAAAATCTTAAAATTTGGATTACCTTCTACTTGGATTACCTCAATTAAACGGATTACTCTAACAAATTGGATTCCTCGGAGTATATGTTCGTGAGGATGGAGCCACCTTTGCCGCCTCGCAATAAAAGGTTAATAAATACAATTTTTGGTTAAAGTTAAAAAGTCAAAATTTGAATAAAAATAAGAAAAGTGACAAAAGACTTTCAAATTAAACAAATGAAAAAAAGTTTAAAGAAAGAATTTCTTTGAAAATAAAAATTTCACTTAAATTTAAATATTTTTGAAATTATAACAATAAATAAGAAGAAAAATTTCCAAGAAAAAAAAACTTCTTTGAAAAGAAAAATTTCACTTAAATTTAAATATTTTTGAAATTATTTTAATTTAATTCTAATTTAAAAAAAATTTCTAACACAAAAAAAATCAAAACTGTTTAAAAATCAATATTTTCAAAAAAACATCATTTTTTGTTGTTGTTGTCTTTTCACTCGTTTTGGTTTTCAAAACGTAGCTATTTGTTGTTACATATTTATAGGTGACATCTGCTGCCTTTTTCAAATTTTCTATATAAGTATTAATGTTTGATATTTTCCGTTTTACTTTAAAGAGTTTATTTTGATTTGTGTGACTTCAGAATTTATTGTAAGAGTTTCAAAAATATTTAAAGAACAAATGTTAAAAGGTTTGTAGGGCTTCTTAGAGATTTGAAAATTTTTAAAATAATTTATTACCATGTAATGAATGAAGGGCTTCTTAAAGAACTATTAAAATAATAACTAAATAATTTAAATAGAATAAATTAAGGGAAGGGAATTAATAAATAGATTTGTATTCATTCATATAAGTTTCCTTTTAAATCTAATTAATACGTTTTAATTGAAATCGCACACTATTTTTCTAACCTTGATCAAATTTTTCAGCTTCTTTATAGTTTCATAAGTAGTTTGAAATTATTGGCAAAAATATCTAGTTTCCGACAATTTTTTAAAAATTTTGCTTAAATTTGATTAGACGATTATCTTAGATATTTTGCATAGACACTATAATTCATATTTATTTAATCTCAAAAATTAGATATAATTCGTGATTTTCGAGATGTGTAGATACTCCTTTTGATAATAATGACCTGAAGAAACACTTTGAAGAAAAATTGTACCCTGCAAATTCAAAAAACAACTGTTTATTACAATAAAAAATAATTGTAATTAATTGGGATCCTAGTGCAATAAACATTTATATACAAATTTTTAATAAACTGTTTGGCCTTTCCGAGCTAGCTTTAGTTTTCGAGATATAAAAACTGTTTTTTTACAAATAAATGTTATTAATATAATTGAAAATCATTCATTCCATTGAAGGTCAAGTTTTGTTTATCAAAAAATTTTTTTTTTAAAATGTTTCTATAGAAATTTTTTTTTTAAAATGTTTCTATAGAAATTTTTTTTTTTTCAAGTTTTCTATAGAAAATTTTTTATCAAAAATTTTTCTATAGAAAATTTTTTCATCAAAAATTTTTATATAGGAAATTTTTTTATCGAAAATTTTTCTATAGAAATTTTTTTTATCAAAAATTTTTCTATAGAAATTTTTTTATCAAAAATTTTTCTTTAGAAAATTTCTTTATCAAAAATTTCTCTATAAAAATTTTTTTTTATCAAAAATTTTTTATCAAAAATTTTTTTTTGAAAATTGTTTTATCAAAATTTTTTTCTATAGAAAATGTTTTTATCAAAAATTTTTCTATAGAAAATTTTTTTATCAAAAATTTTTCTATAGAAAATTTTTTTATCTAAAATTTTTCTATAGAAAATTTTTTTATCAAAAATTTTTCTATAGAAATTTTTTTATCAAAAATTTTTCTATAGAAAATTTTTTTATTAAAAATTTTTCTATAGAAAATTTTTTGATCAAAAATTTTTCTATAGAAATTTTTTTTATCAAAAATTATTCTATAGAAATTTTTTTTATCAAAAATTTTTCTATAGAAATTTTTTTTTTATCAAAAATTTTTCTGTAAAATTTTTTTTTTTATCAAAAATTTTTCTTTTGAAAATTATTTTATCAAAAATTTTTCTTTTGAAAATTGTTTTATCAAAATTTTTTTCTATAGAAAATTTTTTTATCAAAAATTTTTCTATAGAAAATTTTTTTATCAAAAATTTTTCTATAAAAATTTTTCTTTTGAAAATTATTTTATCAAAAATTTTTCTTTTGAAAATTGTTTTATCAAATTTTTTTCTATAGAAAATTTTTTTATCAAAAGTTTTTCTATAGAAAATTTTTTTATCAAAAATTTGTCTATAGAAAATTTTTTTATCAAAAATTTTTCTATATTTTTCTTATCAAAAATGTTTCTATATTTTTTTTCAAAAATTTTTCTATAGAAAATTTTTTTATCAAAAATTTTTCTATAGAAAATTTTTTTTATCAAAAATTTTTCTATAGGAAATTTTTTTATCAAAAATTTTTCTATAGAAAATTTTTTTATCAAAAATTTTTCTATAGAAAATTTAAAAAAAAAAATTTCTATACAAAATTTTTTTATAGAAAATTTTTTTTTTTCAAAAAGATGTGTATTTGCATTTGATCCCAAATCTGTTACATTTATTTATTAATGTAACAGACTAATTTATTGATAAAAAGCCAAAAAATGTTTGCGGAGAAACCAAATTCCTCGACGCGTTTTAATGGTTGGTTAAGCCATCTCTTCAGGAGGATTATCCCCAATTTAGACAGTTCGAAAACCTCGTATTATTACTTAATTTACGAACAAAACTTTTAGGAATTATATTCATAAACCATAAGTAAGAGCGTAGATTATCGACTGAACAAAAACAAACATTTTTTTTTATCAAAAATTTTTTTTATAGAAAATTTGTTTATCAAAAATTTTTTCTATAGAAAATTTTTTATCAAAAATTTTTCTACAGAAAGTAAATTCATCTAAAATTTTTTTATCAAAAATTTTTTTATAGAAAATTTTTTTATCGAAAATTTTTCTATATTTTTTTTTATCAAAAATTTTTCTATAGAAAATTTTCTTATCAAAAATTTTTCTATAGAATATTTTAAAATTTTTTGATATAAAAATATTTTTTTTTTAATTTTTACAGAAAAATATTTTTATAAAAAAATTTTCTATAAAATATAATTTTTATCGAACAGTTTTCCAATGAAAAATATTTTTATGAAAAACTTTTCTATAAAATTATTTTTTGGATTGAAAATATCTAAAAAAATATAAAAATATAAAATTTTTTAATATTAGAATTTATTTCAGTTCTAAAAAATTTTCCCAATATTTGCAAAATTATTCCCAAAGTTTACAAAAATATTCCAAAGTTTACAAAAATATTCCCAATGTTTACAAAAATAATAGTGCCCTGGCAATAATGTTCGTGATTATAGTTCTTTGTTCTGGATTGGGTTTTGATTTGTCTCTTGCCTATTTTTGTTTTTGTCTCTTCCTTATCAAAGCGTCATCAACCAACTCTGTTAACATCCAAATTCCAACTAAATAATTTTAATATTCATTTTCAGGAGTTTTATTAATGATCGTGGTATTTACGAAAATTAAAAAATGCATCGGCTTCTGGTGGTATGGGCTGTCTACTCCTGCATATAACCCCGTCCCGGGAATCAGTTTAATACTCATAAATTAAATTGAGTTTTAATTAATAATTTTAATAATAAATGAGAACTTAATTTGTAGCCGATAAATATTATGTAACTATTTTTCAGTATGTCAAATTTTATGAAAATCGGTTCACATTTGACCTTAGCTCCCATATAAATCTATCTTTGAAAAAAAACTAAATACTAATAAGTACAATATTAGTATTTAAATATAGTAGCTGTTATGCTAGAATTTGGTACAGTTCAGTTTTTTATAACTATCAGACATCGTGTAAAATTATTTACGAATCGATACATTTAACTATAGCTTCCGTATAAATCCTGACTCGGAAACAAGTGAAATGCTAATATATATCAAGTTATAGTAGCTATGATGATAGAATTTAGTACTGATCAGTTTTTTATGGATATTAGGCAGTATGTAAAATTTCGCGTGAATCGGCCAAAATTTAACCATTGCTTTAATATAAGAACCACTCCCGGAAACCTTTAAAATGCCACGAAAGCCAGTTTAATGTTAATAACTTATAAACCATGAAAGCTATGTTCACTTAATTTAGCACAACTAAGCTTTACACAAATACCAGTTGGTATATAAAGTTTAGATATGCTACTAACTTTAACTTTAACAATTTGATGGTGGGTATCTACGATTGGGCACAACCAAATATAACACTACAAAGTCAATCAAATATAAAAATATTTCACTCCATACATTTTTCTGTCAAATCTGAAATTAAATAAGATAACATTTCATGTACACGTGTGCGTGCCTTAGGTTTCTCTCATTGGATAATCGTTTCCATTAATTGTTTCAGAATTTAAGCAAAGGCTTTATAGTCACTTTTTATGGGACTTTTCAAAATGACCATGCGGCAAATTAATATATGGAAGTAATATATAATCTGCAATGTTTAAACTGAAAGATTTAGATTATTTTTCTCAAATCCTTAAGATTTATATTTACATGACTCGTTTAAAGCAGAAAATGTCAATATTTTAACACCAAATGTTCAAAAATGATACTTCAACTCTGTGACTCACTTGAGCTGATGCTTTCTGACCCTTTTGTTTAAAACAGGTAGACAAACCTTATAAGAGTTCCCATGCACTGAAATCAGCATATGTTATTTTTACTTAAAATTGTACCTCTCTACAGACAACAGGTAAAAAGCATTAAATACTAAATTCCAGACAACAATTAACTAAAGAAAGTTAGTGTGACTTAAACTCAAGAAGATTAAGATAATCCTGTTTATATTGAAAAATTTTGCTTATTTAAGACAAAGAATCTGGTTGAAATTTTAGAAATACAGGTATCTTAAATCAATATTCTTAAAAAGATATCAAATGTCATAAAACACTTGAGAAACTATTTAATATCAGCGACGACCAAAAAGACCAACATGACCAAATCATTTACAATACAAGAGCCACAAGGTTTCTGTACACATTTGTCACTTTGACAGAAATTAAACTTATGATTTTTTTTTTGTACGTTATGTTGACGATTAATTTACATTTAAATTTTTATGCTTGTGTTTTTATTTATGTGGTTTTAGGCGTTAGTACAATAATTTATGCATAATTACTGTCAAACATTTATCAAACCGAGACATTTGATATAACAAATGAAATTTTTATTGAAAAAATACACGTGTTTAATGAAATTATTTTAAAATAATGGAAAACAGGAAAAGAAATTAATAATTTTTATTTATGTTAAAAAAAAATCAAAGCGGTTAGACATGAAAAGAAAATTTTAAAAAATTTTTCTTGAAAAATCAATATCTGGTACAAAGAAGGAAGTTCTGTTAAGTAAAATATGAAATTTTAATAGTTTTTATTGTTTGTTACCAAGTCTTAATATTTGGCCAAAACAGGTGTTTTTGTTTGAAGGTTTTTTTCTGAAGGAAACAATAATTGTTTAACATAATTGTTATGACTGAATTTTTGGGTTTATATGGGTGTTAACATAAATGTTAACTGTCAAAGTTAATGGTTATGTTTAGACATTAGACATTAAAATACTTGATTATTTAAGAAATTTGTTGGGTAATAATTGTTAGGAAAAGTTTTAATGAAAACAAATAAAAACATTAAATTTGGAAAGTTTCGGAATAAAAATTAAACGTTTTTCTTTCAAAAAGGAAAGGAAAAGGAAATTTTTGAGAAATTTTCTTAATATTGCGGATATTTACCTTAAATAGCTTAAAAGTGTTTAAGATAATGGGTTTCAAAGGAAACGAAAATATTTGGATTTCCTTGGTTTTTAAGGCATTTAATATAAATATGCCTTAAAAACTAAAACTTGAATACAAATTTTCGAAATAGGCCAATGAAATAAATAATTATTTTCAAAATAGGGCAATCAACTTTTGTAAATATTTTTTGCTTGTCGAATCCTCAAACATTAGTAATCTAGGGTTAATTTTTCTGTTTTCTCGTTATTAAATTCCGTTTTGATTTGTCTTAAACAATTAAGTTTTCATTTCTTCATTCATTCTATGACAGCCGATCTTGAAACTAAAGTAATTGCCTTTTAATCTTCCCAACTCTTACAATTTTCTTGCTAACTTATTATTTCTTTTATATACATATTTTTTTTTTAATCTTCAAAATTTTCACATCGCCTCCAAACTGACAACCCTTATCATTTTCTCAACAAAAAAATAACGAAATATGTATTTAATATGATTTAACAAATTAAAATATGCTTCAAAAGATTTACCATAACCTAAGGGCCTAAACAATCAAAAAAATTTAAAAGAAATAAATACATTTTTACATACTCGTACATCAAAAATCATTGAAAATGAGGCATGAAAAATGTGACAAAAAAATTTGGAGCAAAAAATGTGCAAATAAATATAAGAGCCCATCACAGTTCAAATAATTTTTAGTTGAAGAAAGAAAATTCTAAATAAAATAGCTATAACTCGAAACTAAATAGCAGGGTCTAAATTATCACATTCTCGATATCGATTGAAAACTTACGGTCCAATTTATAAAAATTTTATATTTTGGCTTATAAGCTTACAATATTTATCATACACTTATTGTTTAATAAGCCATTAATAAAAATTTGATTTTATAAACATGTTATGAACATATTATAACAATTACACACTTTTATAGTTTTTGTGCTTTTATGTTGGTAATACCACGTTTCAAATTGTCATTTTGTGCTGTTCAAATAAAAATTATATAAGTAAATTACAATTTGAAAAAATTTCGGTATATGAAGTAGCTCAGTGGGTAGTGTCTCCGCCTAGCAGTCGTAAGTCGTGAGTTCAAATCTCAGTGAAGAATTAAGCAAGAATTTTTTTTTTTTTTTAATTTAGTTCTTTAATTACATTAAAAAATGTATCTTTATTGATGCCAGTGTTCAAATCGGACCAGGTCATTTTCACTTTTTTAATTTTTCTTATTAAAAATTATTTTTTAATTAAAAAACATTTTGAAGAAAATTTACTCCAATCTGGTTACTTTTTTCAAGATTTTGGTAAATCGTGCCGCTAAGCAATCTACTGATTTAATATAAGATATACTGTGAAAGTATACATATGAATGTATATATGGTAAGGCGTTACTTTAGGTAGAATCAACATATTTTTGAATAAGGAGAAATGAATTATCGATTTGTTGTAAGGATCAATAAAAAATGCATTTATAAAGTCTTTTTTCTTTAATCGCAGATAAATAGTATTAAATAATATAAAAATCTTATTCCTTTTTCAATTAATGTATTAAAATTTATATAAAAAATCATTTTGTTTGCTATCAAATGTGTTAAAAATAAAAAAAAGTCGCAATTATCAAATTTTTAAGCAACCAAACTTTTTATTGTATGCTTATAGTTGGGTAAAGGCCACAATAAAAATTTCAAATTTTATGATAGGTTATAACAGTTTAATAAAATATTTTTCCTTTTATAAATTCAATTTTTCCCATTTTAACTTATAGTAGCTTTAAAACCTATTATAGTTTGTTTATAAATTAGGCTGTTAGACTTTAAAGCAAATATTTTGTAACATACCTTAGGGATTTGCAAATAATTTATATTGCAAAAAGCTTAAAAAAATCTGATATCCAAATCTATCCCTTTTTTTGTCAAAACAATTAGTTTAAATGTTTTTTTATACTTATTTGCCCAAAGGTCCCTGCTTTGGGCAAATAAGTTACAATTTTGTAAATCTTATATGTTATATATTATTTAGATTATCCTAAAAGTATGTTACACAAATGTTTCTGAAATATGTTATATTTCGATTGATATCGTATGCAGCGCACAGTGGTATTTCATCATACATCGAAGTGCAAAAAATAGGAGTGATCCTCTATGAAATTTTTCATACTTGTTAAGTTTTATATAAACGGATTAGAAAAATTCAAAAACTTTCGAAATCCGTCGACTCCCTAGAGTACCTGCTTTTGACCTCCATTTTTTCATTTATTTTTCTTTTCAATGTACAAATCGCAATTCTTAACAGAATTTGATTAACTTTGACACAAGTCTATTAATCGATCAAAAATAGGTCTACTAATTTTCGTTGAATTAAGTTGACTCTTTAGATACCTGCCTTGAACCCCAATTTGTCACTATTTATATGTATATCTAACAGAATTTGAAAAACTTCCGCACACGTCTATTAATTGATCCAAGAAATAGTTATACAAATTTTTCCTTGAATCTTTGAGTACCTGCCTTGGACCCCCACTTCACTTATTTATTATTATCTCAATGTATAAGCCGGAATTCTAAACAAATTTTGAGAAAAATCGGCATACGTCTATTAATTGATCTTTGTAGTCGATTTAGCGATGTCAGTCTGTCCGTCCGTCCGTCTGGCTGGACCCCAATGTAAACCATGTAATCAAAGTACAGATCGCAATTCTAAAGATAATTTAATAAAATTTGGCAGTAGGACCATGACTATTGAAATTCTTCAAAATCGGTCCTTCATTTATGGTACCTCTCATAGGTCCCACCTCCCGGAATTTATAATTTGGCCACAAATATCAATAATTTTTCATGAAATTTAAAACAAATACTGCTTATGTCAACCAAAATCACTGTACAAAGTTTCGTTGAAATCGGCTCACATTTGACCATAGCTCCCATACAAATTCTTCTCTCACAAAGCATTAAATGAGTCAAAAATCACTAAAACGCTCGTAAATCTGAAGATAATGGGAATTTTAAGTTTAATTTTTGCATGCATAATTTTTGTGGAAACTGTAATTAATTTGCCAAATTTCGAGATAATCGGTCCGCATTTGACCCTAGCTCTCATATAAGCCCAAATGGCGGAAACAGCTTTAATATATAAGTTTTGAGAAAATGTTTATATGATGGCAAAATTTAGCAAATATATGTCTTTATACAGGAAAAAGAACACCTTGACCTTAGTGGGGAGGGATATCGTATGGTCGGGCTTGACTAACTATAACACTTTCTTAATTGTTTTTCACTTATTTTTCTCCTCAATATATATTCGGCACACGTCTATTAGTTGACCCAAAAAAGAGCTCTTCTTATTTTGGTTGAAATCCGTCGATTCCTAGGGGTACCTACCTTGGACTTACAATTTGATTAAAAAGTTAAGCCTAAACGACTGCAACACATTTTGCTTAAATTGTGTGAAACAATTTGAGTGACGAAAACACTGAATTTTTATTGAGCTTTTTTGATTTATCGATATCTCCTAAACTATATATGAGATTAAGCTGTTATCTTCTGCAGACTCAAACCAAGATTTTGTATTTTTAATTAAGCATATGTAATTTTTTCAAGGCATAATCTTGTTCAAATTTAGACCGATGAGTGTGCTGTGGCTTAATTTATCAGCAAGTCGACTACTAAGTATAGCACATCACAATGAGCCTGCTTTCGAACTCCGTTTACTACAACATCAATTTTTGTAATTTTCTTTTCAAAAATGTAAGAGCCTATCTTACGGATATTGAAATTTGAAACCTCTGATAAATCCTGCAGAAACGGGTAGCCCAGATGTTTACTCATAAGATTTGCAAGGGCTGGACAGTGACAGAAAAGATGAGTGACCCAGTTAGTCTTGAGACTTATCATGTTGTTTCTGTGGGCCAGTTGATCTACGCTGACCTAAATAGAAACTGGTTACTGAGCAATTTACAGTCTGATAGCACTATACCTATGTTTTGGTCAATATCCTCTTGACTGAGGATTATCCGCAATAGTTCAATATTGAAATGTCTCGCTATCTCATGTAGAGATTCCTGGCATTCCCGAGTAAGAACGGATGTCATAAAGACCGAAAATAGAAAGTGGACGGCGGCAAGACTGTCCGTACATAAAAGAATATCTCGGTAATATACTCTCGGTGATATAGGGAATGTTGGATACCAAGCAATGGTTAAGATTGGTCTTAACATGGTAAGCCCAGACTTATCTTGGTTATCCTTCATCTCAATTGCGGACACTGACTTCTTGGTGGTATCACCAGGCTAACTACTTCAACACCAGTTTGTAGTTAACTGACATGTGCTGCGAGTTCCTCTATAAGAGCGATAAAAAATATATGTTAGGACATCGGGCTAGTAATCCACTCCTAAACAAATAATTACTATACAAAAGCTTAATTTAGAATAAAAATGGTCCTCCCTAATTTTAAAAGAGGACATTCCAAACTTCGATGGAAAGACCAAGTCGAGGAAAATCTTTCAAGACTTGGCCTACGTAATTGAAGAATATGCTCACAAGATCGAAGCGAATGAATTTTTTAAATATACTCGGCCTTTAACCTTAACAGGTTGTAAATATAGGTTATTTAAGAAAGTAAGTAAGTAAACTCGGTGGTACCTTACCCATTTGCTCGCCCTAAAAATGGCTGAAATTCCATCGTGTAGAATACTACAGAGTTTTCGGAGCTTAATTTCCCCCGTTGCCTGAGTGTTACTTCTCTTAATAAAAACAGGCAGGTGCCATTCACTGAGGCTGTGTTGTCCTCTTATAAGGTTGACGGAAATTTGAACTGATTATTTTATAAAATATGACTTTAAATCAAAGTTATTCCATGTTGTTTTAAAATTGTTTATTCTTGTTCTTTGTATTTATTACAATTCTTTGGCGTGGTGCTAAAAGGGCCAATGTCAAATAATATAGTTTTAAGAAAATTTGATTTAAAATTTTTATTTTCTTTATAAACTCATAGTAACTTCGTCCAGAAAAACTCTTACAAATCTTTTCTGAGTTAAGTTAGAGATAAGCTTTTGGAGCCAAATAAAAGAGGATAAAGAAATAAATCTTATGCAATGATTAACTCAAAACAGCTAAAAATTGACATTGGCCCTTTTAGCAACAAACAGCAGTATTAAAAGAACCTTTATTAATTACTTTTTATAATATAGCCCTTCCAAACTGTGATTACCCCTTGTATTTCGAATTCAAAAATTCACACAATTTACTTCAACGTTAGTTTAGTGAAGGATCCTTTCACAGCCCCAAATATATTTTTACAAGCAATTTTCAATTCTTCATTCTTCAAATGCAATTTCAGCTTTTAAAAGCAAAAACCCTTGTAAATTCTTCTTAACTCTCAACACATACATTCACATGCACGCACACACACCAACACTTACTTAGAGCTGAAGCAAATTTACGCTTGAATATTTTTGAAATTATTTCTTTAACGTTCTTGATTTTTTTTTTCGCTTAAGCAAAATTTTAAATGTCTGATGCTGCTGGTTAAATTTTTTTCCAAATTCTGTATTTAGGGAAGTCTGCAAAAAGACGGAAAAAATATGTATTATAATACTACCGTCGAATTGTGACTAATAACACCCTCAGGGACCAAAACCAAGAATTATGTTTTATAACAGGGAATGTTTATGGCAAAAGAAGCAAATTTTTTGTATTTGAAGTTAGGGAAAATCATATGGGTTTGTATGAAAGGTTTGCGACATATTGAGGAACATGTTAGCGTAAGCGCTAGGTAGCTGGAAAAATTTATGGCGTAAATGATCAAAGCATTTAAAAATATATTTTTTGTGGCAGTTTTTTTTTTTTGTCTTCTCTTTGTTGTACATTTATCCAATTCATATGTGTTGGAGTGTATGAGTGTCTATGTATGTGTATGTGTTTGTGTGCTAAATACCTATCAAGGATTTTTAATGTTTTGTTTTCATTTTGGTATTCCTTGCCAAAGGACTAGTCATTGGCAAATGAGAGGTTATGGTGTAAGTGTATACGAGTTTTTTCGCAATCCTAAAATAACAAAAATAAACAAGATTGAATAGACGGTATAGACTGATCTTAAGATACGCTATAAAATGAGTTCGGGTTAATATAGGAACTCATCGTAATATCTCTTTAAACATAAGATTTTGATCATAACCGGGACTAGGTTTAAATCTCCGTGACAAAAACTAATGAAAACTTTACTCGGAAACTCTTTGAGTCTATTATGTTTCGAGATAAATACAAGTAAAATTCAAGACAAACGTCAATATAGAAAAAATATTCTCATAGGTCATAGGTCCATTTCCGGATATCTTATTAAAATTCATATTGGACTCGTTTCAATTAAAGATATTTAAGTAGTTTCCGCAAAGAGCAAATAGACGTTACCGAATTTAAGGCAATTGTTCAGTATATGAATATAACACTCATATAAGGTCCATTCACGGAAATCTAACTAAAAATCAAAATATATTAGATAGATCAGCAATAAAAAGCAAGTAGTGTAGGGATTACACTAGTCAACAGGAGAAATTACTTTCAAGACTAACTTTTTAATTTCGATGCATTATGGCCCTCTGTGTACAAAAACACCCAAAATTTTTAATTCTATGGATACGATTTTTATACCCATGACCAAAATAGATGTAAAGGGTATTATAAGTTTGTGCTGATGTATGTAACGCATAAAAATATTTGTCTTAGACCCACCTTTTCGTAGACCAATAGACTAAGAATCACTTTCTGAGTCGATTTAGCGATGTCAGTCCGTCCGTCCATCTGACTGGCTGGACCCCCATGTAAACCATGTAATTAAAGTACAGGTCGCAATTCTAAAAATAATTTGATAAAAATTGGCACAGATCATTTTTTTAATAATGGGACTAAAATGGCTATTGAAATTGGTCAAAATCGGTCCATTTTTTATGGTACATCCCATAGGTTCCACTTCCTGGAAATGATATATTGGCCACATATATCAACATTTTTTCATGAAATTTAATACAAATAATGCTTATGTGAACTAAAATCACAGTACCAAATTTCGGTCTACATTTGAACGTAGCTCCCATACAAACTCTTCTGTCAAAACGCACTAAATGAGATAAAAATCACTAAAACGCTCGTAAATCTGAAGATAATGCGAATTTTGAGTATATTTTTTGCATTCATAATTTCTGTAAAAATTGTAATCAATTTGCCAAATTTCGAGATAATCGGTTCACATTTGACCCTAGCTCTCATATAAGTCCAAATGACGGAAACAGCTTAAATATATAAGTTTTGAGAAAATGTTTGTATGATGGCAAAATTTAGCTAATATTTGTCTTTATACAGGAAAAATAATACCTTTGACCTCTATGGTGAAGGGTATCGTATGGTAGGGCTAGACCGACTATAGTACTTTCTTACTTATTTTTTTTATTATTGATTTTGACATAGGTTGTTAAATTGATTTTATCATATCATGGGAATGACATATCTAAATTTATTGAAAGGAAAACTGGCGGATTTAAAGCAACATTTTCTTTAATCCTTAATAAGACAATTTTTTCATGTGGTCAACGGCTAAGAGGTTTTTGGATAAAAATGTAAAAGAAATTTTTTTTTTTTGCAAAATCGAAAAATTTTTATTTTTCAAAAATTTATAAAAAATCGAATTTTTCAAAAACTTTCCATTTTTATTTCGCGGTTTTTAAAATGTAAATGTTATGAATAACCGAAGCTTTTTTTGACGAAAATATATGGATAATTGTTGGTTTTATTGACAATAAAGTGAAAATTAGCTAACATTTTTCAATATGAAAAATTTATATAATTAAATGTATATGACTTTTCTCCATGACACATTAGACCAAATTCCAAAATAAACCTAAATAGCAAAAATCATAAATCCAAGTAGTGTAGGGTATTTTTGAACAGATCTTCCCCATATTTGTTTTCCTACAGATTTACACGTTTGGTGTTTCGTTGTTGTCGGTTTGATAATGCTAGTGGTGGTGGATACAACCCAGTAAGAAAAAAGGTTTATTCTCAAATTGAGGATAATTTGAAAATAAATCTTTTTTCAAAAGTCAAACGTTTGATACTGATTTGATACTGATTTAAGAATAATAGCGTTCTCAACAAAAAGGGGACTTTATTCTCAAATTGAGAAATGCCTTTATTCTCAAATCATTATCAAACCTCATTCTCAAAGGTTTTTCAAATGTGGATATCATCTACATGTGGAACATAAATAAAATGGCGTTGTAGTTTTGATCTTTTTGAGTTTGTTTATTTTGTTTTTGAAAACGGTGCATCATATTTGAATTGTTTTGCTTAAAATATATATATATTTTTATTGTTAGGTAAAAAAGATTTTAAGAAACAAAAAAAATTTACTTATGCATATGAATATTATTGAATTTTTAATCTTGAAATTTTTTAAGCAAGGTTTTATGGTCAAATATGGATCAATTTTAAAAAATCCTGAAGAAATAACGAATTTCTTTGAAATGCAATGTCATTCCATTAAAATATGTTAAACATTAATTTTTTGAACATAAATTATTATTTTTTTTTTAATGTTTGAAAAAAGTTTGAAATAAGGTTTGATATCAAATTTATATAACACCATTTTTCAAATTATTCTCAAATCATCTTAGGGTTTGATAATGATTTGAGAATAACCTTTATTCTCAATTTGAGAAACTATCATTTTTCAAACGTTTATTCTCAAATGAACCCTCATTTGAAAATGAATGTGAATCTCAAACATCTGTTCAGGTTTGAAAAAAGTTTAAAAAAAACGATTGATATCAAATATAAAAGTCATCATATTTCAAACGTTTGACACTGTTCTTACTGGGAATAAATTTTCAAACGAATGTGTGTATGTATGTATTTTCCTTTAATTTTAGGTTTGAGTCTACGATTGTATGTCTAACTGTCTTTCGGTCTATTTAAATTTCTGTCTGTCCGCCTCAATTTAAAAAAAGCCTAAAGTAGCGTTTATCATATTTGGTAGATATACATTTTTTTGGCAGGACTTTTTATTAGATTTTTGATATTTTATCTAAGTCTGGTTATTGTGTGTGTGTGTGTTTGTGTCTGTGTTTGAGTGTTTTTTCCCTGCTTTCATTTAATTTTTTTTATTTATTTAGGAAGTTATTTATAATGAGTATGTTAAATATTTAAATTTGTCAGTTTGTGAATAATAAAGAGGGTGTTTAAATTTTTGTTTTTGGGAGTTAGAGTCAGAGAAGATATTTGAAAAGTGAAATAGAATATTAAGCAAATATGAGGAGGTATTCGATTTTTGTTTTAAAAGAAATTAAAAATTTAATATTTAGGGTTTTACTTAATAGAAAAAGCTTTAATGAATTTTGGATAAAAAAATTAGAAGCCTAAACTAGGCAACATAATGTCTTTTTATATTGGTCAATTGGTATCTATGCTGTAATGTTGGTTTTAAGGCTATCACTACATTCAATATCGGTTAATTTTTTTAATGTTCGATATCTTATTCTAAATATATGGCATATCTTTAGGAGGCTTAATATTTTTCATATTGTATTAATTTTATATAATTTGTACTTGTTTTTCTACATTTACTTGAGAGTATAATGGTTTTATTAAAACTACGCATTTATTTAAGATCATATTTATATGTCAAGCTTTGTAAACATTTTGACAGAGGAACAATGTGACTTTCCAAAAGTATGCTACAGAATATTAACTAAAAGGTATCTGCTTTTGATCGATAGTAAAATCAGTGAGTTAAGAGTTTTGTTAAAACTAATTGTAATCAAGT
The DNA here is from genome assembly GCA_933228675.1 of Stomorhina lunata. Classification (NCBI taxonomy): domain Eukaryota; kingdom Metazoa; phylum Arthropoda; class Insecta; order Diptera; family Rhiniidae; genus Stomorhina; species Stomorhina lunata. The sequence goes on from OW121743.1 coordinate 62,499,360, forward strand.
AATAATTATTTTCAACATCCCAAAAGTATGCTTAACAAATTTGCTAACAGTATATAAATATCAGTGTTAAGATCTATTTTTCCCATTTCTAATTTATGATAAAATAATGTTTAATAATGTTTTAAGTGGTTTTAGAAAAATCTTCCGATTCCATATATATTTTCTAAAGATAGCCTATGTAAAATTTTATAAAAAATTTCTTTTTAATATCCAAAAGAATTCAATACAAATTTATAAAAAATATGGGTAATTCGTTTCGAATCAACTGCATAAATCTTGCGCTTGGCTGTTTTAACTAAGCCAGGGATAAAACTAAACATTTAATATATCCATAGTGTTGCTCTATTCTACTTGAACTTGACTCAAATTAAATAAATAATAAAATAACTCCTCAAAGTATGCAGTAGTTTTAATATATACTAACTTACATTTCGAATAAATTAGATGGCACATATAAAGTCCCGTACGAGAGATTTAGCTTGTTCGATATGAAACTTAATCTATTTTAAAAGATTTTCATATCTTTTGGATTTCGAAAAATGTTAATTTATATAAAAAAATTTCATGTTAACACCTAAAAGTATACAATACAAATAAAAAAAATCTGGTACATGAAATTTGTTATCAAATTACGCCTAAAAGTATGCAATACTTTTAATATAGACATACATATATTTCCATTCAAATACACTTCTCATATTAAGTCACGAAGGAAGATTAATGGATATAAAATTAAACCTAATATATATAAAAAGTGTTCCATACTTTTTGGATTTTGAAAAACATTAAATTATAATAAAAATTTTATTAAAAATTTAATTTTTTAAGGAATCGGGTTCATATCGACTATATTAATCTGGCCTTTATCTGGCTTTACTGATCTAGGGATTAAACTAGGCATGCGATCTAAATCGAAATTTAAATTTCATTTTAAAAAATAACTCCTAAAAGTATGCAGTAGTTTTAACATTAACTAACATTTATTTCGATTCAAATAGATTCCTTATATATTAAGTACCTCAGAAAGATTTTAGGTCTTCGATACGATACAAATTCCTATTGATTGAAAACTGTAGCATACTTCTTGGATTTCGAAAACACATTCTTATTTATTTAAAAATATTGCACACTTTTTGAATTTAATTGAAGTTTTTTGAAAGAGAAATAGATCGTTTAATATTTGGCCTTATCCATTTTTAAGAAATCGGGTTCATATCGACTATATAAATCTGCCTTTGTCTGGTTTTACGGATCCAGGCATTAAATTAGGCAATCGATATAAATTGAAATTAAAATTTCATTTATTATAAAATAACTCCTAAAAGTATGCAATAGTTTTAAAATCAACTAACATTTATTTCGATTCAAATAGATTCCTTATATATTAAGTACCTCAGAAAGATTTTAGTTCTTCGATACGAAACAAATTCTAATTGATTAAAAACTGTAGTATACTTTTTGGATTTCGAAAACAAAATCTAATTTATTTAAAAATAGTGCAAACATTTTTTTATCAAAAATTTTTTTATCAAACATTTTTCTATTAAAAAATTTTTTTATCAAAAATTTTTCTATTAAAAAATTTTTTTATCAAAAATTTTTCTATGAAAAATTTTTCTATAGAAAATTATTTTATCAAAAATTTTTCTATAGAAAATTGTTTTATCAGAAATTTTTCTATAGAAAATTATTTTATTGAAAATTTTTCTATAGATAATTATTTTATCAAAAATTGTTCTATAAAAAATTTTTTTATCAGAAATTTTTCTATAAAAAATTTTTTATCAAAAAATTTTTTTATAAACAATTTTTTTATGGAAAATTTGTTATCAAAAATTTTTCTATAGAAATTTTATTATCAAAAATTGTTTTATAAAAAATTTTCTTAAAAAAATGTTTCTATAGAAGAGTTTTTTATTAAAAAATTTTCTATGGAAAATTTCTTATCAAAAATATTCTATAGAAAACTTTTGTATCAAAATTTTTTCTATGAAATTTTTTTTATCAAAAATTTTTCATTGGACAATTTTTTGGATCGAAAATATCTAAAAAAGATAAAAATCTAAAATTGTTTAATATTCGAATTTATTTCTGTTTTGAAAAATATTCCCAATATTTACAAAACTATTCCCAATTTTTACAAAAATAATGGTGTCGTGGCAACAATGTTCGATATTATATATCTTTGTTCTCTCGAACCATGTATTTTGTTGCTGTAAATTAGATTTTGATTTGTTTCTTGCCTATTTTGTTTTTGTCTTTTCTTTAACAAAGCGGCACCAACCAACTCTGTTAACATCCAAATTCCAACTGAATGATTTTAATACTCATTTTAATGAGTTTTATTAATGATCGTGGTATTTACGAAAATTAAAAAAAATCATCGGCTTCTGGTGGTATGGGCTGCCTACTCCTGCTTGTATGTTATATATTATTTATATCATCATAAAAGTATGCTACACAAATGTTTCTGAAATATTTTATACTTTCGATCGATATCGAATGGGGCGATTTGATTTTTGAAAATCTTATAGATTTTACTTCATATCGAATTACGTATGACTTCCTTGGCAAAACTGACCAGTCAGAGGTTTGTATATATACAAATTCAAATCTTCTAAAGAAGAAAAATAAAAATTTTCGCAAAATTTTAATAGTATCAAAGAAAATAACAACCAATTATAAAGAAGAAACAAATTTTATATAATTTTTGTTCTTTGAAGAAGAAACCCCATAAAATGATTGTATCTTAATACAAATTCTTTTATTATATTTTTTTAATAATATCCACATTTATGCATTAAAATACATTTCAACCACTAACAAGGCCTTTTTGTAAGCAATAAAAAACAGAGATACCAAAGTCATCATCATTATTATCATTATATAAATTTTTTTTATAAGAAAGTGTGTATGTCTGTCTGTTTCTATATCTGCATGTAATTCGTAATGTTCTGTAAAGTGGAAAAAATTGAGAACAAAAAAAAAAGTTGTTTACTTTTTTTAATATTTTAACATCCTACTTACATATGAACAATTTCATTTTCTTTGTAATTTAAAATTTTTTATAATTTTCATATGTATGTATTTTTTTTCTATGTATATGAATGATTTAGAAAACTGTTTATTTGTATGTGTTTCGAGAGTAGAAATATTAAGTTTTTCTTTCATTTTCTTTGTTAACAAATATACCCATATGAGTGTTTTGTGTTTAAGAGTTTTTTCCATTTTTTGCATAAAAATTAAATTATATTAAAAATATAGAAATGAAGGCCGCAATAGCAAGAGAAAAAAAAATTCACATAAAAAACTTGAATATGATACTTATGATGCCAACTTCAAATGTTCTTTAATATTACATTTTTAACTTGTTTTTTTTTTTTTGCTTTCGTTGTATAATTTTCTCCAGCTAATAGGACCTGGGGTTTGGTTTGTGGGTCTCTGTTTTTTGCCGGCTTTTGCTGTTTGTTAAAATATTAATTCTGTTTGTAGTTTTTGTTTTCTTGTCTAAATTGGTCTGGCTGGTATTATCTTTTATGTATGCTAATGTAATAACTAAAAAGAAAAATTTTCTATAATGTTTTCGTTTGTACATTTGTATATGTGAGTATTGGAAAATTGGCGGAGTTTTCTTAGTTTTGCTGTTTGCATTTACAAATAATTTTATTTTATTTCTTTTATGTTTTCGTTTTTTTTTGTTCCTGCAATTTAATCAGCAAATATGATAATTATTAAAAGGAAATTATGCAAAAAAGGGAGAAAAAGTAGTGCATACTTTAAGGAAGCATATTAGTTGTATTGCTGTAGCATATATTAGGGAGTTGTTAGGCAGTCAGTGGTATTAGCATACTTTAGGGGTGTAATAACAAGGGAATTAGTGTTTTAAGCAGGAAAGTAATAAAAAATATATAATCAGAGGGAAACGAAAGAAATTTCTTGATAATGTCTGGAATATTAGAAAATTTGTATAAGTGAAATTTAATTTCTGGAATTTCCTGAAAGTATGCAATACAATTTTTCAGAAAAATCCTATCGATTTTATATAGATGATTTTCAGAGTCAGATTATCGACTAAAGATTACTATTCAAACAGAAACAACAACAACAAATATGAGAAACAACAACATCAAATTTGAGAAACAACATCATCAAATTTGAGAAACAACAACTCAAATATGAGAAACAAATTTCTAGATGCACAATTTTGTTCTGAAAAATTTTGATCAAATACTTTTTGGGAAAATATTTAATCTTCAGTGTAACCATAAATAAAACCTGTTTTTTTGTTTAAACTTTGAACGTATTTTTTCTGTATTTTATCAAATAAAAATCATCTGTTAAGTGTGACCACAATTTTTTTATTATATTGTTTTGACAATCTTTTACTCAAAATATTTGATTTAAATGTTTAATGAGTCTGACCGTACTTTAAGAATAATTTTTTATCATTTATAATTTCATATTGGTGATCATAAAGAGTGTTCTAAAAAAAATATGCATTTACTATTTTAGACAAAATTTATCCATAGTGCAAGAAATAATTTATTTTTTGATCAAGTTGGTTTCTATAGATATGTCAGATACTATTATTTTAGAAATTATTAATTTTCTATAGTTATTTCAATCAAAATGGACTGCGAAAAAAAAGTTCGTGAAAATATAATTAAAACTTTTCAAAAAAATCCGTCATGAACTTTTAAAAAAATAGCTAAAAATTTGAAAGTTGACCCTCGAACGGTTTCTAATGCCATCAGACGGTATAAGGAAAATCTGAGCATTGAAAGAAAACCTGGATCAGGGAGGAAAAAAGGTCCTACAGATATTGGTAAGGCAAAAGAAGTCGAGCGACTCTTTCGAAGAGCGCCTAACACTTCTTTAAGAAAAGCAGCTCGTACGGTGAAATGTTCTACGAATTTTGCACATAGAGTCAAAGCTTATGCTGGACTGAAGACATACAAAGTCCAAAAGGTTCCAGATCGCAGTGCTATAAAGAACTTAGAAGCAAAAAAACGAGCGAAAAAATTGAAGTCTGATTTTATAAAAAAATACACCTGTTGTGTGATGGATGATGAAACATTCGTACTGGCAGACTTTTCTCAACTTCCTGGTCAAGATTTTTATGTTGCTGATAAACGGGGCAATGTTCGGCAAGAGTTTCGCACAAAAAAAAAACAAACAAAATTCCCTAAGAAGTTTCTCGTGTGGCAAGCTATTTGCAGTTGTGGCAAAAGAAGTAAAGTATTTGTGGCATCTGGCACAATAAACACAGAAATTTATATAAAGGAGTGCCTACAAAAACGGTTGTTACCCTTTTTAAGAGAGCACAGAGTGACTACATTTTTTTAGGCCCGATTTGGCATCATGCTATTATGGAAAAAAGGCACTTGAGTGGTACTCAAAGAATAATGTCATTTTTGTACCACGAGAGGCAAATCCACCTAACTGTCCAGAACTTCGGCCTGTGGAAAGGTATTGGGCTCTGGTAAAAAAGGAATTGAAGAACACAGGAAAGATTTCCAAGAACATGTCCGATTTTAAGCGCAGGTGGAACACATGCTCCAAAAAGGTATCAGAAGCAACTGTAAAATCTTTAATGGGAGGGTTTCCGAAAAAAGTCGATAATTTTGCAAAACCCGAGTACTAAGTTAACATTTTAATGCTAAATGATTTTGTATAATATGTCATTATATTTGCGTATTTTGTAAAGTTTTTATATTAAAATGTTTGATTTTTATTTAAGAAAATCCAACTACAAATTTTATTTAGAGCACTCTTTATTTAAAAAAATATATAAAGAAATACTTTTAAAATATCTAGAATATATAAAATCGGATAAATTTTCCAGAAAATAGTATTTAAGTCGGTCAAGTTCGAAATTAAGAAAAAAAGCAAGACAAAGTAGTGCATACCATGAGAGACATATTAGTCGTACTATTGTAGCATATATTAGGGAGTTGTTAGGCAGTCAATAGCATTAGCATACTTTAAGGGTGTAATAACAAGGGAATTAGTATTTTGAGCAGAAAAGAAATAAAAATACGATAATTATTTAAAGGGCAACGTAAGGAATTTCTTGGTAATTTCTGGAATATAAGAAAACTTGTATAACTGAAATCTAGTTTCTGGAATTTACTAAAGAAATGCAATACGATTTTCAAGAAAATCCTGTAGATTTTATATCGAAGGTAAGCAAATCAGAGGCAGATTCTTGTAGTCGATAATTTCTTATCACTTATAATATTATATTAGTTAATTTTAAAAACAAAAGACAGAAATACTTCAGGAACCTCTTAAAAGTATACATCATTACAATGAACTAGTAACAAAGTCGGCCAAGCTCGAAATTGTGCAAGACAAAAGTAGTTCATAATTTGAGAAACAATACAACTTCATGTATTGCTGTAGCATATATTAGGGAGTTGCTACGCAGTCAATAGTATTAGCATACTTTAACGGTGTAATAACAAGGCAATAAGTCATAAAAAAATTGGAAAATAAAAGATAATGTCTAGAATATAAAATGATTTATTTAACGGAAATTTAATTTCTGGAATTTCCCAAAAGCAGTCAACATTATTTTCTGTAAATTCGTAGTCGATAATTTCTTTAAATTTGAATTTTTTTATTTTTAAAAATTCGTAAAAAATCGAAGCATTTTCATTACATCGTCCAAAAACTTTGATGTTTCAAATGAAATAAACCATATTTCCTGAAAATCCATTCATAAATATTGATTTTGTTTACAAAAAAGTAAATGAAGTGAGTAGCAATTGGGTATTTTCACTTTATTGTCAATAAAACAAACATTTATTCATGTATGTATTCATAAAATAAGGCTTCGGTTATTTATAGTATTAACATTTTTAAGACTGTAAAATAAAATTGGTAGGGTTTTGAAATCTTGAATTTTTTTGAATTTTTGAAAAATAAAAATTTTTAGATTTAGCAAAAAACAAAAATTTATATTTTTATGTAAAAACCTTAGAACCGTTGACCATATGAAAAAATTGTTTGCTTAAGGTTTAAAGAAAATTTTGTGGTGAACCAGCCAATGTTTTTTCTAATGAATATGGATAAGCCATTCATAAGATATGATAAAATAAATGGAACATCTCTGTGAAAATCCGTAATTTTAGAAAAATTAAAAAAAAAAAACGTCTCCAAAGATTTTTAAATTTTGGATGTTTTGTACTTAGGGGGCCATAATACATCAAAATTAAATAGTTAGACTTCAAAGTAATTTCTCTTGTTGACCAGTGTAATCGTCTCCATAAGTTGTTTCCGAATTAGAGTAAAAGTGGTGTACTCTCTTTTTTAATGGGACTTTTCAAAATGACTATATGTCAAATCAATCTTTGCAGGTAAACATTACAATTTTGTTATTAATTTAAAATCTTATCAAGTGACCCAGGGACTTTACAAAACGACCATACGGTAAATCAATGTATGGAAGTAAACATTACAATTTTCTTTGTTTCCGAATTAGAGTAAAAGTGGTGTACTCTCTTTTTTATGGGACTTTTCAAAACGACCATATTGCAAATGAATCTATGTGGGTAAATATTACAATTTTATTGTTAATTTGAAATCTAATCAACTGACCCAGGGACTTTTTAAAACGACCATACGGTAAATCAATATTTGGAAGTAAACATTACAATTTTCCTATTAATTTCTAAGTTTCTAAGGAGTTATAAAAAATCTTACTAGTTTCTGAGATATAACAAGCAGGCAATTACTGGTTTCTAATATATTTATAAATAATATTTGAAGCCTTCCTTAAGGAGATTTTTTGTAATTTCAAAATTAACACATTTTTTCTTTTAAAGTTTTGTTGGTAATAAAACAACAATTAATCAATATATCATAAATAGTATTTCCTTTTGTTTAAAACTGTTCATAATTTTTTAAGCCAAAAATAAAGCGTCAATAATTTGTATGACTAAAATTCAATGCTAACCTCAACATTTTCTCACAATATCTGAGAATATTAAGAAATATGATAATTTAATAAAAAAAAGCAAATAATAAATTTAATATAAATTTACTTAAGGCATCTTCTCATATATACTTAAGCATATGAGTATGTTGATTTAGCACGCACTTGTATGTTCTACGATTGTATGCTTTAATATGAAAAAGGACTCCAAACTACTGGGCTACGCTAAGGCCGTTGATGCGATGGCGTTGGTTGGCTGGTTGGTGTATGTTTAACACACAACAACAAGCCAAAATCAAATATGCGTAAATAATTGATTATTTTGGCTTGAGTAAATGAAATGATATGGATTCATTGTCTAAACTCTGCTAAAAGCACACACATTCACACAAACACACACACAGAGTTTTTGGCAAATCAAATAAAAAATTAAAATAACACAACCAAAAACTACTATGAAAACACAAACAAACACATTTACGCCAACATACAAACACACGCACAAAATCAAATAAAACAAAAACAGAACTTTAAGCACCCATTAAACTTAACGCCTAAATGGAAGAGAAAATATATAATAAATTAAAACCAATAAAGCGTATGTTGGGGCAAAATAAGACAAAAAACAGAAACTAAAAGCCAAAGGGGTTTTCATGTAAATTTTCTTATATGAGATTTTGCACGTCTCTGCTTCCTCTTTTTTAAATTCGTTTGTGGTCTCTGTTGGTTTTTGCTTTCAAGATAAATAATTTTTTGCTACAAAAACACGTAATAGTCTATAAATATTTACCGTGGAAAATTGTTATCAAATTGAAATGTTGTTGAAAATTTGTGGTGATTTTTTCTTTCCTTCCCCCCTTTTTGAGTCTTTTAACCAGCACAGTGTCAGTGTCTGATGTTGGTGATTGAATGTTAAATGTTTAGTCTAGGCCTAAAGGCAAACACGTGTGGGTTGCTAGTTGGGCCTTCCTAATAGCATATACTAAGGCATACTTACATATATTTATTTTATGTGTAACAACATTTTCACAACTGTCCCTTTTTTCTTTCAAAAATAGGGTTTAAAGGTTAAACCTACTGCCACAAAAAAAAGCTTTTGTCTAACTATATATACTACCATTTGTATTAACAGATAACGAAACGAATTAATTAGACAGCCTAAAACTAGGCAATATTACTTGTTTGTGGTAGATTCATACATATATTGTAAATGTATGTCTAAAATCTGAAACCCTCAGACAAAAAAGAAAATCAATAAAACATCAAAGTGAAAAAAGGAGGCCATTTAAGCCTTAACATACCAGAGAAAAATTAGCGTTTTGGTTTTGTCAAAACCAGACGGAAAAAAAGGTCTAAAAATATAAAAGATTTCTTTGGGTGTTTCAAAAAATAAATGTTTAACCTTTTTAACTAATAAATTTAAAAAAGGATTTTATTACAAAAGTTTACAAATAAATCAATTGATGGTGAAGAAAAATAGAATTTTTTCATAAGAAATTTTAAATGTTTTATATCGAACTTAACTAAAAATTTGATGGCAAATAAGCCTAAAAGCAGACCTTAAATTTTTTAAAAGAATTTTTACATGAAGAAAACTATTTCATAGCTTCAAAATATTTAATTACTTTTCATTTTATAGAAAAGTCTTTGACGTTTTTATAAAAATACTTTAAAAACCTAAAACTATTCTACAAATTAATTATTTGAAAATAGTTTTGCTTACACTTAGGTCACTTTGATATTTTTTAGTAAAGTAACTAAATAAGATTAAAAAACTATTTACATGGTTATAGGAAGAACATAAAAAGACAAGAAATTTTTAAATACTTTCTTTAAAATATTGCATACTTTTAGGCTTTTTATAAAGAAATACAAAATTTTTATTAAAATGTACAATAATTCCACCTAATAAATACTTAAATGTTTTGAAAAGATTCCTTAGAATTCACACATCTTATAAATGTAAAATATTTTGAATATCTAAATGTTCGAAATTGTGTGGCATACTTTGAGGCTCATAACTTTTTCAGATAATTCCACCTAATAAATTCTTAAATTTTTTAAAAAGATTTCTTGGAATTTACACATTTTATGTTAAATAGTTTGAATATTTAAATTGATAAAATTGTAAAGTATATTTTTAGGCTCATATTTTTTTTTTGGAAAATTTTTACTTAGTAAATCTTTGTTTAAATATTTTTAAAAATTAAAAAAAAAATAAATATACTTTACAAAAATATTAACATTTTTTTTAATTTTTATTAAAAAAATTCCTTCGAATTTAAAAATCTTATGTTAAATAGTTTGAATATCTAAATGTATGAAATTGTATGGCATACTTTGAGGTTCATAATTTTTTCAGAAAATCTTTACAAAGTAAATCTTTGTTTAAATATTTTTTAAACTCTTAAAAAAGATATAATTTTTTTATATTAATAGATATTGAATTCTTAAAAAAAATATCAAGATTTTATTAAATTATTGTAAAAAAAGTATTTAAAAATTGCATACTTTTAGGGATTTTTTATAAAAAACTGCAAAACTTTTTTCTTAAAATATATTTTATTCAAGTCTTTTATATTACATATCAAAAGCCAAATTATGGTTGGTTACGAGATTTAATTTTTTTTTCAGAAAAATGTATTGCATTCTTTTAGGAGGTTAGTAATAAATTATATACTTATATTTGGTAGAATCTTCTGAAATAGTTTGAATATCGTGATTTGGTCTTTTAATCCTAATAAACATTTTTGGTTGGATTTTTTAAATAATAAGAAATTGTTTAAAATTGCCTTGCTGCATACTTTTGGGGATGGATGTAATAACTTTTATTAATTACTTCATTTACAAAAAAAAATCGTTTCGCAAAATTGATTTTTTGAAATCATTTATATTAAAAATTTACTAGATTGTATGTCTTGACTTGACTTAGCTTCATTTGTTTATATTGAAAACATGTTAAGGTCAAAGGCCGATCATATTATAGAATTCCATGAGCTTCGGTCTTGTGCGCATATTCTCCAATTTTATAGTCCAAGCTTTGAAAGACTTTCTTTTACTTTATCTTTCAATCGAAATTTTAGACCTCCTATTCTACAAGTTCCCTCGGAATCATTTTCAAACACTTTTCTTGCTGGAGTGTTATCATCTATAACCACAACATGTCCTAGTCAACGTAGCCGCTGCTATTTAATGCTTTGAACTATATCGAATATATTAATTAAAGAGTTTCACTGTAGTGTATTGCACTAAGATCACAATTTATTACAATTATTTATTTTATATAGGTCAACTTTAAATTTTGAACTGAATATCTTTTAGTTCTCATCATCGCCCTCAAGAATTAGTCTATTGTGTTTTCCTTAACTCTTAGTGGAGCATAGGTCCTCAAGAATCAGCCCCTGGACCTATGTAACTTATAAAAATAATTTTAAACCCAAAAATATGCAACACATTTATGGGAATTATTTTTGTATTCTAAAAAATTTATCCAAAACATCCTGAAAGTATGCAGTCTAATTTATATACAGTATAATTAAAAAATTATTAATTTCCTTTAAAATATGCAATAATTTAAGTCTCTCGTGACCTCAAACATTTATACAAGCTTTATTGCCTACATTAATATTCCATGATTTTATCTAAAATATCCTAAAATTATGCAATTATTGACTTTTTTTCAACAAATCATAGTACAATTTAAATTTTATATGAAAATTCAGAGTTTGATTGCTCTAAATTAACAAAAAAAAAACACATATTCCAAAAAAAAAAAATTATAATTTTAATCTCTATATAATATGTCCCCTTAAAGTGCATCATATTGTAAGGCATTTTTTTAATTTTTTTCTATTTTGTCTAAAATATCCTAAAAGTATGCAACTAACGACACTTTAAATAAATCTTATTACAATTTATATATTATACAAAAATTAAGTGTTTGATCCCTCACATTAAAAAAAATCTATATTCCCTTAAAAATATGCAATAATTTAAGTCTCTATATAAAATATCCATATAAAGTGCAGCATATTTAAAGACATTTTTTGATTTATTTTATTTTGTCTATATTATTTAGCCACCATTTCAAATTTACACCCTCTTAACCCAAACAAAACAAAAAAAAACATAAACTATCAAATTTATTTCACATCTAAAAGCTTATCATCAACTACTAAAAGTCACTTCCTTTTGAAAAATAAATACAAAACCAGTAGAAGGATAACTTTATAAATATATAAAATTTTTTGCTGTTTTATAAATAAAACCAGACTCATTTATCTAAACACAAGCGATCATATGAATTTTTACACATTTTAAATAAAATGGACATAAATATTAGAGCAAAACTATATATTTTGAAAAGTATATATGAAGTTATGCCTAAATATATGCATTGAAATGGCTAATGTTATAGTCGGAGCACATAATTTAAATGGCTAGACTATTATATGTTTATAGAGATGTATTGTTGGTTTTTTTTTTCCAATGTATGTGAGAATAAATGTGTCTAACATGAATATATTTAAATACAAATCTATAACTAACAACCACTAACATTAATACCTACACTTTAAATTGGTGTGTGTGAACTATGGGGTTACGTATTAGGAGGGTGCAATTTTATTCAAACTAAATTCTCTTCAAAGCAAAATTCAAAAGTCATTAATATGATTTAGTTTGAAAGATGTTAGTATAATTTCTAACTTAACAAGAAATTTTAAAATTTTTTGCATCCTTAAAATATGCTTTACTTTTTTGTCGCTCCTAATATACTTGCATATTTGCAGTTGTATATGTGTAAGTATTTGCTGAAACACGTAAAGCAAACAAAAACGAACTTCTAATACTATAACTCCCCGACAGTGTTTATATTTTATTGCAAACATGTCTGTCTGTCTTTATATATTCTAGCAAATTTTGAAGTTTAGTGGGAAGTCAGTCGTTATTATGACTGTTAGAATTGTTTAAAACTAAGCTCAAATTATAAATTATACTTACAAATGAGTATGTGTTTGTGTGTCGTTAGGATATCTAAGAGTTTGTGTCCTAGTGATTTATTAGCAACAAAAATAGATTAAAGCAATTTAAATTAAGTTGTTCAACCATAAAGTTTGCTCTATGTCTTCCAAAGACACATTACACATATACATAATATTCAAACGCACACATTCATATAATCTAACTTATAAATAGACAAAGTCCAAGACCAAAGGGACATTAAATTTTATGAAAATATGTAGATGAGTTTATTGTCATTTCTACAGTTTGGCTTTGTCCGCACACACACATACATACTTCTGTATAATAAACAAAGTTTTTGCTCGTCTTGTCTATAATATGTGCAAGAATGTTAGTAAATTGGTGAATATATTATAATACTTATTTAGCATTTGCTTGGTCAGCTGGAGTTTTGCTGATTTTATGGTAGAGTTGTAAATTTAGCTCGTTTCGTTGGACCACATACTAACTAAAAGGGAAGTTATAAATGTTTCCGTGGTTTTCTAGCACGTTTTTGGTAGTATAAAAGCTTTAATCAAAATGAAATGCATACTTTTAGGAGTTTTGTGGGGTGTAGAGAAATTTGGAAAAAATTTTAGGACTTAATGTTAGATTGTTTAAAGGGTATTGATATCAAACGCTAAAAGCAAACAATTCTATAAACCAAAGCATACTTTTGGGGGTTGAAGGGAAAATATAGAAATTTATATGTTTAAGGGTCTATATAAAAAGCTGTAAGCAATAAAAAATTGTTTTATATGAAACTTTTAAGAAATTGTTTATTTTTATAGGAAACTTTTAAAAAATTTCATATTTTATTATTTATTTTATTTTCATAATTTTTTAAAAAATTTTCCTATTTTTAGCAAAAATTTCCTATATTTATACAAATTTTCAAAAATTTCCTATTTTTATAGGAAATTTCTCGAAAATTTCCTATTTTTATAGGAAATTTCTCGAAAAATTTTTTAAAAAATTTCCTATTTTTATAGGAACTTTTTCAAAAATTTCTTATTTTTATAGGAGATTTTTCAAAAATTTTCCTATTTTTATAGAAAATTTCTCAAAAATTTCCTATTTTTATAGAAAGTTTCTCAAAAATTTCCTATTTTTATAGGAAATTTTTCAAAAATTTCCTATTTTTATAGGAAATTTTTCAAAAATTTCCTATTTTTATAGGAAATTTTTCAAAAATTTCCTATTTTTATAGGAAATTTTTCAAAAATTTCCTATTTTTATAGGAAATTTTTCAAAAATTTCCTATTTTTATAGGAAATTTTTCAAAAATTTCCTATTTTTATAGGAAATTTTTCAAAAATTTCCTATTTTTATAGGAAATTTTTCAAAAATTTCCTATTTTTATAGGAAATTTTTCAAAAATTTCCTATTTTTATAGGAAATTTTTCAAAAATTTCCTATTTTTATAGGAAATTTTTCAAAAATTTCCTATTTTTATAGGAAATTTTTCAAAAATTTCCTATTTTTATAGGAAATTTTTCAAAAATTTCATATTTTTATAGGAAATTTTTCAAAAATTTCCTATTTTTATAGGAAATTTTTCAAAAATTTCCTATTTTTATAGGAAATTTTTCAAAAATATCCTATTTTTATAGGAAATTTTTCAAAAATTTCCTATTTTTATAGGAAATTTTTCAAAAATTTCCTATTTTTATAGGAAATTTTTCAAAAATTTCCTATTTTTATAGGAAATTTTTCAAAAATTTCCTATTTTTATAGGAAATTTTTCAAAAATTTCCTATTTTTATAGGAATTTTTTCAAAAATTTCCTATTTTTATAGGAAATTTTTCAAAAATTTCCTATTTTTATAGGAAAATTTTCAAAAATTTCCTATTTTTATAGAAAATTTTTCAAAAATTTCCTATTTTTATAGGAATTTTTTCAAAAATTTCCTATTTTTATAGGAATTTTTTCAAAAATTTCCTATCTTTATAGGAATTTTTTCAAAAATTTCCTATTTTTATAGGAAATTTTTCAAAAATTTCCTATTTTTATAGGAAATTTTTCAAAAATTTCCTATTTTTATAGGAAATTTTTCAAAAATTTCCTATTTTTATAGGAAATTTCTCAAAAATTTCCTATTTTTATAGGAAATTTCTCAAAAATTTCCTATTTTTATAGGAAATTTCTCAAAAATTTCCTATTTTTATAGGAAATTTCTCAAAAATTTCCTATTTTTATAGGAAATTTCTCAAAAATTTCCTATTTTTATAGGAAATTTCTCAAAAATTTCCTATTTTTATAGGAAATTTCTCAAAAATTTCCTATTTTTATAGGAGATTTTTCAAAAATTTACAATTTTTCAAAAAATTCTTATTTTTGTAGGAAATTTTTCAAACATTTCTTATTTTTTATAGGAAATTTTTGAAACATTTCTTATTTTTTATAGGAAATTTTTAAAAAATTTCTTATAGGAAACATTTCAAAAATTTCTTATCTTTATAGGAAAATTTTCAAAAATTTCTTATTTTTATAAAAAAAATTTCAAAATTTTCTTATTTTTATAGAAAATTTTTTAAAAGTTTCTTATTTTTATTTTAGAATTTTACAAAATTTCTGATTTTTATGGGAAATTTCTCAAAAACTTGTTATTTTAATAGAATTTTTTTTTTAATTTCTTATTTTTATAGCAAATTTTTCAAAGATTTCTTATTTTTATTGGAAAATATTCAAAAATTTTAATTTTTAAAGGAAATTTTTCGAAAATTTCTTAATATAGGAAAATTATCAAAGCTTTCTTATTTTCATAGGATATTGTATATAATTGTTTTCAGTTTAATGACCGGAACATATATCTTTATTTTTTATTTACGTTCACTTAATAACAAAAAAGATAGAATTGTTTTAGGCGTTCTATTAATTATTATATAATTGTAAATATGTACTTTTAAAATCTGCTATAAATTATGATATAAAAAAATCCAACAAGTAATAAATACATTTAGAATGAATCCATATTTTTTTCTGTTGCATTTTTATTTTATTACATTTTTCTCTCCAGTTTACACATTAAGGCCATATAATATTTTATTAACAATAATTTCAATTTTTATATATATTGTTAACTTACTATTAACAAACATTGTCATGCATTAATAAATTTCCCACAGGAAATCCAAAGGGAAAAAGTGCTCCAACACACAAACAAATTTGAAATGGAAAAAATATATTTTAAATAAACACTTATCGTTTACAGTCGTAGTATTTGTGGGAGCACCAACACAGTGACACACAACCAGGATTCCCATATTAAATGTAATCATGAAAGGCCTAAAGGCTTTTACATCCGTTAAATGTGAATGTCGATAATACTAGCACTTTACAGTTACAGTAAATAAAATTTTACACACAAATACAAATAAAATGTATACAATGGGAAATGAAAAAAGCTTTGTATGCATTTAAATTATTTAACTTTACAAATACTTACAGAGTATTTTATCATTTATAAAATGTTGTTAACCCTTTAAAGGGCGTTTTCAAAATATGGACATTTTTTGAATAGTTTCTACAAAATGTGAATACTGAAGAATTTCCTATAAAAATATAAAATTTTTGAAAAATTTCCTATCAAAATATTAAAATTTTGAAATATTTCCTATAAAAATAGAAAATTTTTGAAAAGTTTCCTATAAAAATAGAAAATTTTTGAAAAATTTACTATAAAAATATGAAATTTAAAAAAAAAATTCCTATAAAATTATGAAAGTTTAGAATAATTATTTATGAAATTTCCTATAAAAATATGAAATTTTTGAAAAATTTCCTATAAAAATATGAAATTTTTGAAAAATTTCCTATAAAAATATGAAATTTTTGAAAAATTTCCTATAAAAATATGAAATTTTTGAAAAATTTCCTATAAAAATATGAAATTTTTGAAAAATTTCCTATAAAAATATGAAATTTTTGAAAAATTTTCTATAAAAATATGAAATTTTTGAAAAATTTCCTATAAAAATATGAAATTTTTGAAAAACTTCCTATAAAAATATGAAACTTTTGAAAAATTTCCTATAAAAATATGAAATTTTTGAAAAATTTCCTATAAAAATATAAAATTTGTGAAAAATTTCCTAAAAAAATATGAAATTTTTGAAAAATTTCCTATAAAAATATGAAATTTTTGAAAAATTTCCTATAAAAATATGAAATTTTTGAAAAATTTCCTATAAAAATATGAAATTTTTGAAAAATTTCCTATAATAATATGAAATTTTTGAAAAATTTTCTATAATAATATGAAATTTTTGAAAAATTTCCTATAAAAATATGAAATTTTTGAAAAATTTCCTATAAAAATATGAAATTCTTGAAAAATTTCCTATAAAAATATGAAATTCTTGAAAAATTTCCTATAAAAATATGAAATTCTTGAAAAATTTCCTATAAAAATATGAAATTTTTGAAAAATTTCCTATAAAAATATGAAATTTTTAAAAAATTTCCTATAAAAATATGAAATTTTTGAAAAATTTCCTATAAAAATATGATATTTTTTAAAAATTTCCTATAAAAATGTGAAATTTTTTTAAAATTTGCTATAAAAATATGAATTTTTTTAAAAATTTGATATAAAAATATGAAATTTTTGAAAAATTTGCTGTAAAAATATGAAATTTTTGAAAAATTTCCTATAAAAATATGAAATTTTTGAAAAATTTCCTATAAAAATATGAAATTTTTGAAAAACTTCCTATAAAAATATGAAATTTTTGAAAAATTTCCTATAAAAATATGAAATTTTTGAAAAATTTCCTATAAAAATATGAAATTTTTAAAAAATTTCCTATAAAAATATAAAATTTTTGAAAAATTTCCTATAAAAATATGAAATTTTTGAAAAATTTCCTATAAAAATATGAAATTTTTGAAAAATTTCCTATAAAAATAGGAAATTTTTGGAAAATTTCCTATAAAAATATGAAATTTTTGAAAAATTTCCTATAAAAATATGAAATTTTTGAAAAATTTCCTATAAAAATATGAAATTTTTGAAAAATTTCCTATAAAAATATGAAATTTTTGAAAAATTTCCTATAAAAATATGAAATTTTTGAAAAATTTCCTATAAAAATATGAAATTTTTGAAAAATTTCCTATAAAAATATGAAATTTTTGAAAAATTTCCTATAAAAATATGAAATTTTTGAAAAAATTCCTATAAAAATATGAAATTTTTGAAAAATTTCCTATAAAAATATGAAATTTTTGAAAAATTTCCTATAAAAATATGAAATTTTTGAAAAATTTCCTATAAAAATATGAAATTTTTGAAAAATTTCCTATAAAAATATGAAATTTTTGAAAAATTTCCTATAAAAATATGAAATTTTTGAAAAATTTCCTATAAAAATATGAAATTTTTGAAAAATTTCCTATAAAAATATGAAATTTTTGAAAAATTTCCTATAAAAATATGAAATTTTTGAAAAATTTCCTATAAAAAAATGAAATTTTTGAAAAATTTCCTATAAAAATATGAAATTTTTGAAAAATTTCCTATAATAATATGAAATTTTTGAAAAATTTCCTATAAAAATATGAAAATTTTGAAAATTTTCCTATAAAAATATGAAATTTCCTATAAAAATATAAAAATTTTCAAAAATTTCCTATAAAAATATGAAATTTTTCAAAAATTTCCTATAAAAATATGAAATTTTTGAAAAATGTCCTTTACAAATATGAAAAATTTTGGGATTGAATGGGTTAATAGGGATATATTGGGTTTCAGTGGGAGAATTATTGGAGTAAGAGCCTTAATATTACCACTTGTAACTATTGATTTATGTTTTTTAATTTAAAATTTCCGTTTAACAGTATTTACATATTTTTCCACAATATTTTCATATATTTACTTGTGTGTTTCTGTGAAAGTGTTTGAAAATGTCATATAAAAAAGAGCAAGCACATGCATGCATTTATGTCGAAGTATGAACGTTACAGGAATTTTTATTAATGAAAAACATTTACATTGTCAATATACATAATTCAATAGCATATGACGCGACATTGTTTAAACACACATTAATACATAAATTTGTTATGTAAATATGACATAAAGATAAATATTAATTTTTTTCTGCATGTTTTTTTTCTTTAATTCTAGATTGGGTCCCATGCCACAACATCCACAACAAATGCCACAAAGTATGTCAACGGGTAATAATACTCTGGGACATGGTGGCCATGATCGTGGTGGCGGTGGTGGTATACCAGGTGGTAGTATACCCGGTACTATGAATGGTCCAAATGGTCCCCACTGTCAAATGAGCGGTTCACAGCCCTTGGTTATGCCACAGTTTCCATTGCGTAATTCACACTCAGCGCATGCACCACATTATTCACCATACTCACCTTCCAGGTAGGCTTTTTTTCGAAGCATATAAGAAATTGATATGAACAATTTTTTTTCTATAGCTTTTTTTTATAGTTTACAAAATTGAAATAATATTTTCCCTGTAATATTTTTATGTTTTATGCGAAAGGAAAAAATAGCTAGAAAAAATTTCATAGTGTTAATATTTACCCATTTTTGTGCATGTTTGTATTTTTTTAAATATAAATCATAGAACAAATTAAAAGTCAAAAAATGTCAAATGGTTGACATTTAATATTATTTATTAAATAAATAAGAAATTATATAGTATTTATGAGATTTTATTTTTATTAGTATCGAAACAAATATTTGTTCAGAATAAATGAAAAACATGCGAAATTACGGTAAAGTGATTTTATAAAAAAATTTCAATAAACAGAAAAATATTTTACTAACAGAAAAAATCAGCAAAAAATTTTTCTTATAAATTTTCTATAAAAATAAGTTATTTTTAGTTTTTGATATACCAAAAAGAAATTTCTGAAAAATTTCCCACAAAAATAAGAAATTTTTGAAAAATTTCCTATAAAAATAGGAAACTATTGAACATTTTTCTATAAAATAAGAAATTTGTTAAAAAAATAAGAAACTATTGAAAAATTACTTAAAAAAACAAGAAATTTTTTGAAAAATTTCTTGAACAAAAATAAGAAATTTTTAACAAATTTCCTATAAAAATAGGAAATTAAAAAAAAAAAAAATTTTTGAAAATTTTCTTATAAAAGTGAAAAATTTAAAAAATTTCCTATATAAGTAAGAAATTCGTGAAAAATTTCCCATAACAACAGGAAGTTTTGGAAAAGTTTTCTATCAAAATAAGAAATTTTTGAAAAATTTCCTATAAAAATAAGAAATTTTTGAAAAATTTCGTATTAAAATTAAAAATTTTTGAAAAATTTCCTATAAAAATAAGAAATTTTTGAAAAATTTCCTATAAAAATAAGAAATTTTTGAAAAATTTCCTATAAAAATAAGAAATTTTTGAAAAATTTCCTATAAAAATAAGAAATTTTTGAAAAATTTCCTATAAAAATAAGAAATTTTTGAAAAATTTCCTATAAAAATAAGAAATTTTTGAAAAATTTCCTATAAAAATAAGAAATTTTTTAAAAATATCCTATGAAAATAAGAAATTTTTGAAAAATTTCCTATAAAAATAAGAAATTTTTGAAAAATTTCCTATAAAAATAAGAAATTTTTAAAAATTTCCTATAAAAATAAGAAATTTTTGAAAAATTTCCTATAAAAATAAGAAATTTTTGAAAAATTTCCTATAAAAATAAGAAATTTTTGAAAAATTTCCTATAAAAATAAGAAATTTTTGAAAAATTTCCTATAAAAATAAAAAATTTTTGAAAAATTTCCTATAAAAATAAGAAATTTTTGAAAAATTTCCTATAAAAATAAGAAATTTTTGAAAAAATTCATATAAAAATAAGAAATTTTTGAAAAATTTCCTATAAAAATAAGAAATTTTTGAAAAATTTCCTATAAAAATAAGAAATTTTTGAAAAATTTCCTATAAAAATAAGAAATTTTTAAAAAATAAGAAATTTT
Source organism: Stomorhina lunata (assembly GCA_933228675.1). Lineage (NCBI taxonomy): Eukaryota > Metazoa > Arthropoda > Insecta > Diptera > Rhiniidae > Stomorhina > Stomorhina lunata. The sequence goes on from OW121743.1 coordinate 62,520,258, forward strand.
TGAAAAATTTCCTATAAAAATAAGAAATTTTTGGAAATTTTCCTATAAAAATAAGAACTTTTCGAAAAATTTCCTATAAAAATAAGAAATTTTTGAAAAATTTCCTATAAAAATAAGAAATTTTTGAAAAATTTCCTATAAAAATAAGAAATTTGTGAAAAATTTCCTATAAAAATAAGAAATTTGTGAAAAATTTCCTATAAAAATAAGAAATTTGTGAAAAATTTCCTATAAAAATAAGAAATTTTTGAAAAATTTCCTATAAAAATAAGAAATTTTTGAAAAATTTCCTATAAAAATAAGAAATTTTTGAAAAATTTCCTATAAAAATAAGAAATTTTTGAAAAATTTCCTGTAAAAATAAGAAATTTTTGAAAAATTTCCTATAAAAATAAGAAATTTTTGAAAAATTTCCTATAAAAATAAGAAATTTTTGAAAAATTTCCTATAAAAATAAGAAATTTTTGAAAAATTTCCTATAAAAATAAGAAATTTTTGAAAAATTTCCTATAAAAATAAGAAATTTTTGAAAAATTTCCTATAAAAATAAGAAATTTTTAAAAAATAAGAAATTTTTGAAAAATTTCCTATAAAAATAAGAAATTTGTGAAAATTTTCCTATAAAAATAAGAAATTTTTGAAAAATTTCCTATAAAAATATTTTTTTTTAATTTCCTATAAGATTAAGAAATTTTTAAAAATGTTCTATATTTTTTCTTAAAAAAATACATTTTCTGAACAAAAACAATACAAAATTTTTAAAAAATTTACTTTTTTTTTAGGAAATTTTTCAATAATTTACTTTTTTATATGAAATTTTTCAAAAACATGTTATTTTTATAGGAAACTTTTCAAAAATTTTCTATTTTTAGGAAATTTTTCAATAATTTACTTTTTATAGGAAATTTTTCAAAAATAAGTTATTTTTATAGGAAATTTTTCAAAAATTTTTCAAAAGTTTTCTATTTTTATAGGAAATTTTTCAAAAATTTTCTATTTTTATAGGAAATTTTTCAAAAATTTTCTATTTTTATAGGAAATTTTTCAAAAATTTTCTATTTTTATAGGAAATTTTTCAAAATTTTCCTATTTTTATAGGAAAATTTTCAAAAATTTTCTATTTTTATAAGAAATTTTTCAAAAAATGTTTATTTTTGTAGGAAATTTTTCAAAAATTTTCTATTTTTATAGGAAATTTTTCAAAAATTTTCTATTTTTATAGGAAATTTTTCAAAAATTTTCTATTTTTATAGGAAATTTTTCAAAAATTTTCTATTTTTGTAGGAAATTTTTCAAAAATTTTTTTTTTAGGAAATTTTTCAAAAATTTTCTATTTAAGACGAAATTTTTCAAAATTTTTTTTTTAGGAAATTTTTCAAAAATTTTCTATTTTTATAGGAAATTGTTCAAAAATTTCTTATTTTTATAGGAAATTTTTCAAAAATTTTCCTATTTTATAGGAAATTTTTCAAAAATTTTCTATTTTTATAGGAAATTTTTCAAAAATTTTCTATTTTTATAGGAAATTTTTCAAAAATTTTCTATTTTTATAGGAAATTTTTCAAAAATTTTCTATTTTTATAGGAAATTTTTCAAAAAATTTCTATTTTTATAGGAAATTTTTCAAAAAATTTCTGTTCTTTAAGTAAAATTTCTGTTGTTTAAGTAATTTCTAAAAAAAATTTTTTATTTTTATAGGAAAGAACTTAACTAAATCCTTTCTCTATTATAAAATTAATATTCCTAGAAGTATGTAACATTTTTGAAATTCATTCAGATTTCGTTTTAAATTGAAATTTTAACCTATTTAATAATTTTTAAATGTTTTTTATTTTGAAATTTTTCAGAAAACCTCGTACTTCAATTCATTTTTTTATTCTAATTATTTATTAAGCGACATTTATTTAAACGAATACATTTTATTTAATCGTTTTTTTTTTCTACTCACCCACTTTAAAACATTAATTTTCCTAATGACCATCACACCTGAATGAAGTGCTTTTCTCAACGCTCTTTTAGTGTTGAAAAAAAAAATAAACTGAAAAATATTAAAGATTTTGCATTTTATTTCATTTTATTTTACATTTTATATTTTTTCCACTAATTTTCCATATTTCATTTAATAAACTTAAAATGAAAAACTGCAAGAAATTAATTTTCTTGAGATTGTTTAGGTGTTGGTGCTAGAGTGTGTCTGTAAATGAACGTGTTGTGTCGTTGCATGTTTCATGCAAAACCCACACACATAATTTTTCTCTTGTATACCACTTTTCACTTATAATTTTCCTCTTTTAGTTGGGATTTTCTGTTTTTTGCTTAATACTCAACTATTTTTCTTGGTTAAAATGTAAAACGTGTGCTTTAGTTCTTTCACGAACAAATCATCATCATTATTTTTCAGTTTTTCGTTCTAGCAACATGACTACAGTTGCTGCTGTTGTTGCAAAATGTTGTCGTTGTTGTAACTAATGGTGTTGTTGTTGCTGCAGTCTAACTTCTTACACGAAATTTGCACCTCCGTTTTGTAAAAGGCCTGTTACATACGTACATATTATTTGCATAGATTTTTCTTGTTAAGCAACAGTTATGTAAAGGAGTGCTATCTTTTTAAGTCATACAAATACTTTGTTATTTTCTTCTATTTATTATAACTAATGAATTCGTTTTGTTAAGTTTTTGCTCTAAGGCCAATATGTTTGCGCTAAATTTATATTTTGTATACTCTAATGATTGCTATGGGAGTAGGAAGCATAAGGATTTGCTTACATCTTCTATTCCACTTAACTATCACGAAAGAGCATCTTCTTTATGACACTTTCAATAACAATGAGCTGCAGCACGCAAGCGTCGTGGTGCAGAGACAATTTTTTAACTGTCATTTTTTTTTTTGCTTTGGCATCGAAGTAGTTTACATTCATAAACCTCATTCATGGTCGTGTCTGTTTAACTTTAACGTGTTCTTGTCGTTAGTTGTTTGTTCAGCATCCTCATCATCATCATCAGCTCCTTTTTAAGATTTTTAAGTAAATGGCTAGAAATGAATGGAAATTTTGTTAAGATTTTACCAAACACTTAAACTTATAACATACATACATTTTCATTGAGGTTAACGGAAAATGATGAGGATTTTTCTGAAACACATTTTTGGTTACAGTTGCTGTTAGTTAAGGTGAGGAAGCTTTAGAATTAAGTAGTCAAGTTAAGTCAACTATAAGATACTTTACAATTTTGGCTACTGAACTCATTTTGTGTATTGGTGCCATATGGCAACATGATATTTTTTTCCTGCGGAGACAAGTAGGGATACACTGGGAGGGAAAATTTTTACTACTTCAATCTTATGGTGTGTCCTAGCTGACACTTTTTCGAAATAGTTTTTTTTCAGATTTCAATGCATTTGAAGCAATTGGCGTTTACTCAAGTAATTTTCTAAAAAAAACCCTTTATCCAAATTATATGCTGTAGCATTGACAAATAATATAAATCCTTCGAATCTTAAAGCTTTCGGTTTGGTACATAAAGATTTCTTATATAAAGCTCTTGGTAACAAAATATTTGCATGGAAAACTTTCCTCTAGAAAACTTTTATGTGAGGTTTATATAACTCAAGCGGGTGACGATTGAGTGAAATTTACACGAGTTTTGTTATTGTAACAAAAATAAAATACATGTAAATTTCACTCAATGGTCATCCGCTTGGGTTATATAAACCCTATATTAATATCAAAAGCTTTTTTTAACAAAATATTTTGGATAGAAAACTTTTTTCTAGAAAACTTTCAATATCAAAAGCTTTCCTGTAAAAACATTTCATATCGAAAGCTTTTCAATAAAAACTGCCATTATATAAAGTTTTCAAAAGCTTTTGGTAACAAAATTTTTCGGATAGAAAACTTATTCTAGAAAACTTTAATATCAAAAGCTTTCCTGTAAAAACATTTTATATCAAAAGCTGTTCAATAAAAACTGATAAAGTTTTCTTTCGGTATCCAAAGATTTCTTATATAAAATTTTTCTAAAGAAAACTTTCAATATTAAAAGCTTTCCTACAGGTTACTTTTGATATAGAAATTTTACAACTAAAAACACTCCATATCGAAAGCTTTCGAATAAAAAAGATTTCGCATATAAAACTTTCTATGTCGAAAGTTCTCCTATAATAAACTTTTAATATTGAAAGATTTCCTATCGAAAACTTTCGATCTAACACTTTTGTCGTGAAAATATTTCGGATAGAAAAATTTTTATATCAACAGATTTCCTAAAGGTTACTTTCAATATCCGAAGCTTTCTACTAAAAACAATTGATATCGAAAGCTTTCCTACATTTAAAGATTTCCTATATAAAACTTTCGATATCGAAGGGCTTTCTACAATAATCTTCCGATGATGAAGGATTTTCTATAGAAAATTTTTGATTTCCTGCATAAAACTTTTGATAACTTTCAACTAAAAGCATTCCACATCGAAAGCTTTAAAATAAAAAAAGATTTCCTATATAAAACTTTTTACGTCGAAAGGTCTCCTATAATAAACTTTTAATATTAAAAGATTTCCTATGGAAAACTTTCGATTGTAAACTTTTGTCGTGAAAATATTTCGCATATAAAACTTTTTGAATCAAAAGATTTTCTAAATATTATTTTTAATATCCAAAGCTTTCTACTTAAAACAATCCATATAGAAAGCTTTCCAACATAAAGCCACGAATATCTATCGATTTTCTACATACAACTTTCGATGCCGAAGGGCTTCATATAATAGTATTTCGATATTGAAAGATTTTCTATCGAAAATTTTTGATTTCCTACATAAAACTTTGATTATCGAGAGATTTCATTTAGAAGACATTCAATGTAAAACTTTAAATATCGAAGCGAAAGTAAAAATATTTCGGATAGAAAACTTTTTATAAATATCAACAGATTTCCTAAAGGTTACTTTTAATATCCAAAGCTTTCCACTAAAACAATCCATATCGAAAGCTTTCCAATATAAAGTCACCAATATCTAAAAATTAATAAAACTTTCGACGTTGAAGGGCTTTCTATAAAAATCTTTCGATATCGAAAGATTTCATTTAGAAGACATTCGATGTCAAACTGTTGGTATCGAAAGCTTTTCTATAGAAAGAAAACTTTCATATCAAAAGATTTTCAATAAGAAAGATTAAATACCGAAAGATTTTCTGTAGAAATCATTCGCTATCGAAAGCTTTTCTATAGAAAACATTTAGTTTCGAAAGATTTTCTATAGAAAACACTCGCTATCGATAGCTTTTCTATAGAAAACATTCGGTATCGAAAGCTTTTTTATAGAAAAAATTCGCTATGTAAAGCTTTTCTATAAAAAACACTCGCTATCGAAAGCTTTTCTATATAAAACATTCGCTTTCGAGAGCTTTTCTATAGAAAACATTCGCTATCGAAAGCTTTTCTATATAAAACATTCGCTATCGAAAGCTTTTCTATAAAAAACATTCGCCTTCGAAAGCTTTTCTATAGAAAACATTCGCTATCGAAAGCTTTTCTATAAAAAACATTTGCTATAGAAAGCTTTTCTATAGAAAACATTTGCTATCGAAAGCTTTTCTATAGAAAACATTTGCTATCGAAAGCTTTTCTATAGAAAACATTCGCTATTAAAAGCTTTTCTATAGAAAACATTGGCTATTGAATGCTTTTCTATAGAAACATTCGCTATCGAAAGCTTTTCTATAGAAAACTTTCACTAACTTTGCCTAAGCCACCCTATGTTAGTGTAGGGTATCAGAACACATTTGTAAAATAGATGACTATACTAACGATATTGTACTTCTTGTATTGCCTGTAAATAGTTGCTTTTAACTTATTCAAGCAGAAAAGAAAATATTTAAACTTAACCAAAACGTACGTTTGAGTGCTCCTCTTCCTTCAAGACACCTCCTATACCTCCTCATTTCCTGCTCTTCATTTCCCTACATTCAAATCGAAAAACGTACGTGTGGGAGTAGGTGTTTATAACAAATCACAACGATTTGTTTGTTTTGGATTTATATGAATGTCTCTGAATATTGTCGATGTTTTTAGTCCGGGTGCGTTTTCGAGTTTTTTTATATTTTTGTAAGGCAATAGCTTACAATCGGATTAACTTAAAGTTTACTTTATTCTAACAACAAAACAGTAATTTTGCCACAACTACTGCTTTTTGGTTTTTAGTTAAAAAAAAAAGAAACTTTTGTGGAAGAAGTAGTAAAAAATTCTAGAATTTTTTGATACTTTTTGCTATGAAACCAGGAGGAAAAAACTGTAAATTATTGTTTAACAACTGTTGGGCAAGTTAAATGAGGCTTATCGAAAAGGTACAAGAAAATGGTTTAGCAACAAGATAAAGGATGTGAAAACAAATTAGGTAAATTTTTATTTTCAAAAAAAAAAAAAAAAAAAATTAATAAATAAAAATTTAAAAATTTATTTCTGCTAAGCATATAGGGAAAAGAAATTACATTTTTTGCATAAACAAAATAAAGCTTTTTTAAATTAAATTTAAATGAAATGCCTTTAATTGCATATTTATTCACCATCTCAAAAATTAATGTAATTTTCACTTAACAAAAAACTCCTTTTGTCACACCTAAATCAGCCAACCATCATTTACTCGCCCATCCATTCATTCAACCATCCACTCACTCATTCATTTAAAAATTTTTAAAAGTCTTATTTCTTATTCAGCCAAAAACCATGTCTCTTTTCTTTTAAATATAATAACTTCATTAAATCGTCTTTTAAAGACATTTACAGGCAATTTATGTCATTAAAAACGTCTATTGTCATTAAAATAAAATACACAGAACAAAAACCAATCAATTTTACTTTTTAATAAATAAAGCTCTAAACAGGCTATGAAGTACAAAAAAAAACGAATTGCAAAAATAATCACAAGAAGTAACAATAACATTTTTAATAGCTTTTCGGAGTGGGCGGCTTCTAAGACAAGCCTTTAACTTGGTGGCAAGCCAACAGAAGACAGTAGAATGATGAACAGAAAAAAAAACAAAAAGCAGAGACCGGGCATGTAACCATGACAGCCAAACGAGTATCATAAACAACTACAGCAAAATTTAGTTACCAATTTATAGTTTTTCTTGGCTTTTGTTTTTGTTATTATTGCATGCACATCCTTTTAATGAAATGCTTACCAAAGCATGTTACTCGTACGAGTATATTGTAGGTATGCTGAACACTTTTTGCAATTTAAAAGAGTCGGAAAAGAGGAAAATGTGGTAAGAAGACAGCTACAATAGCAATAATAATATGGAAACGTGAATCACTGTTTGAATAATAGTTTCAATGGATACAGAGATGGGATGAATTGATTAAATAGTTCAAATAAAAAGAGCTTTGAAAAGCTTTACATGAATCTTTTTGATCAAACCATATTTTCTTCATGTTATTTCTGTAGCCAAAAAATAGTTTTAAAACTTTTTCCAAAAAAAAATGTATCCAAAAAAGCATTTTCATAAAATAAAGAAGAGATTTTTTACTAAGAACCTACATATGATCTACTTGTGAATCAAATTTTTAAAAACAAGCCATTAATTATGAACTTATACTTATAAAATTATTTAAAATTGTAAGTTTCTGTTACCAAAAGCTTTTATTCTTTCGTAAAGAAGAAATTAAATGTTGTGGCTGGAATTCGAACCTAGGTTGAATATCATATGTAACGCTTAGCTTTCGATATACTTACCAATTAATCAACAGTACCCTCTAAAAACTTTTACTTAGAAAACATCTTTTTACAAAATTTTTATTGAAAAAGTTTTGCTCTAAATTTGTAATATTGCGATGATTTTTGGCATTAAGTGTTTTTTGTAAGAAAAAATCTGAACAAAGTTTATGAAAAAACTATTCTTTTTTCTTTTTTGAAAGTTGAGATATGCATTTTCTATAAAATGATCTGAAAAAGATATGAAAACAATTTTGGCCACTAAAAGCATTTGCCCTAAAAAATGTATCTAAGAAAATCATATAAGAAACTTTTAAAATATGGTCAAGCTTCTTTTTAAATTAAATATCAGATGTGTCAAACAATGTTTTAGTAAGCTTTAATTCACAAAAAATGTATCCACAATGAAAAGCTTTTTTTATGAAATGGTAAAACTATGAACTTTTTCCTTTAAAATAACATTTTTTCTTTTTATATAAAAGCTAAAAAATAAATGTTAAGCAAAGTGTTTTTAATTGTGTAAAAGCTTTCTGCTAAGATTTTTGAAAATTCTCAGTTTAAAAGCTTGAATCGAAAAGGACATAAAGAAATTGAATGCTTTCTATAAAGCTTTCTACCATGAAAAGCTTCTTTTATTGTTATATAAAAAATGTTTGTTAAAAATTTTAACAATTTTGGTTTTTGTGAAAGATTTTGCAAAAATGTTGTACTCAATTCGTAATTTATGTAAAAGTTAAAATTAAAAGTAGTTTTAGTAAAAGCTTTTACGAAAAAAAGCTTTTTTATAGTTTTGTGGAAAAATTTCAGTTAACAAATTTAAAAAATTTTGTCTTTTTTTTTGAAAGTTTTTACAAAAATATTCTACTAAATTCGTGATTTAAGTAAAAGTTTAAATTAAAAGTAGTTTAGTAAAAGCTTTTTTATTGTTTCATGAAAAGTTTCTATTAAAAATTTGAACAAATGTCTCTTTTGTGAAATTTTTTCCAAAAATATTCTTTTTAATTCGTAATTTAAGTAAAAGTTCAAATAAAAATATTTTTATTAAAAGTTTTTTTTATTGTTTCATGAAAAAATTTCTGTAAAAAATTTCAACAAATTTTGTTTTCGTGAAAGCTTTTGCAAAAATATTCTACGCAATTTTTAATTTAAGTAAAAGCTTAAATTTAAAGTAGTTTTTGTAAAAGCTCTTACGATGAAAAGCTTTTTCATTGTTTCTTGAAAAAATTTCTGTTAAAAATTTTAAATTTTCGGTTTTGCAAAAATAATCTACTCAATTCGTAATTTAAGTAAAAGTCAAAATTAAAAGTGGTTTTGGCAAAAGCTTTTACAAACAAAAATTTTTTTATTTAATAAAAAACTTTCTGTTAAAAATTTTAACAAATTTTGCTTTTGTGAAGGCGTTTGTAAAAATATTCTACTTAACTCCTAATTTCAATAACAGTTTAAATTAAAATAGTTTTTATAAAAGCTCTTGAAAAGATATTTTTTGATGTATTTAAGTGGAATGTACTTTTTTAAAATAAGTCTTTTTTACATCGTTTTCTGGAAAGCTTTTAGAAAAAGATTCTCCACTATAATAATACCAATTTTTAAGGACGATATGAAATTTGATTTTGTCAAAAAAAGTTTTAAAAAACGATCATTAAAAAAGGGCCCTTAAAAATAATATAAACTATATTATAGTTTTCAAGAAGGCTTTTGCTGGAATATTATACCTAATTCACTCTTTCAAGAGGAATCGTTGAAAGCTTTTAACGAAACAATTTTATAAAGGTTTATTATAAAAATAGACTTTTTGAAAAGATTTTTTCAAGTATAAACTTTTTCACAGAAGTTTATAAAGAATGCATCGATATTTTATGAAAAATGTATTTACTTTCAGATTGAAAAATCATAAGATAGTTGAATTTTTTCAATAAAAGCTTTTTAATAAAAATCGTATCAAAATTCAATCGGAAGCTTTAGCAATACTTATGAAGAAAATGAAAATATAAACAATTTTGTTAGTACCTAAACTTGTTTTTATCTTTTAGGGAAATTTTTATTCTTTTACGGAAATAAAAAATAAAAACAATATAAAAGAACTTTTTTAAAAATATTGCTAAAAAATCTTTTGAAAGACAACAAAATTTATGAAAAGTTACTTTTTAACCGAAAAACTTTTGCTGTATGAAAATAAGCAATTTTTAGTTAAGAATTTATCTTTTCAAAAAAAAATTTTTTCAAAATATTATTGGAAAAAGCTTTTTAATGACAACAAAATTTATGACATATTACTTTTTCACCAAAAAAAAGCTTTAGTATGAAAATAAATAATTTTTTGGTTAAAAATTTATATTTTCTAAAAATTTTGTTAGCAAAAGCCTTTAAAATACAACAAGTTATGCAAAAGTTACTTTTTGGCAAAAAAAAAAAAAAAACGTTTGCTGTATGAAAAGACGACGGTTAGTTAAAATTTTATCTTTTCTAAAAAAGCCTTTTTAAAAATATTGTTTTTTACAGACAACAAATTTATAAAAAGTTACTTTTTCGCCAAAAAGCTTTAGCTATTTCGCCAAAATACAAAAGCTTTCTCAAAAAATTCATATCTTTGAGTAAGCTTTTGAAATAAATCTTTTCTAAAGAAAATGCTGGAAAAATGATTTTGCAATAAAATATTTTTACCGGAAAGCTTTCAAAAAATCTTTTTGTGCAATTCGAAGCTTTTTGAGCAATATATCCTTAACATTGGGTTTTAAAACATTCTTAAGCCTGGGTTTTAGAATGATTTTCCAACTATCCAACTCCGGCTATAGAACTTTATATTCATGAATCTGAGCAGGCAATGGCTTATGTCTTAGCTTTGCTTAGCACACATGCAAATATATATACAAATATGTAATCATAAATAATTGTTTGTAGTATGTGTGAAATTTTGCTTATGGTTAATTTTTGGCATAAATTTACACTGAATTCAAATTTCTTCATTATGTTTCTTTTCTTTTTGATAAAAAAGAAGTGGCTAGAATTACAGACAACGATATTTAAACATTGTTGCCAGTTATAATGAAAGAAGAAGGAGTCGAATCTATACATATAGTAACTATGTATGCAAATAATGGTGTGATTATGTGTTCAGGCAATATGTTGTTACTTAAAATGAATAATTGCATTTTTTCCCCCGTAAAATTGCAGTGAGTGCTAAGGAGAATGAGTAGCTTAACACCAACTATGGGTAGCTTGTTTGAAGTGTCAAGAACACTTGTGCCAACTTTCTAGGCAAATGCCTAGAACACTCTCCATCCAACACTTATTTGACTTCAAGCAAAAAAAAAAGTTTTCCTATTAGTTAAAGAGTAGAAAGCTTCATTAAACATACACACACATAGAAAAAGTGAAGGTGTTAGGAAAAAAATAACAACTAGAAAATTTCATGAATTTCATATGAGTTAAATATATATCACAAAATCTTTTGTATGGTCAGTCAGGTTTTGAAGTCAAGGATAGTGAAGAATAGGAAAGGGGATTTTTGTAGAAATTCCTTTGTCTTGTTTACCTTAACTTTCCTCCTCTTTAAGCTTTCAATTTGAATTATGGCAATTACTTTTTTAGGTGTGATGTTGCATTTTACGTTTTATTTCGTTTTCATGTTTAAATAGACGAAAAACTAGTGGAAGTGGGATATTTATTTAGTTGCTGTTGACACTTTTGTTTATTTGCTTTTCATTTGTGTCAACACATGTGTTTTAACAACAAAAACTACACTCTTTTCGTATGTATTTGTTTTGTGCAAAAATTTTCAATGACACTTTAAATTATTACTGTTTGTAGAATTTTGGAGTTTTGTTGATTTTTGCTATTTAAGTTAATTTAAATGTGAAAAAGGGGGAAAGGTTTACAAATTTTTAATAAAAAGTTATCCCCTAAGGGTTGCCTTAAAAATTAATTTATATTGATCCTAAAGATATGCCATTGAAGCTTAGCTTTAGGAAAAAATAAAACTGATAAATTTGTTAAGATAATTTTGTATACAAACTAGTTCAAAAATAAAGCCTTTTTTACAAAATTGTTTCAAAGCAACATTTTGTTATATAGAAAATTTTAAAGCAAGTTTAAAAAAAATATTTTTGATACACAATTTTTTTCTAAAGCAAAATATTTAAAAACCATTTTCTTTTTTTAAAAAGTGTAGATGTGAATTTTTTTATAATGAAATATTTTTGATAGAAAAAATTTTTCTAATAAAAATTTAATAAATTTTTAAAAATTTAAAATTTTTGTTTTCAAAATTTTTTATTTAAAGTTTTTTGTTAAAAAATGTTTAAAAAGGTAATTATTCAATTTTAAAATTTTTCTATAGAAATTTTTTTTTTCAAAAATTTTTTTATTGAATATTTTTCGATTTACATTTTTTTATCAAAAAAAATTTATAGAAAGTTTTTTGTTCAAAAAATTTTTCTGCAGACCATTTTTTCTTTAATTTTTTTGTAGAAAATTTTTCGTTTCAAAGTTTTTTTTGTAGAAAACTTTTCGTTTTGGAATTTTTATTTGGCAATATTTTTGTTTTAACAATTTTTGTAAAAAATTTTTCTAAAGAAATTTTTTCGTTTCAAAAATGTTGCTATCAAAAATTTTTTGTATCCAAAATTTTTCTATCGAAAATTTTTTGCATCAAAAATTTTTCTACAAAAAAATATTAGTTTTAAAAAATTTTATTCAAAAAGTTTCGTTTTCAAATTTTTTATAAAAATTTTTCCTTCAAAAATTTTCGTATAAAATATATAGAAAATTTTTCTATCGAAAATTTTTTGTATCGAAAATTTTCCTCCAAAAAGAGTTAGTTTTAAAAATTTTTATTCAAAAAGTTTCGCTTTCAAATTTTTTATAAAAATGTTTCCTTTAAAAATTTTCCTATAAAAAATATATAGAAAATTTTTCGCTTTAAAATTTTTCTGAAGAAAAGATTTTTCTCTAGAAAATTTTTATTTGTAAAAATTTTTTCATAGAAGATTTTTTGAAAATTTTTCGTTTTAAAAATTTTTCTATCAAAAATGTTTCGTTTTAAAGTTTTTTATAGAAAATTTTAAGTTTTAAAAATTTTCTATAGAAAAGTTTTTGTTTTAAAAAATTTTCGATATCAAATTTTATATAGAAAAATTTCTCCACAGAAAATTTTTCGTTTTAAAATTTTTCTATAGAAAATTTTTCGTTTCAAAATTTTTATTAAAAAAATTTTCTAGAGAATTTTTTTTTCTTTTCTAACGAAATTTTTTGAATTAAAAAATTTTTAGTTTTAAAATTTTTCTAAAAAAAAATTTCGTTTGAAAATTTTTCTGTAGAAAATTTTTTGTTTTAAAAATTTTTTCCTTTAAAAGCGTTTCTATAGCAAAATTTTCATTTTAAAAATTTTTCTATTAAAAAAAAATAAAAAATTTTTCTATAGAAAATTTTTGGTTTTAAAAATTTTTGTATAGAAAATTTTTGGTTTTAATAATTTTCTATAGAAAATTTTTCGTTCTAAAAATTTTTCAATAGAAAATTTTTCGTTTTAAAAATTTTTCTTTAGAAAATCTTTCGTTTTAAAAATTTTTCTATAGAAAATTTTTCGTTTTAAAAATGTTTCTTTTCAAAAATTTTTCTTTTTAAAAATTTTTCTTTTTAAAAATTTTTCTATAAAAAATTTTACGTTTTAAAAATATGTCTTTAGAAAATTTTTCAGTTTATAAATTTTTCTATAGAAAATTTTTCAATTTAAAATTTTTCTATAGTTAATTTTTCATTTAAAAAATTTTTTTATAGAAAATTTTTCATATTAAAAATTTTTAGCTTTACAAATTTTTCTATAAAATATTTTTCGTTTAAATTTTTTGTAGAGAAAATTTTTTGTTTTAAAATTTTTTATAAAAAACTTTTCGTTTCAAAAATTTTTCTATAAAAAATTTTTCGTCTTAAAAATTGTTCTATAGAAAATTTTTTGTTTAAAAATTTTTAGACATTTAAAATTTTCAAAATGTTTCTAGGAAAAATTTTTCGTTTAAAAATTTTTCTATAAAAAAAATGTAGAAAAATTTTCTATAGAAATTTTTTTGTTTTAAATTAAGTTTTAAATAATTTTTTATAGAAATTTTTTTGTCTTGAAAATTTTTATGTAGAAATTTTTTCGATTTGAAAATTTTTCTTAGGAAAGTCTTTCATTTTCAAATATTGTCGTTGAAAGTTTTTTAAAAGAAAATTATGTCTTGAAAATAAAATTGTTTTGACTAACTGTTTTTGCTTAAACCTTGAACACAATTACAGCAAAAATCCTTGTTCTTGTCTTATGAAAGAATTTTTTACCATATTTTGTCGTTGGAACACATGTTTTCAAGGAACATTTTGCCTTTCAACCTAAAATTATCAAAGAAACTTATCTTTTTACATTTGTGTAAATTAAAATCTAGAAAAAAAATACAACAGCAAAATAAGGTTTTGTGTGTAAAATGCTTTTGCGTACAGCAAAAGCCATAAAAAATTTAATTAAATTAATACATATGACCAATGTATGTCCTTAACAACCTAAAAGTATGCTATACTTTTACACACTCGTATACACACAAACAAATAATACACTTTTGCATATGAACTTTACAACGAACAGCAAAATATAGAAGAAAACGAGTAAAACTAAAAGGAATGAAACAACAAAATATTAAAAAACATACACTTAAATGTGTCAACAAAGCTTTTAAATGTTTTCTCTTAGCAAACACATGTGTTTCTGAGCTTTTGTGTTAATGTATGAAAGTATGAAAGACAAAATGTTATATAAACAAAACATGGCTCTAACATGGTCATTTTTAACAGCCTTTTTTTATATTTTAATGAAATGCAAAACAAAAAAAATTAACGACTACAGAAAATGTATGTAAATGTTTCAGAAGGAAAAAAGATATAGCATATAAAAATGTATTAAAATATATAGAAATATTTTTAATGAATAAATTGTTTAACTAAATTAAATTGTTTTTATGTGAAATTTAATCAATTAAAAGTGTTGATAAATTTTCTTTGAATAAATTTGTGATTTTTTTACATTTTTTGCAACAATTTACAAATTTGATTTTTTTTAGTTGAGCCTATAAATATGCTACTGTTTTTAAGGCAATTAAAATTTGCAGTAACTAAGTTTATAAAAACTTAAAACTCAATTTCAAAAACTGTATGTGTTGTATTTTATTAAGTTTATCTTTATTTGGAATGACATTTTAAAGCTCCTAAAAATCTGCAACACTTTTTGTTTTACTAAAATATCTCTTAAATATTATATATTTTTCTTTCTGTGTATTTCTACAAATATTATAAAACTTTATTATAAAAAATTTGCTCAACAAACATTTTTAGTTGTAGATACTTGTAAGATTATATTTTTTTAATTAAAAAATTTCTGTTACATGCTGCTCTCTTTTATATTTGTCTAACTTTTCAAATAATTGTTAATATTTTTACATTTTCTTCTTTTTTTTTGTCACTATTTCCAGGTTTCACATAGATAAACGCTGTCAACATCGTTGTTCCTGGAAATGTTTGAGTATCGCCTTAATTTTAATATCAGTCGTCCTAACAGCCATGTTGGCATATTTTGCAGGTATGTTAAGAGTTTCCCTTCATTCTATTTTTTGTCAGATGATAACAATTTGCAGAGTTTTCGTTTTTTTTTTTTAAGTAAATAGATTATTATAATCTGAATATGGAAGTAGAGATGTAAGGTTTACATAAACTCTAATATTTGCTCTACTTAAGACTAGGAAATGTAAGCAGTTTTTAATAAAGAATGAACAAAAAAAAGAAAAACAATTAAAAGCTGTAGGAATATGAACAAGAAGTCAATGGCCTTTTCATATCCTGAAAAGTATGCAACATATTTTAAATAAACAGTATGTCAATACAAATTTGATATAAATTGAAAACTGGTATCATGCTTTGAATTTGAAGAATAAATTTAGGGGTTTGATTTTTTTTATTATTTCCATTAAACTTAAATTAAAGGCCTTATTTTGACATTTTTTTACTTTTGAATTGAAAAATGTAAAGGACTTATTCCACTCTCAAAACAAATAAAATGAAAAATTTTGTTTCAAAAAATTTTGCAATAAAAAAATTTCCATTAAAAATTAATTTTTGAAATATTTTCTACAAATAGTAAATTTTTGAAAAATTTCCTATAAAAAGCAAATTTTTGAAAAATTTCCTATAAAAAGCAAATTTTTGAAAAATTTCCTATAAAAAGTAAATTTTTAAAAAATTTCCTATAAAAAGTAAATTTTTGAAAAATTTCCTATAAAAAGTAAATTTTTGACAAATTTCCTATAAAAAGTAAATTTTTGAAAAATTTCCTATAAAAAGTAAATTTTTGAAAAATTTCCTATAAAAAGTAAATTTTTAAAAAGTAAATTTTTGAAAAATTTTAACAATTTTTTTTTAAAAATCATTGCCTACTTCCAGGATAACTTTTAGATAATTTGCTTTAAAAAGTCGGAATATTAAAAAGTTTCTCTAAAACTTGTCTTTATCGTATACTACTTTATAAAGCTTTCAATTTTATACTTAATTTTTATATAAAATGTGCCAAAAAAAAGTAAAACTTTTTAACACTTATCCTGCACCAAACCAACACACACATACTCACATGTATTTCTATATATTTATTTTAATAATATATTGCAACCAAATAAGGCAACATTTTTTTGGTTGCATTGCAAAAAAATTTGTTAAGTTTCCTTTTTAGATTTATACTTATTATGTTTAAAATTGCTGAATCTTTTTTTATATGTTTTTTGGTTATGTTGCTGTTAGTTACTTAACAACTACCAGCAGTTATTTTCATTTTGTGTGTTTTGTTGTTGGTAATGAAATTACAGTTGTTATGTTGTCGGTTGTTTGGCAGTTGGCTGGTTGTTCTTGGGGTTATTGTCTAGTCGTTTGTTGGTTTTTTTTTAATGTAGTTCCTTTAATTTTTGGTGCCACACAGCTCCTCTTGTGCACCCTTTTCAAACATGCCACATAGTAATTTTGAAAATAATTTTGGTTTTTTAACATTTTTCTTAAGTTTTTTTTTTGTTTTAATTTTGGAGAAAACATATTAAATCAGTGCAGACATGCGGGTACACACAGAAAATACTCGTTTAGTCATTAATTTATTTATGCTGTAGAATGAAGTTTTTTTTTTTTTGAGGGGGGGGGGGGGGGGGGGGGGTATGTGGAAGTATATAACTCAGTTTTAGTTAGTAGCATATACTAAAGCAAAAATAAAACATGTTAATTTGTTATCAAAATTAGAAAGAGAAGAAGGGATAGGGGTTAAAAAGTTTCTTAGAAGTTAAGACAACAGAGAGGGAAATTATTTTTAAAGCTTTTTTTCAATTTGAAGGTTATGTATATGTTGTAGTGTAAATTTTTACTTAAGTTTTAAAGTTTTGGGATACATAAATTTTAAAAAAATTTTGGATATGACATGAAATACAAATTTTCCACCCTGCCTGAATTTTTTAAAAAATTGCCACTCATATTTTTTTAACAGTTTTTCTTGTTAAATTTATAAAAATTGTTTCAGAACAAATAGAAGTTCTAACAACCATTTGCTCCCTTTTAACTCATAACAAACCATAATCAGATTATGAGAAGTATTTTGAAAATGTATGTTTGCTTTGCTAATGAGTTTTTTTCCTCTTGTACTC
Organism: Stomorhina lunata; assembly: GCA_933228675.1. Classification (NCBI taxonomy): domain Eukaryota; kingdom Metazoa; phylum Arthropoda; class Insecta; order Diptera; family Rhiniidae; genus Stomorhina; species Stomorhina lunata. The sequence goes on from OW121743.1 coordinate 62,537,657, forward strand.
TTAAAGGTTTACATAAGTCTCGACAGATTCTAAAATCTTTCTTACCCCGTATTTTCTGTTAATTTCTAATACTAATCGTCTATATGTGCAGATAACACACGTACCATTTGCTATTATACTCATAATACTAACACTAATGCCAACTAATTTGACTTTATTATATGTAAAAGACAACGAAAAAAGTGTGGGGAAACAACCATAGCCTAAGCTAAGGGGCAAAATTAAAATTTCTACAAAGAAAGAAATACTTTAAGTTCAAAAAACTTACCAGCAAGTATAAAAGTTTAGCTTTTGCATAAAATTATAGTTTTAAGGCTGTTTATTTGGTCGAAGGTGTATTTTGCATACAAAATATACACATAAACATATGTGCTAATATATATTTTGTTAAGCTAATGAAAATTGTATTAAATAAAAAAAATCCTAACATGAGTATATACTCATAGTTTAACACGTAGTTTTAGTAGAAGTATTCTTAAAACATTTGCTGTTGCACTACTAATAAACTGTGTATTTAGCATTATGTTTACATTACATTAGGCTTAATATACTAAATACATACATACATACATAAATATTTACGCATATAATGTAAACATGTAAAAAATATATGAATATGTATTTTTGTGAATAACTACAACTATATGGAGCGACTAATAATAATAAGGCTAAATCTGAACAAAAGAATATGCTAATGCTTACGGATGAGTTGGTCATTGGAGATCACGTATTGCCCTAAAACTCCTTAAAGCTTTTTTAGGTATATAAGTATAAATACAGACAAATATTAAATATAATAGTTTAAACACTATTAATTTGACTTTTTGATAGATCAGTATCATTTGAAGTAATTATAAGACCAATATCACTAATTTTTGAGTTTTTGGTAATACAAATTTTATATTAAACAAATTTTAAGACATAAAACCGAAATGCTCTAAACCACTTAAAACCTTTTTTAAGTATTTGAATCGAAAAATTGATAATTAACGTTTAATACCGTTCAAACACATACATTAATATTTGCATTTGTGGTAAACAGCTTTAAAAGCTCTTACGGCCAGTGTTGTCAGATTTACATTTTTCTTCTCTTTTGTAAAAGTTCGCACTTTAAGCTGTAGAGCTGGACGGCTCCATATTAGACCAATGTTTCTCATTACAAACTTTGGGTACAACACAAATAATATTAAACAAATTTTAAAATAAAAAGCTTTTAAGGCGAAAATGCTTTATATAATAATAAACTTATAAAAATACATATAATATAATAATTTATACACTCAGGAAATTATTACAGTAACTGATTGTATTTTGTTTAGGAAGTTTTCAGTTATGTTGTTTTCAAATGAATATTCATTTAAATTTACATGAAAATTTATTTTAAACATATTTACACATTTGTTTAAAAAACAACCTACAAAAAAATAATGAAAATCCGTAACATTTAAAAATATCAGTTGTTTAGCTTTTATATATTTTTTTAATTATTGTATCAAATCAGAGGTTCGAAAGGCTCAATTCCTAATTCCATATTTTAAAATCAAATTTATTTTAGTGTTTATATCATTCCCATAATACATTCACCTGAATCAAGTCATAAGCCTTAACTTTTAAGAATTAATTCTTAGGGAATTTAAAATCAGTTAGATTTAATTTAAATTATTTCAATTCTTAATCTTATACAAAAATAATTAAAAATTTTATAAACAAATCATTTTGTAAAGGCATACAAAAATAAATGTATTCAAACGAACCCTACAGTTCAAAAATATATAATACCTATAAAAGAGCGGAATAAAATAAATCTCAACGAAAAAAGTCCTTAACCATAAAATAAGTTTCAGGATTGCATTAGGGATTAAATATCATTTAATACCCATGAAAAAAAGTCCCCATTTTAGAGGATAAAGAAATGACTCTTTCTTAAGTTATTGGGTTAAAAAAAGGGGGTTTTAAGCTGAGATAATTTCCATCTCGATTTTAACAAAACCGTGGACTTGGTTTGTCTAAAAAACATGTATGAAAAGTCATATGATTAAAATGTGATTTATTCATTATCGACATACATACATATGTATATTTACATTTTCTAATTGTACTAAATTTTGTAATTTTATTCTAATTCCATCATAATTGTGTATGTATCTCAGCTATGTAATATATCTTCCTGCTAAGGGACTAATATTTTTTAGACCTGTAGGGCATATACAAATAACATTTTTGTGGAAAAATTCAAAAGTTTATTAAGTTGACTTAGGCGAAATTAAAAAAAAAAATAAACAAATTCTTTGTTATTGGTCATAAGATCAGAAAAACTATTTAAAATAAAATATAGATACATAAAACTAAAGATTTTTTGTACACATAATCTTTAATCTCATCCAGATTCGAAAATATATAAAATCCATTATTTCGCAGCAACACAACAAAACCAGAGATAATATACTTTTACATATTAGCACATTTTACATGTATATGTATGTATTTACAAAAACTAATGTCACAAAAAACAAATTATTTTTATAAATTTTTTTAGAAAAAATTTTTAATTAAGCAGATTCCTTCACTGATTGAATTTCTGGTAAAGATTAGGTCATTATAAACGAAGGACCATTAATATTACTATATTCCTGCATATCTAAATATCTTTTAAAAGTTATAGTTTAACAAATAAGTGAAAAATATACACAAGTTTGCGGTGAAATAGCCACATTAGGGTAGTTCCGTTTTTTTGAACGAACATTAAAGAATACATGCATACTTTTATTAAATGTGTATGCTTTCTGATAAAACATAAGAATATTTTAATAGGTTATGATAAATTTTGTTCTATTTTATATCTAGGGTTTTTACAAACAATGTATATCGCACTTGATAAAATAATACCCTATAAATTAAAACTTCAATTTTCGTTTTTTGGTTCAATGAGTGGTATAGTTTAAAAAACTTTTCCCTCGAAAAAGTCAGAATTTAAGTTTTTGATTTAAAATCAAGTATCTTTAGTTTATATCCACCCTAATGATTTGCACAAAATGAATTATCAAAAAATATTTTAATTCAATTTGGACTGGTTTTAATTAAGAATAAAAAATGTTAATTCAAATTGGAGTAGAGGAATGAAGAAACATTTTATTCATTCAAGTTGATTTTAAATTCCCATGTGAATCAATTCACTATGAATTAAAAATCAACACATTTTTTTTAATTGTTTTATGGGAATTAAACTTAGGGTATTGTTGAATCATTTTTGAATTCCTAGGAATTAAGCTAATATTTAATTAAGCCTTTCGAAGCTCTGTATCAAATATAATTCGTATTTGTTGAATTCTTGGTTTTCCTTAAGTATCTTAGGTTTGCTTACAGAAGAAGCTTTTTATAATACTGGCCGCCTATCACGGGGTATGGCCTAAGCAAACAGCAAACTTTGTTTTGTCTGTTTGGTTTTTTAATGCCTTAAAGGATATAACCTTTATATGGCTTCGTCTTTTTTGTTACGTTAATTACAAAAACAAATGAAAACTGCCCGTTTTACGGAATGTTTACGAAATGTCTTTATATTCAATTTCTTAAAAATAAATGAAAATTTCCGTTTTTTATACTAAAAATGTAGTTCAAATTTTTGTCAGTAATTTTTTTGATAACAACTGAATATTCCGTTTTCAAAACTAAAAATGTAGTTTAAATATTTGTCAGTTAAATTTAAAATATTTATTAAATTTGAATGAAAAATCAGTTGACCGGTTTTTAAATGAAGATCCATTCATTTCAAATTACATTTTAAGTTAATTTTACTTACATAATATTCTGAGTGTAGTAAAAAAGTATTAAATATCACAATTTTTCAAGAAAAAAGCTTTAAATTCAAAAATATTTTATTAAAAGTTCTTTAAATAAATATATGGGCAAGAATCAAACAGTTTTTATTCCTATGAAACCGACTTTCAACTCGAATAATTTTTGTACCCTTAGGAGTTCGGAAAATCTAACTATAGATCTGGAACTCGCAAAAACTTCTGTAAACTGAACACAATATCTTAGTAGCACAAATTTGCGCTTCTAAGCGCAATTGTCATGCAAATTTAAAAAAACGTTAAAAAATCGATTGAAGCATTCAAGTTTTTCTTCATATTTCGTCTTCTTCTGTATTTGTTTTAACATTTGGACTCAAGTCGTTGTTCTATGAAATAGACACCTCACTTAGGGGATAAATCCACTTCCCTCTAAATTTTAATTTTGTCACTTCTAAGACTACTTAATGGCTGCCAAAACTTGAAGCTCGTTTTTGCTACTTTTTGATTTTTTTCGCATATTTTTTGGCCGCCTCAAAGAATTTCAAAAAAATAGATAACGATTTGTAGATCTTTTAATTTCGCATCGTTTGATATATATCTCGTTAATGTGCTTTATATAGGTATAGCAAAAATTTTTCAAAATACCGGTTTTTCGTAGAGCGTAAACTGAGCTTTTTTGCCATTTATCAGATAAAAGCAAAAGGGCACGAAAAAATTATTGTTTGCTAAAATTTTATGAAGATTTTGAAAATAGTGCAAAAAGTGCATATTGGTTAAAATGGTTTTAGATTGCAAACTGAGACAAAATTACATAAGGCATGAAAGCGATGTCATTTATAACCGATTTGCATCAAAAGTTTGTCAAAAATCTCTTTATAAACTGAGAACTCGAAGGTTTTATCTAAAAACATTTCAATAAAGCACATTGCGAATATAGCTCAAATTTGATCAGGAATGTTCTTCAAACTATTTTTAAGAAAAATTTTACCTTAGATCTGAAGCGCACCAAAATATTATAAGGACGGGCCAAATAAGAATTTCATATTATAAAAAAAAATTATGCGCCTATTAAAAATTATATTTAAAAAAAAAATTCTTATAAATTAAATTTGTCCATAAGTCAAGGCAGCAAAATTTCACTAAGACTCACATTTTGTCAAATTTTGCGAAAATCGCGGTTAAAAAAATAAAAAAATATTGTTAAAAAATATTTTTTTCACTTGCATAATTGCATTATTTCTTCTTTTTAAGGCATATATAAATTACCATAATACCATGAAACGACAGAACACCTGAAAATATATAAGTTGTGTCAAAATCAACATAAAACTAATAAAAATAAAATAGTTTTTAATTTTTTTTTTTAGAAACTTCTGCGCACATCGCGTAAAATCATTATCTCGAACGGATTTCACAGTCACAAAGCTCCCTTAAAAAAAAATTTAGTGTGCGATCAAATTTTTTTAATTTTTTTAATTCCGAAAATTAAAACTATTTGATTTTTGTCCATATGTATAAAAAAAACTTTATATATCGACTTTTAGTACAATTTTTATTTTAAAAGTTTTAAACAAGAATTGTTAAGAAAAAAATTTCCAATATTTTGGAAAACAAATTTTAGTAAAAATATGAAAACTAAAAAATTTAAAAGAATACACAAAAATCATACGAAACTAATAATACTACCCTTTATGACGTAGGGTAGGTACTAAAAACCACGTGTGTCTACGTGTTAATTGTCTATGTTAAGGTTATTGTAATTTAATCCAGTATTTAATGAGACATTTATGTGTATGTTAAATGTCTATAGACGCATAGATACAAATATGAATATGTAAAGATATTGTAAAGATGTAAAGCTTGTTAATGTTATTAAATATCCTGTGAAAAGCTTTTTCATAGTTCCTTCTTACACTCTTACGCTTTCCGTTTTAACATTATCCGTTCAATTGTTTTAAATAACAAAAACCAAAATCCGGTTTAAAATGTTGAATCTTAAACTACATATAACAATTCATAAACAAATAATAAATAAGTCATAAACAAGTAATAAATAAGTAATAAGCTTCATAGTAGAAAATTTGTACGGAACATTTTTTTCGTTTCTGAATTAGGGAGTAAGCATCTAAGAGAAGGCTCCAAAAACTACAATGGAACTTCCTTAAGGTTCACATTACTAAAACAATTTTTGTTAAATAATTTCTTAAATTTTTATTCGTTTAGAATGATAAAATCGGTCCCTAAAGGGAAATCTAAGCATCTTTTTTTATAATGTTTTTTTTTAAATCAATTCTTGATGGCATACTTTTAAGCGGCTAATAATTTGTATATTAATGTAAAAAAGCTCTTCATATTAATGTATACAAAATTATTTTGATAAGAGTGATTTTAATATTTAGAAAATTTCACCAAAAGCTTTTGAGTCTAAGTCTTAGTTGATGTAAGAAAAGCTTTCTATGTTGGTATTAAAAAGCTTTTTATTATTTTGATATTTTTATTATGATATTAATTTTTTGAGATTTCGTAACAAAGTTTATTCTTTGTAAAAATATGTTTTTTTAGGTTTCTTTACCTCTTCAAAAAACTTAAAAGTTTTTCAACTAAAGTTCTTTGACACTTACACTCAGAATATTATGTAAGTAATTAACTTAAAATATAATTTGAAATGAATGAATATTCATTTAAAAACCGGTCAACTGATTTTTCATTCAAATTCAATAAATATTTCATTTAAATTTAACTGACAAATATTTAAACTACATTTTCAGTTTTAAAAACGGAATATTCAGTTGTTTTCAAAAAAATTACTGACAAACATTTAAACTACATTTTTAGTATAAAAAACGGAAATTTTCATTTATTTTTAAAAAATTTAATGGTAAAAAACTACGCAAAATTTCCATAAAACGGACAATTTTCATTTGTTTTTGTAATTAACGTAATATAAATGACGAAACCATAAAAAGGTTATATCCTTTAAGGCATCAAAAAACCAAACAGACAAAACAAAGTTTGTTGTTTGCTTAGGCCATACCCCGTGATAGGCGGTCAGTATTATAAAAAGCTTCTTCTGTAAGCAAACTTAAGATACTTAAGGGAAAACAATTATTAAACAAATACGAATTATATTTGATACAATAATTGAAAAAATCTATAAAAACTAAACAACTGATATTTTTAAATTTTACGGATTTTCAGTATTTTTTTGTAGGTTGTTTTTTAAACAAATGTATAAATATGTTAAAAATCAATTTTCATGTAAATTTAAATGAATATTCATTTGAAAACAACATAACCGAAAATTTCCTAAACAACATACAATCAGTTACTGTAATAATTTCCTGAGTGTATGTACTTTTGATATAAAGCTGTTTTGTTGTTATTGATACGAAGTTTTTTTTTTTTTTTTTTTTCTTAAAAAATCCTACTTATGATTTTCAAAATTACAAGAAAGGCGTATTACCAAAAGCTTTACGTTATCCATTATTAATATAAAACATCAAAATCTAAACAAGAATTACTTTATTTCTTCAATTTAGCATTATTAAACTTATAAAATATTCACATTACTAAAACCAATTTGACATATGCAACTCCCAAAAGCAGGCAACATTTTTCTAATATTATTTAAATTCTTTCATTTCAACGCAAAATTTTAATAAAGAGAAAAATCTTATGCTGAAATTAGACAGACAGCAGCACTTGACATTATTTCCAAATTTCGCCTTTAACTTCCCAAAACGACTTGATAATTTGTGCAATGAGTGACAATGTTGAAATGAAAAGTGTTTGTGTCGTTGTTGTCTCATGAAGATGTCTTGAGAATTCGTATACTCCTCCTGTTTTATGTTGCGTTTTTTGTTCTTCCATTTCCATTTGCTGGTATATGATAAATAAAAGATTCCTTAAAATGTATCTAGTATGATATTTATACACCAACTCTATGTTATAAGAGCTGGTGTCCTGGGATATTTAACAATTTATTATCAACCCCATGTATGTATTAAGCACATACAACCATAAACTACAAATGCCTGGGTATCTTTTTCAATTTCTTCGTTTCGTTTTTTTTTTGGGTGGGGGGTATAAAATTTGTTGTAAAGCTTTTAACTGTTGTGTTTTTTTTTTTTTTGGTTGTTGTTTTGTTGGATGTTTGTGCTGAGTTGAGTCTTCTGCTGTGATTTACAGCTTTTCAAGTCAAAGCAATTACAACAACAGCACCACCATTACCATGATAGCCGAGAATGAAGAAAAAATATATATATTATATATCACAAATAGACAAGTAGAACCAACACCCAGAACAGACACCAAATTCACTTAACTCGTCGAGCAAAAAAGCAAAAGCATTTAAAAGTGTCGGTCTTTTTTCTTCTCTTAGCCAAAAAATTCTTTTAACTTCTTTGACTATTCTTTTTTTTTTGTCGGCGGGGTGGGGGTAGGAGGTTTGCTAAGAGACCATTTGTATACCCTATTCCTTTTTCCAACTCCAAGAGTCTGTTGTGAAATATATCAAAAATTTTGTTTAACAAAGTTTATTCTTTTTTCATTTTTTGTTATTTATACTTTTTAGTGTTGCATAAGTTTTTGTCATAAAATTTGTTAAAATTATGTGGGAGTTGCTTTTGATATCATGTCTATATGTATGTATGTATGTAAGTATGTGTCATGATTTGTTTTTGGTGCCAAAATTGTTAACTTTTTCCCTGGCACTTTTGGCCCCCTTTTGCACGCTTTAACTATAAATGTCTGAGTTTTTGCCTTTTGTCCAACATTTAACTTTCAACATGTTTGTTGCATGCTAATGTTTTTTTTTTATTTTATTACTGACATTTCTCCCCCAAAAATTTATGGTTAAATAATAATTTCAATTTAATTTGTTGCCACAAAAAGGTTCTTTTCAAAGGTCCTTTAAGTAAATAGTGTGGAAGGTATTTGTGTTTATATGCAACAAGAGATTTTTGTCGGAAGTTAAGTGGATGGAACTTTTGGCTGTTGGAGGGGAGATATTTTAAGTAACTAAAAGCCTTTAGCCCTTAATGCTTATTTTTGCCAAATTTTATATAACTTTTGTTTTTCATTAAAATATCTTTTTTAACCATAAGCCAGATTTAAGGCAAAATCATTCAAAAAGATTTTGTAGTGTATCTATCAATATCGTTTAAACATTTCACTCTTTTAAATAAATCGTTAGATTAAGTCAGGTCAGTATCTAAAGAATTGTGAAACGTTTTGGCTATTCATTTAATTTTAGAATACTTTTTGATGTAACCTAATATTTTAAAATAAACAAACTCTCTATTTTATTATTTTTTAAACACTAGCATATGTGAATTAAAATTTTGTTAACGCTGCATTTTAAGCGTGTGAACAAATTTAACCAGATATTTTTTTGTATTCATATTTCTACTGATAAGCTAAATTAAGTTAAGTTAAGGAAGTTTCGCAAAAACACAAAAAGCGAACTTCTCATAAGTAGTGGATAAGGAAAAGAAATTAAAAATAAAGTTTCATTCTAATTTTGACATCTAACAAAGAAACATCAGTCTTTTATTCTACATGGCGATCCTGCCGCATATCAGAAAGTGCCTGTAGCATATCTGAAAGTGCCTATAGCATATCAGAAAGTGCCTGTAGCATATCTGAAAGTGCCTATAAGGATAAAAGAAAAGTCCAAAAAGTGCATTGGCACGTTTGGCAAAAAAAAAAAAAAAAAAAAATCCTCAAATCCTAAGGACACATTAAATCCTTCAACATATGACAGAACCACTGTCAGATATCCTCGAAGAATTAAAAGCCGCAGAGGATAGATGGCAAAAAATTCTCAATGAGGGAACGGGAGAAGCAAAACCTGACATCCTCAATATTGGACCAAAACCATTAGTTCTAAAAAAAAAAAGCACAACGTATAGAAGAACCAAAAGTACCATTCATAGACACCAAAATAGCTACAAAGGGCAACAGACGAGATTTTGTGTCACGACAGAAGATCCAGCTAAAGATCCTGAAGGACGAGATTATAAACCCTTCCAGCCCACAACACACAAACTATTTACAAGAAAAAATATTAGAAATAAAAAAATCTATAAAAATCTTTAAAAAACAAAAAAAAAAAAAAAAAAAAAAAAAAACATTTGAATAAAATAAAATAAAATCTTATATAAAACAAACTTCCGCTATGGGTGGAACAAAATCAAAAGTAGAGAATCCTAATGCTAACGTAGTAAATAATGTTAAAATAATTGATCACACAGAACACTTAAATACACTATACATATTATTACTAATACTTGTTATTTTAGATGCAATAAATTTACTAATTAAATTGTATCAGCTACATAAAAAATCATTGAAAAAGAAATATATTAGTCGTGGCGACAATTTAGACAAAATATAAATCTAAAATATGAAATTAAAAATAAAAACATTGCTTTATAATTATATAAATGGACTGGCAAAACATATTAGTAAAAATTAGAACAATAAAAGAAAGATTTGATAGATCCTACAAATGCCTCAACGTCAACAGACCTACGAAAGAGGACACAATTGAAAAACATATCACAGAATTATCTTTTTGTTTATAAGAAATCAGAGTTATACTTAACGTACATTACCATCGACTGACTAACGCACATAAAATAGCAGCTGAAGCATTCTTCGCTGACCTTAGGGAGAAGTTGTTACAAATAACTGCAAAAAAAGGTTTAGATCTAAAATTGCCTACATCTTTACATGAAAAAATAGTTTACTCGACAAAAAGGATAGAAAATGTTCAATTAACCAAGATGAATACGACAGATTTGGCTTCAATATCAAAACTTATTCCAATTTTTGGAGGAAGAAGAGAAGAATTAAGTAGTTTTATTTCCAATTTGGAATTTATAGAAAATACACTTGAAGATACCAAAAAACCAAGTTTTTTCCAATTCGTTTTAAAAACAAGATTGGAACAAAGGGTACAAAATCGAATTAAACAAAATTCTGTGCCTACAAGTTTGCAAGAGTTAATCAATGAATTAAGAAAGTGTTACAAATCTAAAGAAACACCAAATAACATACTTAACAATTTGAACAAAATAAAACAACAAGGTGACGTTCGAAAGTTTGCAGAGAAAATCGACAGTTTAATAACTGAACTCAACGAGCTACAAATCTCAAATATTGGTGAAGCAAATAGGAATGCAATAATACAATCAAACAATATAATTGCATTCAATGCATTTAAAAATGGACTAACTGATAGGGACATAGCAAAAACAATAGAAGCTAGCAGAGTCAAAACTTTCACTGAAGCATTGGAAATTGCAGAAGAATCCATTTCCTCTAATACACAGCACAATATCATGTACCAAAATGCTAGACAGAGACAAAATAATAGAAACATTTATTCTAGAAATAATAATTCATGGAATAATAACAATAATACAAGGAACAATAATAACTCCCACTATTTTAATAGGAATCAGTACAGAAACAATACTAATAGACACAATGATAATAGAAATAACTATAGAAATAATACGCATAGACAGGATATTACAAACTTCAACAGACAAAGATCAAACTACAATAATAACAGCAATAATGTCATCAGAAACAGAAATACTAATAATACATTTAGGAGCATTAATCAAATAAATAACCAGGAAAACTACCAAGTTCCGGAGAACATTCACGGAATTTCTCCGGAAGAAACAAATTAAGAAAAATATGTAACATAACCTCAACTTTTCAAAACTATATAAAATTAAAAGTACTAAATACGGACAGAGAAGTAACATTTTTAATAGATACAGGAGCTGATGTTTCCTTATGTAAAGAAAATCTTCTAAATCAATACGACGAAAACTCTGATGATTATTGTCATTTGACTGGGATTTCTAAAGACCAAATTAATACATTGGGATCTGTTTTGATAAAAATAAATGTGGAAAATAAATTAATTGTTCAAAAGATTCAACTTGTAGATAATGATTTTCCAATAAAGACTGACGGAATACTAGGAATTGATTTCTTTAACAATTTTCGATGTAACATAGATTATGATAGGTATATCTTAACAATGCGTATAGAGAACGAAACCATCGAAATTCCAATTGAAAACAATTCAATTTGTATAAATCGGGTGAGAATACCAGCAAGAACAGAAATAATAACACCATTTAACTTGAATATAAAAGAAAACAGTTTAATACAGAGTAGAGAAATAACGGAAGGCGTCTATTTAGCAAATGTTATTGTACCTGCGAAAGGACACAAACACATAAAGTTGCTGAATGCAACAGAACAGGATATAGTAATAGAGAATTTAAAAATTCAAGTAGTACCATTACACAAGTATGAGATTCTACAATTCCAAAAGAAACACAATCAAACAAAAGATCCCTCTCGTTTTGATAAAATTTTACAAAGTCTCTCATTAGACAAAAGTAACAACAATGATAATAAAGATAAACTCTTTTCTATTATTAACAGATTTCAGAATATATTTCATCTAGAGGATGAAGAATTAACTACAAATAATTTTTACACACAAAATATAGAGTTGCATGATTATAATCCAGTTTATATAAAAAATTACCGATTACCACAGACCCATACAAATGAAATAAATTCAAAAATAGAAGAAATGCTTAAAGATAATATAATAGAACCATCGATTAGCCCTTACAATTCGCCACTCCTTCTAGTTCCTAAAAAGGGACAAACTGATTTAGCAAAATGGAGACTGGTGGTGGATTTTAGATCACTTAATAATAAAATTGTAAACGATAAATTCCCATTAACAAGACTGGATGACATTCTTGATAGAATAGGTCGAGCTAAATACTTTTCAACACTGGATATGACAAGTTCTTTTCACCAAATTGAACTTGATCATAAATCTCGACCATATACAGCATTTTCAACTCCAACTGGTCACTATCAATTCACACGATTACCATTTGGTTTAAAAATATCTTCTAACAGATTTTTGTGCAATGATATTCATTTGAGTGCTATTCAAAATTCCAAGAACTGTTAGCTCAAATAAAATTGGGTTCAAATCACCACATCCGATATCGATCTAATATTTAGACTTTTTAGCAAATATTGTGTAACATACCTTAGGGATTTTCAAAATAATTTATTTTTCAAAAAGTTTAATAAAACTTAATATCTTAGCATATCCATTTGTTTGCTTTTACATTAAGTTTAAATCAAGTTATTTTACTATCAAAGAATTCTTGTGAAATAAGTTGCTATGTAGTGAATCTTATATGATATAAATTATTTAGATTATCCTAAAATTATGCTATACAAATGTTTCTGAAATATCTTACATTTCGAGCGACTGTAGCTATTTGACCCTAGATTTCATAACAGTTCTTTCCAAAAAATTTATATATTTTTGTATATAAGTATTATTTGAGTGCCATTAAAAATGTGGACTCGAGCGACTTTTTTTAGTTCAGACACAAACCTGTCCAAAAAATATCAAAATTTGTTTGTTATACGACTGACTTAATAAAGAGGAATGTATTTCAATTTGTGGATTTCCGTAGACTATTTTAATTGAAATTTATGTGATTTTGGAGCAAAGTTTCTTGCATACTTTCAGGAGGCTTGTGATAATAAATAGTAAAATCAAGCATATGTTAAATAATAAATATTGGCTATTAATTTTTTCATAAAAGTTCATAATTTCAGTAAATCAATCTCGTTTTTTGATAGCATTTAAAGATAATCAAAAAAAAAACTTTGTTGCATACTTTCTTGTTATAATGTATATTAAAATCAGGGACCAAACTACCACATTTGATATCGATCGAAAACTCAGACTTTAAAGCAAATATTGTGAAGTATACTTGAGGGATATTCAAAGTTATTTCGATGCAAAAAGTTTCTTGAAATTTGGTATCCATTTTGATTCGCTTTTAAATCAATTAAAACTCTTTTAGTATTGTTCATCTTTTAGCAAATAACTTCAAACAAATATAGTAAACAGTGCATCTTTTAAATAATTTTGATTATCCTTAAAGTGTGCTATACCAATGTTTTGAAAATATCAAAGACTTCGATCGATATCGAATGCCGTAATTTAGCCACAGGTAAATGTTAAAGGTAAGGTATTATTTTGTTGAATAAAATTCACAATGAGATCAGTCTTGCCAGCAGATAGCTCCTGAAAACAAAACTTATAACTTACAGTATCTCTTAAGCCTCCACAAAGTATGCTACAAAATTTCCCACATGCTAAAATTTGGCTATTTACTTGATTATAAAAATGAATAGTTTTAGTAAATCAATCTCGTTTGAAGATATCATCTCATAAGATGATATCATATCATAAGCAAAATTAAACTGTACTGCATACTTTCAGAAGGCTTGTTATAATTTATATTCAAATCTGGTAAAGGTTTAATACCAATAGATATAAGGTATTATTTTGTTGATTAAAATTCACAATGAGATCAGTCTCCAGTTAAAAATACCAAAACTTAAAACCCAAAGTATCTTTTGAGCCTCCACAAAGTATGCTACAAAATTAACCATAAAATCAGTACCAGTATTTAAAGCTCGATAAATTTTGTGTCAGAATTTCAAGAATTTGAAATTTAATACAATTTTATAATTAAACTTTGATACAAAAGTGTTAAATACTAGACTTTTTCTCCGCTTATCTTTCCAAAATAAAAAAAAATTCCAATATTTAAATTTTAATTTGTGAATTTAAAAAATAGCTTTTTATTAACTTCATCAAAGGGTATAAATAATGTATAAATTTTTATAATTTATTTATTAAATTTTAAGAACCGAAAGTAATTAAAACTGAAAGTCTTTATGAAATCTGCAAAAGTATTAAAGCTTTTTTAAAAATGTTTATAAAAATATTGCCTAGTTTTAGGCTAACTTAAGAAACCTTTGAAAATGTACAAATCGTATTTAAATTTTATTTACTTAATTCTCATAAAAACAATTTTCTGAATTATAAGATTTTTTTCTTATTTTTATTATTTTGTTTTTAAATATTTTAAATTAAAAATTTCGGTTGACTGCTTTTGAAACATTCTAAGCAAATAACTTAAAAAATTCTTTCTTTTTTATGAAAAAAAATTGTTATTTATAATATTTAAATTCAAAGCAAAGCCAATGTAAATATTTAAGAAAATATAGAAAAGTAATTAAATTTTGTTGGAGGAAAAAAAAATACTGAAAATATGAAAATAAGCTTTTGATAAAAGCTATTTTTTGTATATAAGCCAATTTAAAAATTGTTTCAGAATTTTTTAATAGTTTAAAAAAATGGAAATAAATTTCTTCTCAAGGGCTTCTTTTAAATGTGGTTTAGAATATTTTATTTAATTTTTTTTTTTAGAATTTCTTATTTAAGATTATTAACAGATTTTCTTCTTGTCTGTCTGTCTGTCTGTCTGTCTGTCTGTCTGTCTGCCTATCTGTCTGTCTTTCTGTCTGTCTGTCTGTCTGTCTGTCTGTCTGTCTGTCTGTCTGTCTGTCTGTCTGCCTGTCTGTATGTCTGTCTCTCTGTCTGTCTGTCTCTCTGTCTGTCTGTCTGTCTGTCTGTCTGTCTGTCTGTCTGTCTGTCTGTCTATCTGTTTGTCTGTCTGTCTGAGTGCCCCCTGGGGCATGGACATATATAAATTATACATCAGATTTTAGGAAATTATGGAAAACGACGCCAACTTATTGACCAGCTCTCGTATTTTAAAAAATTTTTAATTACATGTCTTTGGCAAAAATTTTCAAATAAGCAAACGAAAGCTTTTGTTTTATTAAAATGACACTTCCTGAAGAAAACATCAATAAAAATAACAACAGCACTTAAAATTAATACATAAATAAATATTTTACAAAAATTATTGAAGAAAATTTAAATAAATAAAATCAGCCACAAACTAACAAACCCTGAGTAATTTTAGAACCAATTATTTATTTCTTGAATCCTAAAATTTTTTTGTATTATATTTTCTTGTATTCAACAAAAAAAGTTCACAATTTAAATTTGAAAATGTCTCTAGATTGGAAATAACAAATTGAGTTTTTGAAAATAAATATTTCTATTTAATAGCAACAATTTTCCTTGAAGTCATAAGGGACCATAATATCAAGCAGAGTAAGGAAGTTGCCATTCCTTTCTGTGGCAACTTCCGATTTTTTTTTGGTTTCTTTCCTGTTTTATTGCAATAATACAAAACAACAAAATGAAGTTTAATTATTATGAGACCAATAAATACCCAGGCAACAACGACAACAAAAAACAACAGTAATTTTTATAATATCGAAAATGAGTAAGAAGAAGGGGGTAAAGGGGGATATACCAGAAGAAGCAAAGAACGATATAAGAAACTTGGCATATTAAATTACGCAATTTATCTTTATTTGAGAACATTTTGCAACACAATTATATTTTGAATTGCCTAAAAGCAGAAACAATATCAACAGCAACAAAAAACGAACAACAACACAAAAAAAGACAAGGAAGAGTTTTCTGTTTATAATTTATTTCTTTAAGATTGAGGGGGTGTGGAACCCGAATAAATACATTTGTCTGTTTTTATGTTTCAAGTTAGAAAGGTAAACAAATCTCAGATAGAGGCCTTTTTAAAAGAAGAGAATTTAAAAATTTGAATCACAATTAAATGAGATTTAACAAGTAAGAGTGTTATATTCGGCTGTGCCGAATCTTATATACCCACCATCAAGTTGTGTTAAATTTAGAAAGATATCTCATATATCTCATATATCTACAACGGTGCAGCTAATTCAAAATCTAGACCAAAACTGAAAAAATCGCTAAGCTAATTGGTATTGTTGGTAAAACCTTTGGACTAAATTCGGTTGCCGTAGCTTTATAGTTCAACATTCCCCAGTATTTACTTTGATCAAAATTCGGTCTCATAACCGGGTATAGTTTTACATTAATAAGTTGTTAAATACTTTTCGTTGTGATTAATATGTAAGTACCTGGTAGACCGAGCCATGCTCGGAGCTTTATGATAAGCATTTTGAGGAAAATTTTAAAGTTTTTATATATTTTATATTATAAAGTGCTAAAATAAATTTAGAGGAAAGACATTGTAGAAATATTCAGTTAATTTTGAATTATTTGATTTATTTTGTCCGACCAACACATAGTTTGCATAGTTTACAGTTTATCTCATTTTGAATAATTTTGGAAATTATTCATATCAACAGAAACCTCTGTCGACTCATGCGCAACAACTTTGC